>JAOTOL010001474.1:595000-1182260 GCA_034440575.1 Imbricaverruca yamaguchii
GAGCAGATCTGACATAAGTATAAATCAGCTGCGACAAGTAATTGCAATTATGTCGACACACACAAAATAAAATAGTATGAGTAGCAATATATTCCTTCTCAACGAAGCCGGTGAAAGCGGAATAATTAACCGTACGCACACGAGCACCTGTCGATCGTTTTGCCGGTCTCCGCCGAGAAAATTCACTCACCTCTGTCAGCTCGAGGTGCGACTGCCAGATCACAAATTGGCGCCCTAGTTAAATTGGCGAGGACAGTCTAACGATTGTCCTGCTATTGTCCTGTCAAAACCTTCCCCGGATAGCGGTATCTTCCGTTCCGGTGCGAACAGCCCGCCTCGTCCTGCACACAAACGCGCCACCACTGCTGTTTATTGACTACCTGCCTGGCCGGCCTTGGCCTGGCTGCCACCGAATTGGCAGCCACCGTGCATATTAAGGCAAAGGGAATACTCCAAGCATAACACGGAAAATCAAGCTGCTGCGAAAATATGGTAAACTGGTGTTACCATGGTTATCCATTTTATATCTATGTCAGATACCTTACGCATGCTCACACCGATAAAACGATGAATATTGGCACCAAAAAATTATGGTTATGAGTGTCGGTCGGCACGATTTTCACCAACAAGCCAACCAAGCAAAGAGCGCCAAAGAACTCTTGCAAACTCGCAAACTCAAGCTGAAGCCTGGACCAGCTGCCGAGTGCGTCGCGAGGTCGAACACCACCAAGAGGCCTCGGCGCCACGGACCTGACCCAACGGTCACTGCCTACGTGCACCAGCACGGGGCAACATAGGAGGCTTGATTACGCCGCAAGCGTGCTACGTTAGCCGCGCCAACGCCAGCTGTCGGACGAACAGGACACCAAGCCCACGGAGGACTCCGAACACAAACCTCTCGACCAGCTGCCACCATCTCGTCTACTCTTCTCTATATGGGCTTTATAAACTCTTTTATTCCGCGCCCCCAAAACCAAAAAAAAAAAAAACTACTCTCGTCACTACGGACTCTCAGCTCTACCCTGCACTATCATCTCTACCTTGGACTACCATCTTGCTAGATCCACTTCACTTCAGGTTGGTCCGGCGGTGCCGCCAACCCCCCCCACCACAATACCGCCGAGATTTGTAAAGTGTTCCCTTTTCTCTCCTGCTCCAACACCAAACCCAAAACCCACACTGAACACTCCTACGCACCATGCCTTACACCACAACAGACGAACTGACGGGTGATTTCTATCTCTGCCGCCGGGTCGATGGTTGGCCTCGACCCTTGGAAGGTGGAGACTGAAATCACCCGTCGGACACAAGCTCCCCTACACGGACGCCCTCTAAAATATGGGGAGCTCTTGATCCAGGCCTGCAACACCACGGACGCAAACATCTTAGAGCACATCATACACCTCTTAGGCAAACAGGTCACCATAACACCAGACACACACCGCAACACCTCTCAGGGGATCATACACGCATGGGAGTTGGAATTGATGCCTGAGGAGAGATTGGCTCGCAGGTTTGCGAGCCAGGGGACCTCCTCGGTATACCGGCCCCCTCCCCCACAAACAAACTAAACACTCACATTCTCATCCTAACTTTTACATCCAAGCAACAACCCACACATGTCACAGCTGGTTACATCACATACAAAGTAACACCACGTGCACCCCTCCCTCGTCGCTGTTCCTTTTGTCAAGGATATGGCCATACGAGGGGGGGGCTGCAAACACACAAACCCAACATGTGCTCTCTGTGCCGAACCACAAAACACTAACGATTGCACTAGTGCGATTAGGAAATGCGTGGGCTGCGGCGGGGACCACGTCTCCCGGGACGGGGCTTGCCCTCGGTGGAGGAAGGAGGAAGACATCCTCCGACTTATCCACATTGATGGCATAGCCCCGTCGCGGGCACGAGAGTGGGGTGACGAGCAGTACCCGCTGCTCTCCGTCCGGCCCACGAAGACACACACACACACCCTACAGTCACCCCTCAGGAAACTTAGACGGACCCTACAATAGTCATTCGGCCAGAACCCACAACAAAATTCACGGCACAAGCACATGCACCTCTCCCCTACCACATCGGCAAGCACACAAACCACCACCCCTATCACTCCCCCAGACCCACCACAAGCCCCACCTGCACGACGCAAACTCCCCCTTCACCACGGACCAATAACAGACTCAGAGGAAGAAGACATTAGCTCAGACATCGTAGGAATCACTCCACAGGCAACCCAAGCACCGACAACACGAGCAACCAACAAACCGAGCACTACCTCCACGAACAAACCAACCACAACAATCATGAAAACCAGAACACGTAACAAATCCACTCGACAATAGACAGCATAGGAATAAACATCCGAACAACTCCCTAACCCAGTCTCTCCCAACTCTGCCCATGACATGTGTTTATATATAGAAAAAGCGAAACAGGCTGGTGCCAGGCCGACACCAGAACCTTAAACAAACGTAAAAAGCAATTAGACCAAAAAACAAACAAACAAAGAACAAAACAAAAAACAAACAAACAAACAACCAAACAATAAAGGTTCAAAAAGAACGGAAAAAAATCAAAGAAAACTAGATAAATGAGCAAAAAAAGAATGAAAGAAAGAAATAACAGTGTATGACCCGACAACCATGTATCTCTTGCAATGTTAACACCAAAGGCACCAAAGGCAATGATGACCCCAACCACCTCCCCCAACCACTACCAGGCACCGTTTGGACCAACTCCCAACCGACTTCAAAGACGCAAACAGCCGACATCACCATACGGTGGCAGGCTGTTATAATTCATTTACACACACACACACACATTTCCCAATCCCGCGGCCCACCGGCGAAACAGTGTGGGCGGCGCCATTAGCCGTGAATGTGCATAAAGTGTGTCGTGAACCAACCAATAAACAAACAAACAAACACACACTCACACACACACGTGTCGGTCACCGGCTGATTTATTTGGCTGCCATATCTGGATGTTATTAATTGGAAATACACAATTCTTTAATTAAACTGTCTCGCGCGGGGGGTTGTTATGCGCCTCCTCCTAAGGTTTTCCACGTATAGTAAAAGAACGGAGCGCGGTAGCGCATCGAAATTTGGAATACGCTTTCCCACCTCAATTTGATATATTGCCTGACAATTTTGAGGTCAGGTCATCTAGGGTCAGCGAGTTAGTCAAGGTTAAGTGAGGTCACCTCCAGAAAAGTTAAACCAGTCGTCACGCTTAACGAGGAAAGATATTTGCATGATACTTTCAGCGTTTGCTCATATGTAGGGAGGAAGCGCAACGCACCAAAGGAAGTTTTTTTTTCTTCAGTTTTTGACGACATTTTAGTTTCGCCTATTTAACCATTACAGCTAAAATCGAAGATTCTGGCCAAAGTAAGCATTTGTATGAGAGCAAGTTGCATTAAAAGAACTATTTGCGGTCGGTTCTATCCATTTGAGAAAAAAAATAAAGAAAATTGTACACACAAAATTTTGAGAATAAAAAATTGTGTTGAAAAAATATATTGGCATGGTTGATTTCGCGTCCCTTTTCTAATTTCAAATGTTTTTTCTTCTCCAAAATCTCAAAATGAACTCCCCAGAGCCAAAATATGAAGTTAGTCGTGAAAACATAGAACCTCTAGTGACGTTACTTTTGGGAGCGATATAATTTTGGGTGAGGTTTCTAGCCCTACTCGTCGAGCGCTTTCCGATGACACCTCTTTCGTTTTCGTGCCACGCTTAGTTTGGAGATTAGAGGAGATGGGGTTTGCATCACCCTCCGAGACGGGGTGGGAGGATCTGACCGAATAGAGTTAAGATTGTATCAGAAGGCTCTGCCTCAACACTGCTGAAGCAGAACATATCTTTCCCCTACAAATAAATAAATAGTTGGTACCCGCACCCAGAACTGGCTGCAGGCCTTATAAGGTCTGTCCGGACCGATTGAAACTCTGGTCTGGGACAATTTTATCACGGTATGGAGTAGGCGTTCGTAGCAGCAGATAGCGTGTGGAAATTCCTCTTGAAGAATTTAGATCATTGAGGAAAATGAAAGGACATGCAAATGAAGGAATGACAGGCATTGATAATTTCTACTACCGAACTCGATCTACCCGAGCTAGCCCTATATCAGCATGACCATGCCAGGCATAGCCGCTAGAGACCAGGTGGTGAGGGCGCGGCAAACCCCGTTGGAAAAGTGATGCTGGCAATCATTACGGAATTATGAATTTTCGTTAAGATTATCCTTCCTCAAAATAATGGATCTATACAGTAAATACGAAATTGAAAGGTCACAACTCGAGTTAACATTGCTTTAGATCTTCACATCCACTAATAGACAGTAAGTAAGAGCTAATAAACCAGCCTAATGCGTCAATGGGTATGGTGGACAGACGGTGGCAGGAGACGGGTTCATGAGCTCCTATGCTGCGCTTACAGCACCGGGAATCATATCGATGCACCATGACACTGGTGAACCGATTGCATCTGTGTTTTCTGAGAAGCTGGTGGAAAAATACATGTTATGGCGTGAAATCTTGATCGTGGCACAGGAGTGTCAGATACAAGTATAACATATGTTGACAATTTGACACACTGTATTCAACTTTTGAGCACGTGCACCACATTCGAGGGAATTATTAATTATGGAAATGCTACGGAAAATAGACCTCCAATTTTGGCACCAAAGAATGTTTTGGAAACATCATTAAGAATTGTAACAACATGCCAGAATTGTAACGTCGGTGGCTTTCACGCAGTTGATGTAACCGAAGCTGCAGCATATAATATTTCCTTCGAAGCGAGGCATTTTTCTCTGTCAACTGCGAGCCATCCCTGTGGACAAATCAAGCATCCGGTGCGGTACTTCAGCGACATGGTCGCACGTCATGGACGCGCGACCATGTCGCTGAAAACCGGCTGGTTGATGCTGTCAAATGGTGTAACAGTTCCGAGCTGAGCAGCTGTGTAATGCTGTATGGTCCAGTGGTGTCAACGTGCGACTGACGTGAACCCAGGGGATGAGCTCTCGCACACCACAGCCACCGTGGCGGCAGTGGTCCGTCGAAAATGTCCTGCAGGGTATGTTCTGTTCGTGCGTCTTGCCAGGTGGCAACGCATGTGTAGAATCAGTCTGAATCACGTCGTCTGATCCGGTTCTGTGGGCAGGCTTCTGTGTTCTGATTGTCATTTCTAGTCTGAGCCGCTGCGAGACCAGTGACAAGTAGAGAAGTATATTTTTCCCAGCTACTGCACCCACTTCGCGCCCTAATATCGACGTCTTGACATCCAGAGGCGAACTGCACACTTTAGGAGGTTTCCGTTGGAAGGCATCAGCATTCCCATTACACGAAGTAGTTCGTTAGAATGTTTCTAATTAAGTATGCAAACTTCCGTGTGCATCAGTGGGTGGTTCCATTTGACAACACGTCATCTGTGTACACAGCTTGCACCTTTGGCTCGCGTCCTTTGTCATCAGGTCCGAAACGTGGTGCGTATGAAGCGTGGTGTGCTTAGTAATTCTGGGATTTAGCGATTTACCTCGCGCCTGGTCTGGCCTGGTCGGCTTTTGAAGGACGAATTTTGAAGGAGCGACGCAGTGGACCGAATGCAAGTGTGTCCTTTCCGTCGTCATGCAGGACCGTCTCTGACAATTGGTCTATCCCAGCTCATGTCCGGTAACTGACACAGGTCGGGCCAAACGAAACGAGTGCGACAACTTCGGTCACGTGTAGATTTTCAGCGTCCGACATTTTCGTTGCGGTAGCTGAACAATACCCGTTGCATGCTGTATTGCCGACGTGTACGCGGTACCAAATATGAATAATTAAGGTAATGCAAAGAAGTAACAAGAACGGTAATTCCCGTTTTCCTTCTACTGCATCACACCGAATCTGACTACAAATCCGACGGTGAGCAAAATAAAAAGGCATGGTTGCTATGTCACGCAAAAACTGTGCACAGGCAAGTACTGGAGTGCAAAATCTGTCCCGGACTGTCCATAATAGCTATTACACATGGAGGGCATGTATCGTGAAATAAATAAATATAAAGCCTTTTATTACGTTCATTCTAGTTGCAACGCACGTGTTCGTCAGAATTCCGATGTACATTCAAATGCAACGCAATAAGTAGCTAAATTGGCGAAACTTGCGAAATTAATCAAGCGCTTTCACCCGATCTAGATCATCTTAGCACTGTGGAGAATTTGTTCGATTCAATATTTCAGCTGAGCAATGTTTGGGCACATTATTCGTGGTCACCAACATCACATTATTCGTGCCCCACGTAGATGCCCTTTTCTAGGGAGTAGCACATGTCGTGGACAAAACCAATTATACGCAGAAACGTTCTTCTCGCGTAATTGGGACTCAATATCATTGGCTGTTAGTTTTACAACTATGTGACACACTTCGGAGCAAGCTTATGTTTGTATTGTTCCCATTATGAACGACTCTTGGGCGTTTTATCACAGATTCAGAATAATTGCGTAATCGATAATATGGAGTCGACTGGTCACCGTAGTAGGAGATCAATGGCAGTCGACGGTAGTCAATGTAATTGTGTAGCACTGCTACAGTGACACGGCAATATGGCTATCGTGACAGGCGGCATGGCTATCGTGATATGGCTGTAGTAATCGTAAAGCGTGGGGTAGTTACCCATGTCCGGGAAGACCTGTCACTTGCCATGTGCCACTGCAGGTAAGGGCACCACCTCAAAACGTGCTTAACCCGTCCAGCTTAGAACACCTCGCGACACCGGTTCGGTGGTTCAGATTGATTTCCAACTCCCGAAGGATCTGCGGCGACGCGGTATGAGCAGTGCGTGATGGCATGATCGGTCATCGGACAGTGTGTGCTGGCAATCGGTCATCGGACAGTGTGTGCTGGCATGATCGGTCATCGGGCAACATGTGGTGGCATCATAGGTGTAATCACTAGGGGGGCTGTGGGGACATGTCCACCGAATTTATGAAAAGTGGCTACCTCAGTATCATCGCCGCAAAATTATACTTCATCATTTATAGAATGAAAAGATATATGTCGTAACCTGATTGTACAGTGCTCTCAGTGCTGGTTTTAAAATTACACTGCCATATTGCTGTTTCGGACATATAAAATATAGAACTTTGTCAAATTGTCCGCTTTTCTATTAATGGTCCAACGAAGTTGTCAAATTTGCAAGAGAAGCCACATGGGAATGTACATAATTTTATGACTAGCCGGAGTTCACAACCGCGACAGAGCAATGATGTAATCAGAGGTAGATCCAGGAATTGTCATGCAGCACTTGTCTGGAGGGACACCATTTCTTTGGAGCGGCGCCACTGCGAAAGCACCTGGAGGGGCGCCTCTGGCTGCAAAATTCTATGGTCGGATTGCACTCGGACCTTCCTGAAAACTCGGCCTTTCCTTCCAAGGGATACCTTTTTATTTAATAGGGGCACCTCCGGCTGAAAACAAATTCAAGCGGGTACAGTGGAACCTTTTCAGATGGACGCATTTTCCTGGCGTGGGGGTGGGGTGGGGTGGGGTGGGGTGGGGGTTACATGCCCTCAGTGTTACACCCTTTATCCACCCCGGTTGTCATTGCATTTAAATGTGTGCCTGTGAAACAGGAAAGCATGGGAATAGTAACTGTATATCAATATTTTGTACCATAAAACCATCGTCAAATATTTTATGTTTTCATGCTACAAGAGGGCAACGTTTAACATGCTTACAAGATTGTTCAATGATGATTGTGAAATCGGGCCCACCACATACGACATAAAGCTAGATGTTTATAGGCAGTGATAAGTAGTGAAACTTGCTAATTCTGGCGGAACTTTTAGTTCTTTTTTTTTATAATCGCAAAGCTGCAAAAATTGAAATACATTGAACAATGAATTGAAGTGGCTGAAATGACCTTGAAAAAAAGAACTGAATTCCAAGGATTTTCATTCGGGTGGGCGGCTAGGCCCCTCTATCCTGTTCAAGCTTACTGCGTCTCTGATTTGTCCTGGTGTCATGACCGGGCAGCGTGTGACGGCATGCTCGGTCGCCGAGCTGTGACACAGCTGGCGGAATCGCAGACGTGCGGAGCGGAGTCCCGCAGTGCCGCGTGTTCCGGCTGCTAGTCCAGTGCAATGGCACGGTCACGCCCGCCGCCGACTCCTGACGCGGCACGGTCACGCCCACTGACGCTGCCCGCGCCGCACCGCGCCTCACTGCCCGCCAGATGTGGCGACCGCGCCAGGCCGGCAAAAGGTGTAGCTGCCGGGGGCGGGCGGCCGCGCGGGCGGCAGCGCGGGCGGGAGGTAGCCGCACGCGAGCCGGGGTACTTGTGTCTGCCCTCGTCGGCGCCGGTGCTGTGGGACTGTGGGCGAACTGAAGAACTCGCAATGGCGGAACAGGTACGTTCCTCGGACACGGAGTGCTTGAGTTCGCAGTGTTGGCGACGTGTTTCGGTTGGAACGTGTGCCGGTCTCAGCCTGCCCAACCTGGCGTGCCACGGCGCTGAAAGCTCAGAAGTAGTGGAACATCCACAGTAGTGGGCAGACGCTGGGACGGGAATACGCTGGGAGCATGTGCCGCCTCCCCACATCCCATGGAAAGGTGGCGCCTCTTTGACCGGGGAACAGTGCCCCTCCGAGGTCTGACCCCCATCTCCGCTCAACAGTTTTCCCAGCGAAGTTCTATCTCATAGGAGCACGCCATCTTGAGAGGAAAGGTGCATGCTCGACCCCCAAGCATGCTCGAGTGCACCCTCCCCGCTGAACGATTTTTTTTCAGCGGAAGACACGAAGACAAGGCGAAGGGGCGCCACGACGACCTTCGCAGTGGCGCCTATCTGAGAAATTCGCCCCGTCCAGGCGATTGTCCCACCCCATGAAAATGTATGGATGTCATTTGTGCACAGGGAGAATGATCAGCGCCAGAGAGCGGACGAGAGTAGGAAACGTACTGGCAACTCTATGGAAGGGGAGAGTCCGTTTGAAATCTGAGGAACTAAGAGGTTTGGGAGGAACCATCTAGAGTCTGCGAGAAGCTGTCTTCCCTGACTGTGGGAGACGATCCTGACAGGAACGTGATAGTGTGTCGCCAGTCCATCACTTCCTCCAGAGTGCCGACATCGCTCAGTTTATGGACAGGATTGTTTAGTCGGAATTCATCCAACAAACTCAGCTTATCACACGCGCAGAATATAGCCATGCGGGGAAATGCGAAATGCAGAACGGGTGCTTCTGCTTCGTGCTGGTTATTTGATGCCGTTATATAGTTTATATTTTATCTCATCCTATTTCATATTTTATATTATATTTTGACCATTATTTTTGTGCTGCAATCATATAATGCGCCTGATATATAACCATATGAATATTGAGCAACATGTTCCATGTGTATGTCCTCAGTGCACGTTTTCCATGAACCCTTGCCAAAGATATATTCGGATCCGAATCATTAAACACGATGTCTGCTCGTAAAGTTAGTAGTCAGCGCTACATTTTCGCGAACGGCAGTTTTATATTGTGAGGTGCTTATGCATCTTTGCAAATAAAAACGACTGAGGGAAACATGCCCGAAACATAAAGTAAGATTTATAACATCTGACCTCATGATATCGTGACATCGTGACCTCCGGTGATCTGTAGCCCAACAAACCTGATGGCAAATAAACGGTAGGGGTGTAGCAATGATGCAATAGTATGTAATGTGATGATTGGGGAGCCGCTTTTTCCTTTGCGTTTAGCGCTCATAAGTTTGGCGTTTACAGTTCCTCAAAAGGTAGTTTTACAGCGGCAATTTGCTCTCCCGTCTAGCCACTCTTGGTCCTTCCAAGTCGATCGTTGCTTCAACTGAACATTCCAGACATGAACTAAACAAGTACATCGAAGAACTTTTATTATTCATAAAAATTATTTTCGATCAACTTTTTCAGCTTTTAATGCAAAATAATGGCTTCTTGGTGGTGAGAATTGAACAATTTTACACACATCGCTTTAGTATAGTTTTCCTTTAACTATTTTATATTCCGAAACCTATATCCCAATAGATGGCAAGCAACAAACCAGTCGGTGCGCGTGCGTCCTACTCATGGGGTGTGTTGTTAATATTTACTAGATGTGCGGTGCGAGCATGTCGGGAGTGTCGGGTATGGATTTATCAACGTGGTTAACATCGATTAAGTATACTTATGTTGTTATTTTGGCTGCCGTTGCTTAGGAAGTTGGCTTACAACTGCATCCTTCGCTAATTTAACCATAGCGCCAATTTGCTCTCCGGCATTCATTCGTCGGCTGCCATTTACAGTAGAGCTGAGTGTAGTCTCCACGTAAATCAGGAATCGTATTGCAATTTACTGATGTTCTTAAGTTTAATTTTACTTATTTCAGCATCGTTGACAGTAAAACCTATTCGTTATTAAAACTGGTGTGATAATTATATTTGGTGGTCGCTTTTAGTGTATGTGAATCATTATGCCAGGTCTTCTCCCTCTATCTCGTCCCAGGTCTCTTTCCTGAGACCTTGGACCTGCGAGCAAATTTCCGCTGTAAAACCGACTAAAGGCTAAGCGGTGGTGGTGAAGGGGAGGGGGACGGCATAGTAGCTTCCTTTCCTGATCTTTTTCCTACTTACACGGTGCTGTATTAGGAGCTAATGGACAGTTAAGCATTGTGAACCGGAAGGGACATTGTGGTCGGGTGCTTCAGATATTATCAATTAACACTCATCCTCTATGCAGATGTCCGATAACAAAAGCTACCTGTTGCTGAATGAAGACACCTGGATTCGGCATGCCACATGACTAGATAACACCTTTGACGAACCCTCGTGAAGAATTATAGCTGTGCCGGCGGCCGGCGGGCGGCGGCTGCGACCTTATCGCCGGTGTGTCACTGGTATATGACCCCAATATCTGATGTGTTGCTTGCCACAACACTACTTCGGCACATGAAGTTACATTAGTCATCCGCAACATTCAACTGACAGGCTCCTTTCTCGCCCACTGCGAGCGGACAGGCCGCAACGGCGTAACAGATCGCTATCGCACCCATCAAAATGTGTGGTACTGCTACTATCAGTGACAGTTTTCAAGGGTCGGCAAGGTAAACAGCGCCCCATCCCATGCGTGGTAGCAGTGTCATATTCAAAAGACGTTATTGGAATTTAAAAAAAAATCACATATAACCCAAGGTTATACATTTTAGTCAACTTTTTTTGTGTCATCCTGACAGTATCTGATCCACAAATATGATGGGACCTAAAGAACCAAAAAACCTAACCTAAAGACCTAGGACTGGACAAAAATGACCAGGGGCTCCGCAACATCTGGCTGGGCCTCATAATATTTGAACAGAATAACAAAATGATTTGGGCCATGGTCGATTTCGCCTTCCTTTTCAGACTCCAAGTAATTTTTGTTCTTGAAATTTGTCCATGAAATTAACTCCCCATAGCCAAAAACATGTCGGTCGTCATCCCATAGACCCCCCCAATAACGTCACTTTTTGGAGGTGGTTTCGGGCCCTACTCATCGAGCGCTTTCCAATGGCATCACTTTCATTTTCGTGTAAAGCTTAGTTTGGAAGTTAAGGAAGGTATACAATGCGCCCCCTCGAGACGGTGTGCTAGGATCTGACCGGAAAGTCGAGAGCTAATATTGGGTGCGAAATCGTACATTCCACTGAATCTAGCATATTTCCAATAGGCCCATATAGAGAGAGAAAATAAACTCCATATATTAAACCCAATAGTTGAGGGTAAAGCTCCAAATTGTTGAAATATGCCCCTCCTCACGTACCGTACCCGGCACCGCCCTTGGCTATGATGGCCGCCACGTTCCAGTGTTGACATTCGGATGTTGGTCTGTTATGCGACACTGCAAGGTGACGACGCTACTTTGTATTCCTAGCGCGCGCTTATTTGTGATGCAAATCGGCGGCCCGACCCAAACACATCGATCCAGCAGCTCTGGGAGGACGTCTCGGCGATGGCAACTGTCACTTGCTGCACGTCTGGCAGGCATGGTCTCAAGGCTAGGTCATAAGGTCGGCCCGTCAACCGCTGGATCAGGGGCCGCAACTCCTGCAACTGTCATCACGGGTATATCCACGAATGAGCGATGGAGGAGAGGGGCGGACGTTTCCTCAGAGGTGCGCCTTCAGCGAGAAGAAATTGTTGAACAGGTTTAGGGGTGCACTCAAGCACCCCTAAGCCTGCCGTGAGGCGTTGTTTTTCTGAAAAAGACATCATATTTGACATGCATGCATTAGACAGTGTGCAATGCCCCTTTCTTTTTCGTAATATGGTTTCTTGTGTTGGCGGTTGTCGGTAGCTAAACGTGCTATTTTTCAGGTCATTACCGAACTGTTGGACATTGATTGAATGTCTCCCATTAGTCATTCCAGCGTAGGGTGTCTTATTTTCCCAGGTATTTAACCATGCTCACCTATATATATATATATATATATATATATATATATATATATATATATATATATATATATATATGTATATGTAAATCGGGATCGATTGAAACCAAAGTGTCAGAGGAGTTTCGGAAAAGTTGTAGGATCAAAGTAGGTAATGGGGTTCTCTTCAACTTTTCGTCCACAATAGACGAATTCCTGTCTACGTCACTAGATGAAGTGTGGATGGATTGAGCAGTTGAAGTTCCAAACAAAAGCCGTCTGTTGGAGAACAACTCGCGCTAGCTTACAGTCTATCTTGGATAATTGAATATCAAGCTACAACTCACACATTCAACAGAGCAATTGAATTTGATCGCTGGTCTTCACTCGTCACCGACCGCCGCTGACCGGGCACCTGATGACCGTCACAGTTTCCGATGTCTCTGACGTCTGACCGGGCACCTGATGACCGTCACAGTTTCCGATGTCTCTGACGTCTGACCGGGCACCTGATGACCGTCACAGTTTCCGATGTCTCTGACGTCTGACCGGGCACCTGATGACCGTCACAGTTTCCGATGTCTCTGATGTCTGACCGGGCACCTGACGACCGTCACAGTTTCCGATGTCTCTGACGTCTGACCGGGCACCTGATGACCGTCACAGTTTCCGATGTCTCTGACGTCTGACCGGGCACCTGATGACCGTCACAGTTTCCGATGTCTCTGACGTCTGACCGGGCACCTGATGACCGTCACAGTTTCCGATGTCTCTGACGTCTGACCGGGCACCTGATGACCGTCACAGTTTCCGATGTCTCTTTTCTGTGCGTACGTTTGATGTCTTTGACCGGGCACCTGATGACCGTCACAGTTTCCGATGTCTCTGACGTCTGACCGGGCACCTGATGACCGTCACAGTTTCCGATGTCTCTGATGTCTGACCGGGCACCTGACGACCGTCACAGTTTCCGATGTCTCTGACGTCTGACCGGGCATCTGATGACCGTCACAGTTTCCGATGTCTCTGATGTCTGACCGGGCACCTGACGACCGTCACAGTTTCCGATGTCTCTGATGTCCGACCGGGCACCTGACGACCGTCACAGTTTCCGATGTCTCTGATGTCTGACCGGGCACCTGATGACAGTCACAGTTTCTGATGTCTCTCATGTCTGCTTCACTGCTGCACTAGTGGCCGTCGCTCTGTCTGTCTCTAGAGTTCCCTCATTTATAGGAGCTGAGACCATCTCCAGTGAGGACCCTGGTCACTTCTGGGAGTCTCGTTCTCTCTGGACCTCATTGCCTATGCAATTGGACTGCCTAAACACGACCGGACCTCCTATGATTTTCTCTGTGGAATCCTGTAATCACCACCAGCAATGTCGTGGGATGCATGTATGGAAATGCATGTACAATGTAAATGGAATACGCAATGCATACAATGCGTGCAATTAAACAATGACAAGGGCTTGTGGACCGTCTCCATGAATACTGTTGTATATACATAGGTGTATACTGCTGTATGTACTAGAGTGGGTCCAGCAAAAGTGGAGGACCTCGAACTCCTGTACGTTTGGTTGAGCCACTCTGGTAAGGCACATTTTGACATGGGGTCTCATGATCGAGTTCATCCCGTACGTTTGCAGTTAGTTGCCTACAACATTGCCTGTCTATCTCGTTATTTTTTCGAAATTCCGCTCGTGCTTACATATCATCCGGTCACGTAAGCTGTGTATTAAAGTGAGAACAAACACAATATTTTATAACCATGTGCCTGCAATGACATATGTTTCCATTTGTACATGGAGGCATTCATTTTTCCCAAACTGCATGACATGGTTTCGTAAGAGAAGTGAGCGTGCCCTATGCCTCCCCCACGCCGTGTGTGCGCTTAAGCACACCCACACTTGCACACCTCACGATAAGTGTGCGTGCTCCTGGCGCTGTGCCTTGTGATGCCATACCCTGTGATGGTTGCTGTCATACCATACCCGGAGGATGTGGTACAGCTGATACGCGCTGTCGTGGTATCCCGTCTCCAGGCGGGCCGACTTCTCATCCGAGGCGGAGTGGTCGTGAACGATGACCGGATGTTCGACGCTGACGTTTACATCGAGGACGGCATCATCAAGTGAGGATCGGCCAACGCCCTCACGTGTGGTACTGTTGCTGATGGCCAACTGTTGACCAGTGCTGATCCGTATGACGACGGCGAAGAATGTACCAGATGTCATCCACAACATACACGCGTAGTGTAGGCATTATAACAATCGTGCACAACGTGGACGCTAAATAGAAGTGTATCAATCGATTGACGTTCCACAATTTCGATAACCTTCTACAATCTGAAGCATTTCAATGATGCCATGATTATACATGAGAATGAAAAAGCGTCTAGGGAGTGGCATAGCGGCAGCGTAGGTGTTGTTTTCTGCGGCGCTGGTGTAGTGCACCTTAAGATGGTCTATAACTTATGGGTCAATAACGTTTCGTCCATTCGCGGCCAGCTGGGGAAATCGACCTGATGGCGGACGCTTCAGGTTGAAGCGCTTCACGAAGTTCCATATACTGCTTGCTGGGCATGGCCTATTTTCTCGTGACGCGAAGCTTCGCCAGGAGTTTTGTAGTGCCGTTCGAATTATGTGCCGTCAGTGTTTTTCGGATCGCCTGTACCCCGGAAGGTGCCTTCCCCACATGCGCCTTTGGTGGTACTATTTATGGATGATACGGCGGGTGGTGCTGCTCTCTGCCAATTTTGGCCCACTAAGGGACTGACGCCCATTTCCGAGGGTGTGCATTTTGTTGGACGGAGGATTGCACTGCTGAGCTAATAAACCTTAACATGATTTCAACATTGCAGTAATCTGAACTTCGGTGCATATCAAGACTTGTCATAAGGAAACACCTATTTGGCACATTATGGACGTAGTGCAACAACGGGTGCAAGAACAAAACATATTAATTCTGCACAAATTTGTCCGTGACACATTGCCATATGATATGACTGACTTTTTTCGATACACAACTCCTTCCAGTACAATAATCATTCAACATTTATCTATACTATCTACCTATCGACAATATAGGCGGTATGCTATTACTCACTCTGCTCCAAAATCATGGAACAATGTAATATGCAAAATATTCCCCAGTATTGAGCAAGTACCAAGGAAAAAAGATGTGCTAAAGAAATGCATTAGACGTCCCTTTATGGAATCATACAAATCAAATGAAAACTCAAGTCAGACTATAGCTCATACAATTCACAAAGGTACCTTTAAAGGTTGTACCTTGCCAGATTTGGTATCAGTGTTGATGATACATGTACAAATGTATGTGATTGATTGGACCTTTTTGTGTTCCTTTTTGTGTCAGAGAATATTGGTAGGCTGGTACACACCTATGTTATTCTGCATGAGTCATCTCCATATGAATCTGCTTTCAACATTTCTGTACTCCCCTAACATTTTCATCTTGTGACCCTGGGAACTCTGTGGGCGTTACTAGCTTGCTACCAGTCCGCGGATTTCCCAGGGTCGCACTTCCTTTCTCTAATTGGTGGTGGTCTATCTGAAAAATGAAAAGAAAAAAACAGATGGGATGCAAGTTGTATTTATATGATCACATCCTTTTGCATTCTTCTTTGCATCCCGAGGCACCCTTGTGTTGACTGCCCTGATCTATGGGCAGTTCACCAAGGAATGCCCCACATTGAAAGATCCAATGAAGGTGCATATAGCCAAAGGAGATAGGCTGCTACTGCATTTGATATGGGGGGGGGGGCGACAATTGGGAAAAAATGGTGTGAGGAATATTACGGCGTCTTAAAGAGCTATCTGTTTTCAGGGACGTCGGTCCCAGCCTTACTGCGCCTCAGGGAACCCGCGTTATCGAGGCGAACGGCAACTACGTGATGCCAGGTGAGATTCTGGACGGGAGCGACCAACGAGTACACATCCATGTAAGAAACTTCGTTCGTGGCAGTGGGCGTGCAGTGTCTTTTCGTTCGTGGATCTGCCACTGGCATGTATACCTGGAGGAAATAACCAGACCTGGTGTGCCGGGAACAGTAATACTTAGAATGGTTTATAAAATTATGCACAATTCTTACCTTTTGAAATCACATAGCGTGGAACAATTTCTCCCATATTCCAAGAGTGACCAATACGACTTGTGCGTCCATGTCTTATAATACCCTCTGTCACACGTTTGTGTTGTCAGAAGGTTCACCCTTGTCCTGCCGCCAAACTGGTCGGCGGGACTGGCTCATCCGACGGGCCGACGACGGTACCCAAGCCGTGGCCAGAGCGGTCTGGGTGAAAGGTCTCGGCGGGACCCAGTTTTCAAATTAGTATGGGTGAAATGAGGTGCATGTTTAAAAATAAACAAGTGGTTACAAGCTCAAGACGAATACTTGGACGATGAGGTGCATGTTTAAAAATAAACCAGTGGTTACAAGCTCAAGACGAATACTTGGACGATGGGGAGGCACCTGATGTCGGAACAACGTCAAATAACAGATAATTTGCTTTGTCACGTATCTTTCCCTAGACTCCCCTTTCCATCGAGATATTAATTTGGCTTCGAAGGGGCCGGAAAAAACGTTGGTATGCAGGACCGCGTGACATCGCACACCATATAATAAGTGAAGCCTGTCACAAGTATGAACAAAACGTCAAATTTGTCCCTCCTTTTCCTTTCCCGATAAAATCTCCAGGATTCGCCAGGCGGTGAGGATGACTGCTGTGACGAAGGAGATCAGCATGGTGCGCCTTAAAATGTGTAATTTGAGCCTCCAGTACCTCTCCCCCTCTTCCTCTTCTCGCTCGACCTCACTACTCACTCCTCCCGTTGGGCAAACACCCTCCGGTGCCACACGCTAATCTATGGGCCCGATCAGTGAACTGTCTAGATGGGAATGCCCCTCCCCCACCCTCCATGACTGATATGGCTTCCGTTGTATGTATTACCATTGTATATATATTCCGGTACCACACGTTAACTGGTGGGCCAGTTCAGTAGGCTGCCAAGTTAGGAATCCCCCTACTCCCCACTCTCCATGACTGAAATGGCTTCCATTACTCCGCATCTGGGATGGCTACATTTCATATAACCGGATGTGTGATGCCTTTCCCTACTCCTCTCACCTCCGGCTAAGCACCAGCCGATGACCAACGCTGCCCAATGGGCAGGGTCAGCGACCCATCCACTCCTGTTCATCATGACCTGAGTTAGTGGCCGGACGCCCCCCCCCCCTCTACTCGGCTGGACGCCCGTCACTGTCGGTGGCTGGTCCGCCGTCAAAACCAGCTGTCCCCCATGACATGTGGCATGTCGCTAACGAGCCATGCCTCTAGGGAGCTGCCGTCCGGTGGAGTGTGTGAAGGGGAGAGCGCGCGCGGAGGATTGCGACACGCCGGCGGTCCGCGAAGACGGTTGTAACGGCTATTGGGGTTCGCTGGGGTGCTGAGTGATGGGTGGCGAATTCGGAAATTTATGCGCACGAGTTGGTGTGTACCACTGTGGGGCTGCCAGTTTGCCGACAGAGGAGTTGTACAATTGCCAAGTGCGAGTGGTGTTTCATAGTTGATTAACTTCTGGCGAGGTACAGATGAGTTAGCCTAATATCAAACCCGCAGACGGGGCAGGACGGACTAGATTCTGTCACTGACAACACTGAACGACTGATATTTAAGGGCGGGGAGGCATGGTTAAGGTGTCGGGTTGGTAGGGTTGTGGCGGCGCCATTAGCCGTGAACCGCATTTCTTCCACGAGCGGATATTAATTGCCGCACTTCCACGAGCGAGAAATGCCATACACATCGACCGTGAACTGCGAAATAGCCAAGACTCCACCGCCCGAGGAGTGGGAGGGGCTCGGTGAAGGACGATAGGGAAATGGAAAAGGGAAAAAGCCAACTGGATTATTAATTAAGCCTCGTGAAGCTCTCGAACGGTGGGCCGGAAGGTCGCAGTCCCGCGATCCAGTTCCCGACCGTCCACCGGAATCGGCTCTTGTGATGTCAACAACGTTTGAGTAGTAAAAACTCTGTTTATTTCAATGTTGCCTTGCACGACTCGCATAAACAAACCGGTTGCTCGGGAGCGTTCTGCCGTACTCAGATGCCCAGGCGTGGAATCCTCTGAAGCAAATATGCTTGCATCATTTTACAACTTGCATGTTGTATGCACTGCTACAGGGCGTCATTTGAACCTTTCTCGAACTTCCATGCACACTACCTGTGAGGGTTGGCGTCACGGGGAATGAGCAGGGCTAGCCCCTCCCCCTGTCGAGGAACAGAGGACAGGCATGTCTTTCCGCTTCCTCTCGCTGAAATTTTAGTAGTTCCTTAGAATAAAAGTAGACCCATTATACGCTTCGGAGATCCCGGTCAGTAGACCCGTTGGCATTAACGTGAGGTACCCTTTATAGCTCACGAAAAGTTGCATCATTCGGCATCTGGTCAGGAGACCTGCTGGCGTTGGTGAGGGGCTTTGGCTGGATGAAAAGTGTTTCAAGGTATATCTAATAACCGCCTTGATACCTCAGTTAAGCTTGTTTTAGCTCCGGAAATTTTACAGGCTAGAACTTATTTTTGATAGAAATATGTCTTTATTAAATGCTAAGGTGTCTATCTTCCGAAGCGATGTCGTCTACGGTTAAAGAGCTACCTTAGACACAGACATGGTGCAAGGGTCAAATTGACCACCGACATTGCAATGCTTCGTCCGAAACTTCGGTACGATTAGGGGGCATCGACTTTCTAAATGGAACTGGCAATGTAAGCCTCGGATATAGTAAGCTTGATAAGTGAAGCTGTTATGACAACACAGTGGTCCTGGTGAATACACAAACGAAGCATGACCCATTCGGGGGCGCATACAGTCAAGTCGCGCGAGTGTTCTGCTGCGCCAGTCACCTCGGTGACGATACACGGCGTCCGATTCTGACGAGCCCCGAGTCAACACGCCCGTCTCGCTGACCAGACTTCTTCCCGGCAGGCGGCATCGACACGCACACGCACATGCAGCTGCCGTTCATGGGCACCGCCGCCGTGGACGACTTCTACTGGGGGACCCGAGCCGCGCTGGCCGGAGGCACCACCATGATCCTGGACTTCGTGCTTCCGCAGCGCGGCGAGTCGCTGCTCGGCGGCTACGTCAAGTGGCGCGAGTGGGCCGACGCCAAGGTCTGCTGCGACTACGGCTTCCACGTGGGCGTCACGTGGTGGTCGGAGCAGGTACCAGCCGGCGCAGGGGCGGGGAGAGCGAGAACGGTAGTAGGGTGTTACGTAGTTAGTTAGTTTTTGGGCTCCAGGGCGCTTCGACCAGAGGTTATAATTCGCTCCCAGGATGTCACGTGGTGTCTCATTCATCAATATAGCGTCTGGGTGTCTACTTCGAAATAATTGTGCCAGACTTTGGATATTAAATGTATCTGTCAATTTAAGAGCTCATGGAGACAGCCAGGATCCCGAGAACCAAAGAAATCCTGTTAAAACAATACGATGGCTGATGAAACAGCAGGAGGATGGCCCAGCGGGCAGGTTCAGAACGGCGAATAATGGTACGCAATGTGTATGCCATAGCTGAGTATAATGCGTAATTCATGCACTTTTTTGGAAAGAGGGGAGGGGAGGGGAATGAGGGTATCATTCACAAGCAAAAGGAGAGCAGCCAGATACCCGAAAATGGTCAACAATTGCAGAGACAGAAGAAGTAAACTATGTTCCTTCACCATGCGGATGAATACCAGGTCTACACACGGAACACATCGCCCGAAGCCGGAGGTCTTTTGAGCTAGTTGGAAACGGATTCTGTTGACGCCGAAAAGAACCGGCTTCTCATCCAGACTTGTTAGTTGTATGCGCACTTGTACCATTTCACGTCATTTAATTGATATCGCTCTCACTCTTCAGGTGAAGAACGAGATGGCCCAACTTGTCAATGAATGTGGTGTCAATTCCTTCAAGATGTTCATGGCATACAAAGACACCTGGCAGCTACTCGACGAGGACCTTCTGAAGGCCTTCTCTCAGTGCAAGGCCATTGGTGCCATCGCCCAAGTCCACGCAGAAAATGGTGACATCATCAAAGAGGTATTTACCGACAATATGTCTGTGGCGGGAAATCTGAACCTGAGTGGTGGGTCTTCGAAAAGTCAGTGCAACTAGTTTCAATAAACTTAGAAATACCTTGATGAATTACTTCTTCGACGTGTTACCTCTAGTCAACACAAAGCCAGGGATGCTGTTTCCCTTATTTTCATCGGCAATTGCAATTTTTGTGCGTTAATGGTGACAAAAAATAATCATGTTCGTGGACAATTGTGTTCCATTCGGCGTATGTTTATTTTTTTGCGCCATGCATGCACATTTCAGTTCAGCCAGGAATACCGGGGTACTGGTGTGGTTAATTGTTCCGTGATTAATTGCTAGCGGCCTCCCCTGCTTATATTTTTATTTGTGTGTGTCTTGTCTGCAAATATAATTGACTGTAGGTACATCTGTAGATTCCCTGACTGAAAAAAGCGTCGGCATGAGCGTTATTGTAGACAGCGCGCGCAGGCTACTATTGGGCTGTTTTTGCAGACATTGACGATTTTTGCCCCTGCAGCTATCTCTACCTAATTTGTGCGGTTCAGAATGCATCGCACCGAAACGCCGTGTTCACTTATATGTCGTACATCAGCCGTAACTTCTTGTGGATATACCCAGTTGGTCTTCCATATGTATATGCAACAAGATGTGTAACAATGTGCTGTTCACCGCAGGTGAGTCAGTGGATGTTGTCTTCCATCTGCATACATCTGTAACAATATGTACTGTTCACGGCAGATGAGTCAGCGGGTGTTGTCTTCCCTCGCCATACATCTGTAACAAGATGTGTTGTTCACGGCAGATGAGTGAGCGGCTGCTGTCCGCCGGCGTGACCGGACCAGAGGGCCACGAGCTGTGCCGGCCCGAGGAGGTGGAGGCCGAGGCCACAAACCGTGCCTGCGTGCTGGCCAACCAGGTGGGGTGTCCGCTGTACGTGGTGCACGTGATGTCCAAGTCGGCCGCCGACGTGGTGTCGGCCAAACGGCGCCAGGGCCACATCGTCTACGGAGAGCCGATCGCCGCGGCTCTGGGCACCGACGGCACGCACTACTGGAACCGGTGCTGGCGGCACGCGGCCGCCCACGTGATGGGTCCGCCGCTGCGGCCCGACCCCAGCACACCCGGCTACCTCATGGACATGCTCGTCAAGTAGGTGGTGTGGTTGACTACCTGTCGGAATTGGAGGCAGCTTTAGCTTTCGTACGGCTTGCTTGGGACACGTGTTTCACTTCTTACGAGTGCAATGTATGTTAATATAGTTGGAATTCCGTAGCTGAGGAGCGTATGTTCCTTCCATGCATCGCGCAAGGCTTTGTTCATTGCGGTCAAGTGAGGCCGAAATGTTTGCGTCTCTTCAAACTTGCCGCTTGTGATGGGCTAAACCGACGTCATCCACCGATCGATGGCCAACACAGTCCACCGATCGATGACCAACGTAGTCAACGCGCCGTTAAGCACCAATCCACCGCCACCACGTCACCGTTTTTGTTTCAGGCAGCTCACGAAATGACTGGCATCTTGGTGTTTCAGCAACGACCTCCAGTGCACCGGCACAGACAACTGCACGTTCACTAGCGAACAGAAGGCCATGGGTAAGGGAAACTTCACCAAGATCCCGAACGGCGTCAACGGTGTGGAGGACCGCATGTCCGTCATCTGGGAGAAGGGCGTCGCTTCGGGGAAGATGGACCCCAAACGCTTCGTGGCTGTGACCAGCACCAACGCTGCCAAAATCTTCAATATCTATCCCAGGAAGGTCAGTAGCTTGAGGAGGCAGACCGATCTTCAGTAAGTCAGCCATGTTGTCAATCCCATGCATACAAGACCTGTATTCTCCACCCGATGGCTGGGTAGGTCAAGCTGCGGTCTGCGTTGGTCTCTTCCGTCCTGGTAAGACACGAGCAGATCCGCAACACGTCCTGCTGCCAGTTCAGCGGTTGGGAGGATGGGCTGAGCACGCGGCGGCGGACCGTTCCTATCAGAACGTCGGGGCGACGGGGCACTGTCGGCTGCACTGCCGCCGCAAACTCTGCCGCTGCTGCTGCGAAATTCCCACATTTAGCGGCCAGGTGCGCGGCCACGCAACAGAATCTGCTTAGCGCAGGGTACTGTTCGGTAAAGCTGTACCAGCAAACGTGCGCGTTAGCTGAAACGAACACATGTGGCTGGTATGTTATGAAATAACACAAGCTGCATCTCATGATTGGGATGTTGATCCGGCGAATTCCTCCACAGACGAGCATTCGCGCATTCGCTCACGACAGCGAGCATTCGCTTCGTGTCGTGCTCCATTCGTTCGTGGGAAAGTTGAACCAGTGCACGACAACAGGCGCTACCTCTTTGCAACTTTTGTCCTGTCTTCGACTGCATGCGTGTTATATAAAAAATAAAGACCTAAATTGAATTGAATAGCTATAATTTGAAAACCTAAATTGAACCTAACCCTGAATAAAACATTAAGGATAATTGGTTACGCACCTACGCTTCATACCAATATAGCAAATGAACCAGTCTCTGTTGCTTCGGTGCCTGATCTAACCATCGTGAAATGTATCTCTAATCTTCCTAATGTTTTGGAGCACGGTTGCACTGTTCGAAATATAGATTCTGGCGCATCGAACGCTATTTCATGGTGTATTAACCTCTGCACTACTCCAGGGCGTGATCGCAGTCGGCTCCGACGCCGACATCGTCGTGTGGGACGGAGAGGCCCGGCGGACAATCTCCGCCGAGACGCACCACCAGAAGTGCGACTTCAACGTGTTCGAGGGCATGGTGTGCCGCGGTGTGGCCGAGTACGTGGTGTCGCGCGGCCGCGTCTGTGTGGAGGAGCGCCAGGTGCGCGCCGTGCAGGCGGCCGGCCGCTTCGTCGCCACGCCCGCCTTCTCTCCGGAGGTGTACCTGCGCGTGCGGCAGCGGGACAAGACGCGCCTGCCCAAGCCCGTCGACCGCGGGCCACAGCCAGTGACTCCGAGGCAAGAGCACCGCGATGCTGACGAAGAGCCTCAGGAGGTAAAGCTGCAGGAGCCACCGGAACCCCAGGAATCGTCCGAGCGAACAAACGGTGAGCATTTGTGCTGCATTCGGTTTGCGTGGGCTGAAATGTCGGGAATATATTATTTCGTGGAAATCAACTAACTTCCTATGGGTGGATATGGTTTCAGGGTACCTGCTGGTCAAGAGTTAAAAGTGGCCGACAAATATTGATGTCGCCACCACACGTGTGCCGTTTGTGTTGTGGGCTGCGTCTTCAAGATTTGTTAATGCTAGCAGTCATCCACGGGCGTCGCATAAAAGACAGGAACGAACTAACCCTGCTATACCCACTATTTGGACGGAGCCACAGCTGACGACAGGGATGTAGCCAGCAAGCTATTGCCGTGGCCTTGAAAGTGGCGTTGACCCTCCTGACGAGACAGGGATGTCGCCAGTAAGCTATTTCTGTGGCCTTGCAGGTGGCCGGCCAGTGGCATCCAACCAAGGACATAGGACTGGAGTGCGGGTCCAGGCACCACCTGGAGGAAAGTCGGATGGCTTCTGGTAGCCGTGTTGGTAACCTGGCTTCTGCAGGCGCGTACAAGCGGAGGGGCTCCTCGGCCTGAGTCGCCATGTTTGGTAACCGGACCTGCGCGGTCGCGCTCAAGGGAAGGAACCCTCGGTCGGAGTGCCGGATGCTCGGATGACACTTTTGTGTTGGTCAGTTTTTGGTGGGCCGCTGTAGTAATGCATGGGGTCTGGGTTGGTCTGGGTTGAGCTACTAATGTCGAAGTTGTGGCCGATATGATTCGGGTGCATGGATCGCAAGACTTGCAAAGGGCTTACATATGTTGGTATATGTAATGCATATGCATATGCACTTTTTGGTAAATGTAATATATGGGTTTCCAAGACCGATGTCTGAAGAAATATTCGACTTAGCTACAATCCCCCCAATTTGTGGTGAATATCGAATTTTATCAGATACAATAATTGCTAGATTGTTGCAATATTAGTTATCTACCATTACCAAAAAAACTTAGTTTTCCGCCGAACAAACTCTCAGATTATGTACACGTTTTTAAAATAAAAATTACTTTTACTAATATATCACACCAGCAAACTGTGGAAAATATAGTATATGAATACTAATAACAGTGCTGGAAATTCAAAATGCAATGAGTTACAAACACATATTTACTGCATTTTTAGAACCAAAATTTCCGGATACAGAATGTGAGCTCAGTTGTTCTTTGGGAAAGTCAAAAGCATTAGTCTCGGCCATAATACTAAAGTATGTACACAACTACCCCTTTTGATTGGACAGATCTTGCCACTTCAATAAATACTGATCATGTACATTCCATCACATACATAGATGGGCGCTGTATGAGCGAAACAGTCAGTGCAGCCCTAAGCCCAAATAACCATCACATATTTAGCGGTAAACTACGAGATACCCGATACCTCGCTAGGGTACAGAAGCAAGCACGGAAAAGAGTGTGTATAGGGGACGGGGCAGGAAGGCAACTACGCTATGACTTCACATTCTAGGAGAGTCATCCCCAGCTTTTTCGGTTGGTGTTCCCTCTGAGTGTGGCGTTAGTAATCATTTCACCTATGCAGCGGATCTAATACAATATTAAATCATAATCACCTCGCAAGCGAGCCGCCCACTGTCAGTTTTAGGTCTGGTGACAGAGCAGACATTAGCACATCAGACAATGCAGACGAGTCGTAGCAGACAAGTCGACGTTTATTTCAATAAATATGTAAACATCAATATAATGCAGAAAGAGTAGCACGGCGGCCTTCAAGTTCTGGGTACATAGACGAAGCCCTTCGATGCATAGCTCTTGAACAATCCGTTTCCACTGTGGGTATCACACCCGGTCTCGCCCCGGGGTCTTGTGAGCGCTACGGCGTGGAACGCTACGGAAGTTAACTAGGGGCACAATTTCACTTTGCGCTGTGCATGTCTGTAGTACAGTACATGTGCAATTGTCGGCGTTTCAGAAATTCGTGTCGGAAGGTAAGTCTAGCAGTGTAGACAATCTGAACCATCGCGCATGCAACCTCCCACAGCTCAATCCATATATGCTCCATTCACGCACCATGTCTCGTTGTGGCGGCCTATTGTATCTGTCGCATCATCGGCGATCCAGACATTCCTTATCCAGCCATTGACAGCCTTAGCAGGGATGCACTCCATTAGCACCGGCGGCTCCACAGATGTTGGAAAGCGGGGACAAGATCATTGTGTCCATTTCGTCCATGCAACGCCCACAATGTCAATATTTGGGGAACAAGAATGCGTCCCGCGTCCCCCTTGGTGCCACCCCCGTTTATTAACATGCTTAACGTTTAGACAGTAAGAAGCAAGCAGGCGGATATCAAATGCACACTTGGCTCTGTGCGCAGCAGGTCCACAACACTGATGAGATTACACAGTCGCTCAGCGCAAACGCAGGCGTGACGAGTCGAGCCGGCGTACAGGTCAGTCGGGCAGTGTTCGCCTGTGTCCGCGGGCGCAGGCGCAGGCGCAGACCACGGCGGGGATTCCCGGCAAGGCCGCAGAATTACAGGCGGTGGCGACCAGCGGTCTGAAGATCTTGGAAACGGTCGCCACGGCTACCAGAAGCCGCCGGCTGACTTTCCGCCCGGCGGCGCGTGCACGCGCACAGTCGTCTTCATGGGGTTCTGGTCATCGATCTGGGCACCTGACGGATTGATCCGGCCATCAGTCGCCGAGGAACAGACCAAGTCAACACGGCGTGCGACTGACGCGGACATTTGGCTACGAGCGCCGCGGTGCGGCCGGTGGGGGAACTAGACGACATGCTGTAATACCTGGGAGAAGCATGAACGAAATCTTAAGCTTGTTTTGAAACAAAGCACCCAGTGATAAAGTAGCAAATCCCACTGCATCTTAAATCAGTTTGTTTTCATAGCGATTTCCGAAATTTCTGGCGCAGCAATTAATGGCTGAAGTTGAAGACCTTGACTATTTAAACTAACATGGGAGGCGCCCGACCAGCTTACTGTCTAAACGGCTGCATATTGCCCTGTTTATGAAGACATCCTGTTGGAAAATTAGCAAGTTCGATACGTGTCTCATAATGATAATTTTCTATCATTTCGGAACATTTTGAGGTGACACTTTGAGCTTACATCTTCGGACATTTCACGCTGAAGCTGACGAGTTTTGACATAATAATCACGATAAACAGGCGCGACCAGACTAAGCCATGGCAGGCAGCTTATTTATTTCATACCTGCTGATATACATTTAACTTCCCTTCATACCAATGTAGGTGCAGCATTTTACGCTTATTTACAATGTCCACATTAACACGGGTATCTGTCGCATAAGTAGTTTGCCACGGGTGTACACAAGTCAGCAGCATCTCGAATACAGCTGCAGAGTGATATCTGGTGTATCACTGTCATCAGTTAGTGATCAAAGTTGGAGTGCACTTCTTGATACGATGTGACAATGGTATCGAACACTGGACCGTTTGCCCATCGGCTGTCGAAACATGCAGATGAGTAATGTTGTGTGACCGCTGTTATGCCAAGGGATTCACTGCTAGGTTGACAGTTACCCGGCTCTCAATCATAGTATAGGTATGCACTTGTAAAATCGAAGATAGTAACCTCTGAATCCATACGACGTTGTGGAGATTTGGGTGATTGTAGCAACCATACCGGTTAGGTTCAGTGGCACGGGAGCTGTCTCGAATGCGGGGGGAGCTATCTTGGAGCAGATTAAAGCTATCTTGGAGCAGATTATTTCCGTGCAACGCCCTGGGTCAATGCTACACTAGCCAAAACTTATCGGGGAGAGCTTTCCATCTAACTCTTAGTTCCTTCGCTCATCAGTTATGGGCGCAAAATGACCCTAGATGTCGACGCGCCCCTAAACTCCAATCCACCACATAGTTCCTTCCCTCATGACAAGATGAGCGCAATTTATATAGTACAAGGCATGTGCAAAAAGCTTGGATGTATTGATCGTGCAGGGAGCGCGTCATGCTCACATTGTGCAGGAAAGCATGCCGGGAAGACGACTGTCTGCCAACGCCAGGCTCGTGCCCAAGAACGTTAGTGGGCAATGGTTCACCGGGCAGTGCTGACACTGCGAAGTTGGCAGCTGAAGGCCGGAATCGCGTATGGTTCGTGATGCAACTCAGCTGGCTCGGAGCTCTCACATGGTGTGATCGTGGCAGCTATTGACAACTCTCGACGAAAATTAAGGTTCGCGTTTGTAAGCTTTGTGGAATGAGAGCTTCATTATAATGTGGACTTTGTGCTAGGCGTTCTGGTGCCACAGATCTGGAAATGAGTACAGAGGCGGCATAACTACCGACCCAAAGCAGGGCATGCACCTTTGAACAATCTTCCATGGAGCGAAAAGCTGTGCTATTCCTTGATATCGGTGAGTAAGTAAGATGATCAAAATAGGCACGGGTCGGGTCATCTGCATGCCGTTGGTGGGATATCTGGCCATCCTTCCGATGGCATTAATCTGCTCAAATCGTGATATCACGTTCTAATATTAGCTTGGTTTAGGGTGAGTCTTTAATATGCGGGGTCAAAACATCGTAGTGTGTATAATATACACAGTATATACACAGTGCAGTATATACGCTGTATATGCTGCACAATACCACAGATGTTCCTCGCCTGTAGCATGTGCTTGAGACAAGTATGGTGTTGTGACAGCTGCGGCTTGGCAGGTAGACTGAGCACCAGCGCTCAGCTCAGTTGAGCTAGACCTTCCAAATCGCAGGTGTTATTTTGGTAGACAGCAGCCCCCTCCTCAGCCTCACTCCTCGAGCTGGACGAGGGGCGCTCAGCTGAGCGAGATGACCACCCAACAACGCACGGAACATCCTCCAACGAGAGCCGAGCGAGCCACGCACCGGCCGACCACGTGCGGTGTCGGCGTGTCCGTCCCACCTGTGACGGCGAAGCTCGAGTCCTGCTGGTTCTTGACGCCATCTGCCGGCTCGGGCCGCCTCTGGAACTCGCCAGAGGGCGGCGGCGTCTCCTCGTCGCGCGCGCAGCCCACGTCGACCACGGAGCGAGGCGCGCTGTCGACTCGGACGACTTCGGGCGGCTCGCCGCTCGCCTCGGTCGCCGTCTCCGGCGCCACCGACCGGTCGACGGGCCTGGGCAGGCGCGTCTTGTCCCGCTGCCGCACGCGCAGGTACACCTCCGGAGAGAAGGCGGGCGTGGCGACGAAGCGGCCGGCCGCCTGCACGGCGCGCACCTGGCGCTCCTCCACACAGACGCGGCCGCGCGACACCACGTACTCGGCCACACCGCGGCACACCATGCCCTCGAACACGTTGAAGTCGCACTTCTGGTGGTGCGTCTCGGCGGAGATTGTCCGCCGGGCCTCTCCGTCCCACACGACGATGTCGGCGTCGGAGCCGACTGCGATCACGCCCTGGGGAAGTGCAAAGATGGGAATCGGGGAGCGGGCGGGGCCAGTCTGTAAGATACAGACGTGTCCTTTTGGCATTGCTATTGAATGACGGTGAACTTAAAAATTCAGGAGCTTTGAGATATGAGAACCCTTCCCGTAGCAACTAAAAGTAGACGCCGCTATGTGCACTTACTTACATGTAAGTTCAACTTCCGTCGTGATACTACTACTCAAACCAGTGTTGAAAAGCTTGTATGTGAAGTGTTGGAATTGCTTCGATCATACGAGGCAAGGATGACGAGAGTGCATATCCCATAGGTTGGCTGTATACGTTTTAGACATTTTACACGAGTTAGTTATTGTACTGATGGCTGTAGGGGATGCCGTAAGGAATTATTTAAAATTTGCAATACCTCACTCATGTTTTGTGATGGAGTCTGAAAATAAAGGTGAAACGATTCCAACGGGGAACTATGGTGTAAAAGCCATGGGAATTATTCATAAACTCAAATGCTAACTCTACAGGTACATATAGTATGTGAGGAAAAGACAACATTTCATATTCTTCGGAAACATTGGACTCAGTATGCTTTCAAATATGAACAGTATCAAGCATGCAGGTGTTTGCGCACCTTTTTCGGATAGATATTGAAGATTTTGGCGGCGTTGGTGCTGGTCACAGCCACGAAGCGTTTGGGGTCCATCTTCCCCGAGGCGACCCCCTTCTCCCAGATGACTGACATGCGGTCCTCCACACCGTTGACGCCGTTTGGGATATTGGTGAAGTTTCCCTTACCCATGGCCTTCTGTTCGCTAGTAAACGTACAGTTGTTGCTGCCGGTGCACTGAAGGTCGTTGCTGCGAAAATATGTTAAGGAGCGTTAGTTGTTCTTGTAGACAAATATCCAGTTATTTGGACGCGATGTTTAACGCAACGAAGAATACTGTGTCACCCCATTCACAATGTGCCATATTGATGTGCAATAACGCTTCATGCCTGATGTCTGGCTTGCGGTATTCAAGATATAACTATTGTTTCGTTAACAAATTAAGTAAAGCGTTGGCAGGATCAGTACAAAACAGAAAGAGTGAGGGTTCCCATTATTTTGTAATATGAGAAGAGACGTCGGTAATTCTCAACGGCTTTGTGCCCTTCGGCAGGACATAACTTCCTACAAATAACATGCATTCTGATATTTGCATACAGAGCTTACTTAATGACAGAGCCCACTTTTGTCGAAAAGTGACTGATGCATTCAACGAGCAAAAACCTCCAAAAATCATGGTTCAAGAAGTGGGGGATCGTAAATGACATCATGATATAACACTTTAAAAAACCATCATGATCATATATGACATGATATGACACGATTGCGCCTTGTCCACGACGCTTCCATTTGGTAACACAAATAGGAAGCGTCATCATAGTGACCAGCGTTAGGAAGCACCGGCTACGCGCAGGAAGCGCGATGTCGGCTTACTTGACGAGCATGTCCATGAGGTAGCCGGGCGTGCTGGTGTCGGGCCGCAGTGGCGGACCCATCACGTGGGCGGCCGCGTGCCGCCAGCACCGGTTCCAGTAGTGCGTGCCGTCGGTGCCCAGAGCCGCGGCGATCGGCTCTCCGTAGACGATGTGGCCCTGGCGCCGTTTGGCCGACACCACGTCGGCGGCCGACTTGGACATCACGTGCACCACGTACAGCGGACACCCCATATGGTTGGCCAGCACGCAGGCACGGTTTGTGGCCTCGGCCTCCACCTCCTCGGGCCGGCACAGCTCGTGGCCCTCTGGTCCGGTCACGCCGGCGGACAGCAGCCGCTTACTCATCTGCCGTGAACAACACATCTTGTTACAGATGTATGGCGAGGGAAGACAACACCCGCTGACTCATCTGCCGTGAACAGTACATATTGTTACAGATGTATGCAGATGGAAGACAACATCCACTGACTCACCTGTGGTGAACAACACATTGTTACACATCTTGTTGCATATACATATGTAAGACCGACTGGACATATACAGAAGAAATTGTTCCATTCCATATATATATATATATATATATATATATATATATATACACACACACACACACACACACACGCACACACACACACATATATATATACATACCTATATAAACTGATGAACTCCATCGGACATTCCATAACACAGCATCCCTCTAATGAATGCTTGTGAAGATACTATAAGTAAGCGGTACGCGTAGTAGTGAAACGTGCAGAACAGTGACAAGCGGAGCCGGGAGCCGGGAGCCAGTCAGTGAAGCACGAGGGATGGGGCAGACGGAGGGGGGGGGGGTGAGGGTCAGAGGCTGTGACTCAACACCGAAGCTGAGCCGCCCACTGGCGGGGAGGGGGAGGGGGTGAGGTCATTGATCGGCACTGGCACACGGGTCGGTGTCGCTGTCGCCTGCACGACCGCCCGTGAGCAGAGCCAACTGGAGCCGACCAGCTGTGCCGGCGGCGCCGCCCTGACCAGATCAGGTCAGCGCAGTCACCGCCCGTGAACGCCGGCAAATTCGTTCGATTCATCCGAAGACATCGCACATTTCTGTGAGCGATATTTTCGTGCCCACTTTTCCGTCCGCATCAAGCCATCGTCGTCACAATGTTGTCGATTCTCGAAGTAAGGCGTGAACTACCTGTCTAGCAACTCTACCAGCAACCAGCAACTCTACAATTACCTGTCCGATAACCACCTCCTCTCCAAAACTCAGCACGGCTTCCGTCCTCGTCACTCGACGGAAACCGCGCTGACCTCCATATCTGACCAGATCCTATCCGCATGTGACCATGGAGAGGTGTCCCTTCTCTGCCTGCTGGATTTGAGCAAGTGTTTTGATGTGATAGATCACTCAAAACTGCTGTCAAAATTAAGTCTCCACAGCATTGATACTTCCTGGTTTTCGGCTTATCTTCAGAACCACATCCAGAGTGTCAGCCTTACTGACAGTTTTTCAAGGATCATCTCTCGGACCTCTCCTCTACTGTGTCTTCACCAACGACCTCAGCCTGTTCGCCGAAGGTGCAGTAGTTGTTCAATACGCTGACGACACCCAAATTTTGGTCAGTGGTAAGAAATCTCAAATTCAAAATGTTGTCACTCATATGGAAAGAGTTCTGGCCTCCCTCGATATCTGGTTTCGAGCAAATGGACTGAAAATTAACGTAGCAAAGACACAGCTGATGATGTTGGGCAGCCCACAAAATATGCGTGCCTTACCGGATGTCACAGTGAAATTTCGCGATCATCATCTACCCACCATTTCGGAATGCAAAAATCTCGGTATTATTTTCGATCGCTCTCTCAGCTGGGACTCGCACGTCTCAGAATTGACTCGGCGTTGTTTCGGAGTTCTGGGTGGTCTGTCGCATCTGAGGGGGCACCTTCCACCTGCCGTCGTCTCCGCCCTGGTCAATGCTCTGATCTTCTCGCAGGTCCGCTACTGTATTTCTGTGTATGGTAACGGAGGAAAAAAGAACCTATCTCGTATTAAAAAAATTATAAACTACTCGGCTAAGGTAATTTTCGGCCGCAAAAAGCTTGACCACGTTTCGGATCTGCTGAGGAGGCTGGGCTGGCTCAGCGCGGAGAACCTGGCGAGTTATCACACCCTTCGCCTCATACACAAGGTGCGTCTCCATGGTGAGCCAGAGTCACTGGCTCACGATCTCACCACCATGGCGGAGATTCGTGACCGGACCACCCGTCAAGACCACAACTTGTATGTCCCCCGGTCCCGCACCGAGATGGGGAAGAGACGCTTTAGTTCCAGAGCGCCACACATGTACAACTCGCTGCCACCTGAGCTGACGCGACTTCCCGTGTCGATCTTTGGTCGCCACCTACGGGAGTATCTACTTGACGTGCCGCCCGTGCCGGACTGATAGACTGCTCGACTTGCTTGTTGTTATATATATATATATATATATATATATATATATATATATATATATATATATATATATATATATATATATATATACATATATTTATTTATAGTTTAACTTGTATTCTGTGATTTTGACCCTCTTTTTTACCTTTTGTGCTGTGTTGTTTTGTCTATTTGACGCGATGTCGTAATAGCCACAAGTCAATTGTGGATGACCTCAATAAAGTCTGTCTGTCTGTCTGTCTGTCTGAAGCCAAGTGCAAAAAGGTCTTACATAACTACCGTGAAATGCCATGAGTCACGGTATGCTCCTGACGGCATTTGCATGGCATATGATGCTGCATGACTAACGCAGCCGATGCGACTGTAAGCCTAAATAACCAGAATGGTGTATGAAATGCCACAAGGTGATGGTCGCACGTCAGGATGCAGTTCAACTCTTTGCAAACATGGGCATGCATGCCCGTGTTCGCGAAGACAGCACACTTATCGTCTCTTGCAATGCACTTTTGTGTTGAAATAGGCTCTACATCCGCATAGTTTTCCACCACCGGCACAGCCTACATAGCGAACAACACTTGGCGGAGGAGGTGAGCAAATTTTCTTGAAATAACTCGACGGACCTCAATCGATATATAGCCCCTGTTCAATGTAGCCCCTGTTAGAGTCCCCTGTTCAAATTAAGCCCACACAAGGGTCGTCCCTCATTCACAAGCGAACTAAGCCGCGAAAGAAGTCGCTGTCCCATGAGTAATTTTATAGACGTCACAATAGCGACCATACCATCTTACCTCCTTGATGATATCACCATTTTCTGCATGGACCTGAGCGATAGCGCCTATCTTCTTGCACTGGGTGAACGCCTTCAGTAGCTCCCCGTCGTGTAAGTGGTGTTCATCAGCCATAGACATCTTGAAGGAGTTGACCCCATGCTCAGCAGCAAGTTTGGCCATCTCTTCCTGTACCTGATTGCAGTAGAAGGTTATCCGTAAACAACACAATACGTGCAAGAACATGCACACTCGCATATTGCACTGTCCGTTGATACCATGGAAGAGTAGAGGTGCACAAGTAAGGGTGCTGTCGAAGGAGATTATCGGCAGTACCTAAGCAACGAAATATTCCTGGAACGCTTCGTCATTACTAACATTGCCATTAACCAGCGCCGTCTTTACGGTCAGATCCTCGCACCCCGTTTTGGGGGGGGGGGGCGGTTAGTAACTCCCGTCTAAAATCTAAACTAAGCATCGCACGAAAACAAAAGAGATGTCATCGGAAAGCGCTCCACGAGTAGGGTCTGGGTACACCCCCAAAGCAATTTACCCGCAAAAATGACGTCACCAGGGGGGGCTAGATTTTCTCTTCACGACTTACATTATGTTTTTGGCTCTGGGGAGTTCATTTTGGGGGACATATGAAAAAACAAAATTTATTTGGAATGAGAAAAGGACAGCGAAATCGACCAGGGCTTTAATTTTTTGGCCCCCAAAATAATGTTACATTTAAAAATTAATTTTTTTTTGAGTTTTCAAGTTTCCTTCATTTTCCTTTTCCAATGGGAAGAGCGGACAGAGAAACGTTGTTGGGAGTCAACTTGCCCCAATAAAAATGCTTACCTTAGCCAGAATCCTCTATTTGAACTGCAAGCTGGCAAATACGCAAAATTGATATGTAGACAAAAACGAAAAAAGTGGAAAATTCCACTCCCACGTTTTGTTGTGACCTCACTCGACCTTGACTAACTCGTTGACTCTAGATGCCCGGACTTAAAAATTATGAAACAGCGTGTCAAATTGATGTGGGAAAAGGTATGCCAAATTTGGGCGCGTTGCCGCGCGCCATTCGTCCACTATCCGCGAAAAACCTGAGGGGGAGGGGGAGGTTGAAGACCCCCCGAGACGGGACGGGTTAACATAATCGCGACCACAGTTACTACAATTATCGTTACCATACTTTCCACAACCACCATCATCATAATCATCACTGCCACCACCATCACTACAATCATCACCATCACCACCACACCGCTACGATTACCACTATTACCAGCATTACCACCATTACCACTTCTCTGCCACCATCGCCATCACATACCCATTGCCACCATCGTAAACCACCATGCCAGCATGTCATCATAAACTATAATCAGAATCAATTGTCTCCACCGAAGTCATCTACAAGGAATGCATGCAGTCGCGACACTGGTGGTGACTAGTTAGCGACTGCATCATCATCATCATCATCATCATCATCATCACCGCCGGCAGCAGTGTGCCGCGCCTCACCTTCTCCGTCCACCAGGCGACGGACACGTGCAGGCCGTAGTCGCAGCACGTCTGGCCGTCGGCGCGCTCGCGCCACCTGGCGTAGGCGGCCAGCAGCGGCTCGCCCTGGTCGGGCACCACCACGTCCAGCAGGGTGGTGGTGCCGCCGGCCAGAGCCGCGCGCGAGCCCCAGTAGAAGTCGTCCGCCGACTGGCAGTCGCCCACCGTCAGCTGAAGGTGCGTCTGCGTGTCGATGCCACCTGCCGAACGCATGCGACATTCATGCGCACCGCCCCGTGGGGTGTCTTCACTTCCGTCTAGCTTGCTGTAGCTGCTGTAGCAGCTTGCTGTAGCCTCTGCAGCTGCGCTGCTCTAGCCTCTGCGGCAGCGCTGCTGTGCAGCATGCATGCTGAGGGTGCGACAGCGGGTGCGAATTTATTAAAATTGACATATTAATTGAACCGAGAGAATGCCTTGATCTGAATCTGGTTGGTTAGACTACGTTATTTACATATCGGCTGAGATGTAAGCGATTTAGTCAGCGACGAGTGCCCTTGCCAGCAGGGAGGGTCGGCGTGACCAGAGCGTACATTGTGCTTGCCTTTGAACTTTTGATTCTTGCCCTTGCCATTATGAGATGATGCATTCAATTTGGTAGCCTGGCTACGACCTGCTACTCTGGTCTTCATATTCACTAGAGTAGAGTATTCAGCATATCTTCCACCTTGAAGTGGATTTGTTACTATCATTGAATATGTGGTTCTGCTGCTAGGCATCAAACCCGAGGGCACAAATTGGTGAGGTATGGCACTGTGTAAGGCTACACTGGCAGGGGTGTAGCTTTGCACGTTTTTTGGAGAGCACCTGCACTCTCCCCAATGTTGGCTTTGCTCCCCTGCAATAATTTTAACTTTTAACATGGGATCATATGGGAAATGCCACCGTATCCACTCGGGCCCGCTCATTGCATTCATGTATTGTGCTCTCCCGATAGTTTTCAGAAACATACACTTATGCGATCTGAATGAACAAGTAACCTAAGGCCAGCCTAACCTAGCTTAGCCTAGCCTAACCTAACCTGCACCTATGTGGTCCACCTGAATACGAAATATGTCCTAGGTAAACCAGAACGGGTCGTGCAATTCAAGCCTCCGTCGCCATTTTTCCAAACTTTTCAGCACCGGCTATGCTCCCTCGTTCGGTCGTTCTCGGGTTAGTCACGCAGGCCGCCGTCCATGGACCACGTGATCTGCGCTAGTTCGTTTCCATCGCACTCAACAAATTGCACCCGGAACCTCCTAACACGAAGGCTCCGCCGTTCACGGCTACGCTTGCTGGCGACCCATCGAACGACTCAACTTATGGGCGGTCCATCGGTTTTATTTATCCTGCTGGTCGCGAGTCGGATTAATGGTGTCGGGGCCTATCCGCGGATTCGTTGCACGGTAGCCCATCGGTTCGCTGCACCAGAAACCCATCGGGTTCGCTACACCTTGTTGGCAGGTTGTTTGGGTTCGCTACGTTGACAGACTATCGGGTTCGCTACGTTGGCAGACTATTGGGTTCACTACGTTAACAGACTATCGGGTTCGCTACGTTGGCAGACTATTGGGTTCACTACGTTGGCAGTCTATCGGGTTCGCTACGTTGGCAGACTATCGTTGTTCGCTACGTTGGCAGACTATCGGGTTCGCTACGTTGGCTGACTATCATTGTTCGCTACGTTGGCAGACTACCGGGTTCACTACAGTGGCGCCTATCGGCGTCGTTGCGAGGTAACCCGCCGGTTGGCACGCATGCTGGTATTCCGTGAGGTAACCTATAATTAGCAGCACCAGTAAACTATCGGATTCATAACATGTATACCGCACGGTGTTCATCACAAGGCAATCCACCAGTGGACTGCAGGGCATCCCTCGGTTCGGTGTGCCTGCAGGCAGACCGTTACGTTCGTCACGTTACGTCGGCAGACGTCGGGCTCGCAGCGTGGGTCAGCCACCCCGGCGCCCCCACGAGTGACTACCGCAGCTGTGTTTATAAACACGCCGGTGTACGGGCGGACGGAAGGTGGCTCGGGTTCCGCCGTCTAACCAAACAGCCTGCCGAGGGATGATAACGAGGCTGCAGGTGTACGGAGTCACCACAGCGCCACTGCCGGCACAGCTGCGCGCACGGTGCGTGCTGCACTAGAATGGTGCAGGTGGTGCGCTGTTCATGGGGTGTAGTGGCCAGATCGACTATTGGCAGCACCACGAATTGTGCATAGCTAGCGCAGCTCAATTTTACGTGGTCCCCATGCCTTGCAAGTTGCGGCAAGGTACGGCTAAAGCACGATAGGTGTCAGCACTCGTTCTTCAGTGGATTTACAACGGCACGGTGCTCCATTTCCTGGCGGACACCAGGTGATCTAATTACTGCCAGCCGAAAGTGACGTCACACGAGTGGCGACACGATCGATAGACTCCTGGCCGTCCCATGGTCTGATCCGTCTGAAGTGACCCCAGGCGTGAGGCGACACGATCGATAGACTCCTGGCCGTCCCATGGTCGGATCCGTCTGAAGTGACCCAAGGGGTGTGGCGACACGATCGATAGACTCCTGGCCGTCCCATGGTCTGATCCGTCTGAAGTGACCCCAGGCGTGAGGCGACACGATCGATAGACTCCTGGCCGTCCCATGGTCGGATCGATACACAACACCTACACTGAACTGGGCAATATCTGGGCTCTACCCGATTTGGCCTGGAATCCTGCTCGGCTCCAGCAATGCATCTCCGTCCGGTACGTCCCAATCAACAGAGCTCTGGGCTCAGAGTTCTGTGCTGATGTGCTTTCCTCCCCTCACCATGGAAAGATGGTGCCCATTCAACCTTAAAATGCGCCCGTCCAAGAGGGCTCGAGTGCATCTACTCTCTCCCCCTCTCCCCACATTCTCCTAACGGATTTCTCAGCCGAAGTATTGCCTTTTAGAGGAATAGGCATCCCTTTGAAACGAAGAGACGCACATTTAATATACTCGAATGCACACTCCCCCCAATCAACGAACGCTTCGGCCGAAGGCGCCCTTACGAGGAAAGGTGCCCTTCGCGTGATAATTCCTCGAACCGCCTCTTCTATAGGAAAATAATGTACATTGAAATTATATACTTCCCAATTACTACCCAGTCGTTAAATAGTTTTGAATACACCAGTGAGCCCTGTCACTTTATGCTCGCACGCAATATTCCTGGCCTTGAAGAACATGGATACCTACTACTGGCGCGTATGGTGAAATGTAAAATCCCAATTGAGACAGTGCACGACAGAAAACTTACCTGGCATTACATATTTTCCCTGAGCCTCGATAACGCGAGCTCCACCTGGCGTTATCAGATTCTGTCCAACCTGTCTGAAACAGCCAACATTGATTAGTATTTACATCGAGAGATATCATCGTTGTGAGATGCGACAGGCAACCTCGCACACAGCAAACAATGTCTTCTATTCCAAGCCATAGTTGTAGTGAGAGTTTGGGGTCCATTTCTAGAAGGCATGTGTCCGATAAATGGAGAAGTCTTCTGAAGTCGAATGAAAGTAAAAATTATCTTGCAATTTCGTGTGCAAACAATTGCAGTTCGGGGCCTCATGACTTACAGAACATGTTATGCAAGTATATCCTCTTCAAACGACAAATTGTATGCGGAAAGAACTAGGTGCAGCTTTTGAAACGTTCCTGCTGGGTACTGGGTTCAGCTCTATAGTGTTGCAGCAGAAACAGGAGCTCCTGCTGACACGTTTTACCGGTATGCGGTGGCCAGCGTCGGCTCAGAGTGTCGGACCGCTGATGCAGACCGCTGACCGCTGTACAGCCCTGCCCCCGCCCGCTACACGCAATGTGGGGCTGCAATCAATACCGTAGTCGGGTGGTGCGGCCACCACCGGCTCTCTGAGTGGCTGCCGCATGTCGCTACCGGTCCCGCAAACGTCACACATGGGGAACGTGACGAGCAGCTGGCGTCACGCCACGCTGACCTGCCCAACCTCCAGCTGACGTCATGCTGACCTGGCGAACCCACGACTGATGTCACGCTGACTTTCCGAACCCCCAGCCGACGTTACGATGACTTGCCGAACCCCCAGCCGACGCTACGATGACCTGCCGAACCCCCAGCCGACGTTACGATGACCTGCCGAACCCCCAGCCGACGCTACGATGACCTGCCAAACCCCCAGCCGACGCTACGATGACCTGCCAAACCCCCAGCCGACGCTACGATGACCTGCCAAACCCCCAGCCGACGCTACGATGACCTGCCAAACCCCCAGCCGACGCTACGATGACATGCCGAACTCGCGGTCACACGGTGTCGACGGTGAGATGACGACTCGCGAGCGACACAACAAACAGACAACCGTCGTAGATTGTGATAAAATAATTTGAAAAATCACCCATACTCAGGTTTCGATTGGTACGCGTCTGTTTTTAGCATGCAGGCTGTTCCAACGAACCGTGACTAAAGATACAAAACATGTCTAGGGTTAAGACGAATTGTATGAAATTCAAGGTGTTATGCAAGGACAACTTTTTAGTTTGTCATGCCTGATGAATATATATTGCTGATATTGTGTGATACATGGTAATTACATCTACTCTATCCAATGGTATCTAATTGACACTACAACAATTGTAGCTAAATACCGAGTATATAAAAGGCATAGATGAGAGTAAATTACCCTTAAAAAAATTACCATAGGCACCAGGGGTGTGACTTAATGCTTATTTGTGTGTCACATGTGCCCATGAACCAAATCCGTTTCTTCACAAGGGTTGCTCATGTACCATGAAATATGTATATGGAAGCTGCTGGTCGCACCTCCCTTCCTGCTCAACAAAAACATCCCTAGGTTTCGAGCAACTCGTCGGAGGAAACTCAACATTCCAGGTGAGGAGACACCCCTCTCACGCCGCCCATGGAAAAACAATCCCAGCTACTTCACTGGGGGTGGAGAGTCGGTGGTGGGGAGGATTCAGTCATCGACGGAGAAATGACGCACACCGAAGTGTAAAAAGTGACACTAGTAGGTGTACTTTATACCTTTGGACGTGCAGCAACATATGGAGAAATAATTAATGTGATGAGGAGTACATAATATAATCCTGTTAATATATAGGCATACCCTAGTAGTAGATAATACGCAAATAAATTGCATTCGCCCAACGTTAATCACGGACAATATGCATAGATGGACATTGGGTCCGTTTTTTTTTTGTCATGCATCGCCGAATGCATTAATGCCTAAATGCGATAGGCCTAATGCTAAATTTATAAATTATTGGTGTTGCACTGGCAATACGAACAATCCACAATGTTTCACCGCTGGCAACATCTGAAGTGGAGTACACTCTAATGGCATATTTATCACGGTTTTCAGTGCCAAGAAAGCGTAGTTCGGCTTAGATCCCGTCAATGCGATCTATGCTGCATTAGATTAACGATTGCTTTTGTGGTGCGACCAATTTCGAGTTTTGGTGAGCATCGATGTCTCTACAGTTGAAGTTCGTACCATGCTGAAGAGTCTTGGGTCATGTCTTTCCATCAGCCTGCACATGTTAAGTGTAAGAGAGCCTTGCACAGCACAAAGTGCATGTCCTCGTCGTCCGCCACAGCGGAGGGGCCGGTGGCGGATATCCATCGTGCGTCATATAATTAGAACGCTCACGCTATCGACAGAAGTAATTAGCTTCTCGACGGAAATAGCATGTGGAGCCAGCTTCCGACTTACTTGATGAAGCCATCTTCGATGTACACGTCAGCGTCAAAGATCTGGTCGGCGTTGACAATCTTCCCGCCCTTGATGAGCAGACGATTCTGTGCGCTCTGTCGGAGGGAGGAAGCCGTCTGTTAGGCCGACGCGGGGGCGGTTCGCCTCCTGACGATTGTGAACCGCCCCCTCCCGCAGTTCACGCAGATATTCTTATAGCTACACTGATGGATATCTGCTTATAGCTACACCTATAGCTACACTGATGCAAAACTGCATGATCCCCTCACGCACACCCACCTGGCTGCTTACCTTCGTCAGAGGCAGAGGATACTTCGCGCGTGAAACCGGCCTCAATTTAATTCGTGTGTCTCATATTTCAGATTCTTAGCAATGGCAATGCAATGGCAACCTTTGTCTCAAGAGCAAAAGCGTAGCCAATTGGACACGGGGGCCCGGGCCCCTCCCCTTGCAACCAGAAATGCACCAAATCACACAAGAAATTCTCAAGTGTTCGCCACACGAAATCAGAAATGTTTGGCCAGATTCGCACCGAAAGCGGTCTCAATTTCTTGACATTTCTGAGTTAGCCCCGCTAAGAAAATACTGTCTGTATCCCTGCTGGAGGAGATATATCATCACAATCCTATGGAATGTAAGATTGGTTTGGAAGATTGGAAGAGGTTTGGATAACTTATGCTCCGATTTCGGAAACAATCGTCAAATTTGAGCCGGTAATAGTCCCTTGATGTGCTTATGAGAATATCTATCTCACAAAATGTTTTCATATTTCGATATAACGCATTGAAATGAACCATTTTGACAAAAACAGGCCCTCTGCCACGTCCCAGCCCCCATCGTACCAGTGCACTCATAGCACGTGGAAGCATTCTATAACACACAAAGCTGCCAGTTCTCAGCTGCACACAAGTGCACACCTCGCGCCACACCACAGTGCTAAATTATCGACACGACGTTGCATGGCAACCTGAAAACCCGGCGTCCGGCCGGCGGAGGGCCGAACCCGGCGCCGGTGCCGACGCCTCCCATCGATCGTGTCTAGACCCCGGCGGCGGCGACCTGCCACGTGGCGCCGCCAGCTCAGACGCCGGCGGCTGCGGCCGAGGTCACGGCCGGAACGCCTCGGGCAGCGCCAGTCGGCTGTTGATATGTTGGCTGGCGGGCAGTGTGCTCGCACCTGGCGCGTCGCCGACAGAAATAGCCGGCCAGCCCCGTCCGCCGCCCACAACCGGCGGGCGCTGACCCGCCACTGCGGGACGGGGCTCCACCCCGCGAGCCGGGTCCGAAACACGCCAGCAGCGGCCGAGCCGTGACGTCACGTCACGTCACGTCACGTGACGTGACGTGGCATCGGGTAACGTGGTGTGCCAACACCGCAACGTCGCATGGCGTGACATTCCGTCGTGTGGCGCCAAAGTGCGCTGCGTGATGCGACCCTACGTGGTGCGACGTCGCGCTACTTGACGTTACTTGACGTGACGTTACCTCACGCAGCGTGACCGTCTCGTGATCCAACACTATATGACGTGGCGTTGCACTACATAGCGTGACGCAGCATTGTGTGACGTGACGTCACGCAACACGACGTGGTGTGACGTTGAGCTGAGCTGACACGGAGGCTGCACCAGCCACCAACGCTCCTGGTGAGTCTGGAAATGTTCGTCGGCTACTCAGCCACAAGGCAACTGTAATCAACTAAATGGTGACCGAGAAAGTCAATATGTAATCATTGGTGCAAGCAATGGGACCAGCCAACAATATTTCAGATTTCTATTCATTGCGCATCGCCTCAAAACCATTCCTGTTCCGGCGCCCACGATACACCACAGCCACACGGTGGTTCCCAGGGCACACCTACAGTCTCACGGCAGTGTCAACGGGACACTACAGTCCTACAGTGGTGCCAATGGTACACCACAGCCACACGGTGGTGCCCAGGGCGCACCACAGTCCCACGGTAGTATCCACGGCACACTACGGTCCCACAGTGGTGCCAATTGTACACCACAGACCTACCGTGGTTCCCAGGGCACACCACAGTCCCACGGTAGTGTCTACGGCACACCACAGTCCCACGGTAGTGTCTACGGCACACCACAGTCCCACGGTAGTGTCCACGGCACACTACAGTCCCACAGTAGTGTCCACGGCACACCACAGTCCCACGGTTGTGCCCACGGCACACTACAGTCATACGGTGGTGCCCAGGGCACACCACGGTCCCACAATGGTGCCAATGGTACACCACAGCCTCACGGCGGTGTCCGCAGTGCATCGTTATTCAACGGTGGTGTCCCCGGCACACCACCATCCCATAGTGGTGCCGAACCACAATGCTGCAGCTTATTTGGATGTACGTAAGCATGCTAAGCGTAAGGGGTAGAGGGTGACTGGGCTATCCGAACCTTACGTCGGCTGTCGTTCGGCCAACCATGCTGAAACGTGCCGAATATTTTTGGGTACTTAACCGCGCCGTCCCGAGTGGGTGGGGCTATGGGCTCGTCTAACATAGTCACTGGTGGACCACTTGGTCTACCAGTGCTCCAAAGAGGTCCACCAGTGGCGGGAAATCGGTCCACCAGTGGCAAATGCCAGAAATTGAGTTATTTTCAGTTGGTGTTTGGTTCAACCCAACAGACAAATGTTATTCACAAGTGTGACCGAAATATCTGCACTTTGCACATCTACAGGGAAAATTGTACTTTGTAGCAATTTTCCTTTTTAGGGAATGTGGTAGCTCTCCTTTTAGAGACGAGCATGGCATACGCAGGACGAAATCGACACGCCATACTGACGACAAATAATTCAGTCGTCTTAGTATGGACTGGGGCCAGGCGCCGACATATCTAGGGTTTGTGATGCAGTGCTGTCGCTCACTGAATGAGTGGGCTTATGATTGGTTGATTGGGATGGCTGGAAAACTGAAACTCCTACTGGTAGTTGGAAATCCGCATTGGTTGATTGTTAAAACTAGCCAAACCCTGCTGGAGAATGACATGCATTGGAAGGTATACTTATGTGTAATTGACTATAAGAGCTGTGCGAATTCTAGACAAATAAATTATATACATAATTGCAATACCGGGGAAATAATTACACACACCAGTTCCAGTGATCAAGAAGAAAGTAGGTAAAATGCATGTAAGCCGCAATTGTATGTGAGTTATTTCGACTAGGTATCTACCTACCTGTAATGTGTTGTCCCTATCTCTATACATACTTGAATAATCTGGAGCATTTCACAATGATTCGCTGTTGGAAACCCCAAGTGCCTGGTCGTGGCCCAAAATATCGCTGGCGGTTCTACACAGTCAGCGAGTGATGATGATGGCTGAGTCGACTGCGTACACACCAACACAACCTCCGTCATCTACACTCTCATACCGGTCGCCGGGCATTTGCCGAGAGATGCTGGAGATTATCAGTGTCCTGGAGGTCAAGAAGCTCGGTCATGCCATGTCAGAGTTCGTGGCCTACAGCGTTCAAGTTGACGGGTCGGTGGATCGCCAGGGGATTGATAAGTTCATCACCGCGCGTCTCATCCGGGACGACAGCAGTCTTCAGACCGTCATTCTTGGGGTCGAGGAGCATGAGGGCTCAGGTGCTAGTGGCCTTCTGGAAGCCGTAAAGAACTGCTTGAAGCGAGCTGGGGCGCCTCTCGACAAGCTCGTTGGTGTGACCACTGACGGAGAAACAGCGAACACCGGTCGACACGGGGGTTGTGACGCCTCCTAGCTGACTACGCGCAGCGCCAACTGCTCACATTCCGGTGTGCATGTCACAGATCAGACCTCGCGACGGCGAGGGTCGAGAATACTGTGAAGGAGATCCAGCACTGGAAGGGAGACCTCCGCGCCGTGGCGACATTCTTCCGAGTGTCGTTGAAGAGGACGGTGCGCCTGAAGAAACACGGTGGCACGGTGGCCTTTCCAGCGTTTTTCGGCGTCCGTTTCTCGGAACATCTGCTCGCCCTCATCACAGCCGTGCTGAAGAACCTGCCAGCATGACGCGTCGTCTGGGAGGAGATAAGCCAATCATGGAGTGAGGAGAGCAAAACATCGAAGGCGGAAGCACGCGGATTCCTGCGCCGCTGGGAAGAAGGGGGAAGGTTGGTGCGTCTCACTCACCTGATGGGGGACGTAAGCGAGTCATCACCCACCTCCAGAAGAGATTTCAACGGAGCGACATCATCCTCCCCCATGCGCTCGAGGCGCGCGACAGCGCCAACATGCAACTAACGGTGATGACCCATGACAACCTCCTGGAAGGTCGAGAGGAACAGGCCCTAAACAAGGGCAGGGAGCGGGAAGACCCGAGTCCGAGAAGGTGCGTCCCAAACGAGAACGTCACGTTTGAGCGCGATTTCAAGGCCGTCAGAGAAGAGGTTCTGCAGAGCGCAATCAACTTCGTCGGTCAGCGTCTCGACTTTGAACAGGATGAAGTGATCCAGAGCATGAATCGGATGATGAGCGCTCCGGCCGGCGAAGAGTTCATCCGTGCCGGGGAGAGCGTGGTCAGCGACGTGTTCCCCGAGAAGGCGACAGAGTTTTATCTGAACGTCTGCGACAGGTGGCCGGTCATGCAAGCGTTAGCCGGCGCAGAGTACTCGGACGACAGAAAACTGCAAGCTATGCTGAAAGCATCAACCGGAGTTTGCAAGCAGGTGCTGGCTGCTTTCATCACGCTCACACCCCACAGCATGGCCACAGAACGTGCTGTCTCTCACTACAATAACCTACCCCCATACAACAGGCTCAGCATGAAGAACGACACGGTGAATGCCCGTCTGATCATCGCTCTCAACGGTGTCGGCACGGCTCATTACGATCCTCGCCCAGCGGTGTGTGCCTACCTTGAGGCAAGGAGGCGGCGCATGCGGGTGCTAGATGAAACCACCTACCAGAAGCGCGGGTTTGTCACGAAGTTCTTCCGGGCGACAGGGAACGTGTAGGTAGTCAGTCATGAGATAATCCAGGTGGTACAAGGATCGTGATGTGATTCTGATGGTTGTAAATACTGAATCGTTACTGTGATGTTTGACCAAAGCTATCGCGTGCGTTTGCTAGTTGGCACTATGCGAGTTCAGAATCCAACCAGGCAATGCGACAAGACGCGTATTTGCACCCGTTGAACCCGTCGCAGCGGCATACTCAGCCTTGTGTGCCTTGTGATAGTAGCTTTACGCTTAGACGCGGCGAGCCACGAGCGGTGGTGCGCGCCCCTCCTAGTCGTTGATGGCGGGGATTTTGTGATAGTAACCCAGAGGATGCTCAAACTCAGAGAGAACGCGTTGTTTAGAAGCTGATGGCTGGGTACTGTACACATGTATGGGTGACATCTCCTGTGTACCCTGCTGATCTCACATTCTTAACCCGGAGGCAGTAGGGACGATGCCCTTTTCGGTCAGTTTGTTCCTTGTGCTCGGTCGTAAAGCGGCAGTCGGCGCTCAGTGAGCACCATTACCGTGCTGTACTGTATCGTACCGTGAATAGTACCGAGTACCCTTATTGTACCTTGTTTTTTGCCAAAATGAAACAAGCTGAAATCTGACAGTAATGTTTGATGAAAGTTCAAATGTAGGTAAGCCAATTAGGTTCTGCGAAACAGCTACATGCTAATTTGATATCGTTCAGTGCATATTTGCCTTGAAAATAATCATTAGTACACCCAAGCGAGCATGCGAAATTTGGCCTTTTCATTCACTCTTTAACCTGCACTATATAGTTCGCAGTGACTTCTTCAAGACATGTCTTGTCAGAGTCAGTGGCGTCTTCACCAAGGGTGCCGTGACATCCGTAAAAAGTAATCATGACCGGATTAGGAGCACATGATTATCATTAAGCCTTAACACAACATACCCATAAATAGCGCTGATGAGGCATGGTTATGAGAGGCATTGGTGGTGGTGGTGGTTATTGTTTTTACGACACGTCGACCGTTGAGTCATGTAGCGTCGCCAATCTCTCACGCCGATTGGTCGCGAGCGAAGAGTAGCGACGGGTGAGACTCGAACCCACAATCTTTCGATTATGAGACGAGCAACTTACCCCTAGACCACTCGTCCCTTGAGAGGCATTGGATATTGGGTATAAACGCACCTGCAAAAGGCCTCGCATGGATACAAGATGCTCGTCTTGGTTGTAGGAGGCCCATATGTAGGAATAGAGACTCATAAAACATGAAGGGCCCTTGGCCAAAGTGGTCTAAAGTGGTCCAAATTCCTTAGACGAGGCCCTGGGTGGAGCTGATATAGCTGATATAGGCCGAATGTGTCGACATGACGAACTACGTGTCACGAGGCCGAATGTGTCGACATGACGAACTACATGTCACGAGGCCGAAGGTGTCGACATGACGAACTACATGTCACGAGGCCGAATGTGCGTGATGCCATGCCATACGACAATCCTGATCCTGCCATGCGTCTAAAGCGAGTTCATGAGGAGCATGCGGTACAGAAAACTTTTAATAGGACGCGAACAAACTGTCCGGATTGAACAATGTAGAACAATGATGCAACAATTTATCAATTCCATCGGGGTATTCGGCATCGGGCGCCCGACTCCTGAGATGATCTGGAGCGGTGGGGGTTAGAGATAACTCACTCTCCGTTTCGAAAGGCTAAATAGCCCTGCCGACACTAGATGGTGCGTCGAAAATCATGTGGAAAAAACAGGCAGCAATCCTGTGCAGTCAGGAACCGCCAGCTCCGTTTCACACTATGTTCACATATGTGGACACATGTGGCAGAATAATGTGACTGTCATCATATGATGATGCAGTTGCATTCTGGGGCTTCACCAAAGATTTTTCCCCAATGGTTGGGACGTGCTACTCACTCATCCGATGCATGAGTACGGAGAGAGGGAGCGGGTAGGGGAAAAGGGGCCTCATTCTTACCCACTGGCTTCTGCAGCGAATATTGATTTCTTCGGTTGAAACGACAAAGCGCATACTTCTCTGGCGATACAACTTTGCTTAGTAATATTAAGACGTACAGCAAATGTCAGTACCTGTCAACTTTACCTACTTAAAGCTTGAGATCCAAACATTCGCACACTTTTTGAACCAATAGCTCAGCTGGTAGAGCGATGAACAGGTTTGGTCTCGGCCGTCCCGACAATGCAGGGCTTGACATGCCATGCACAATTTTCGCATTTAGTCCCCGGCTGCGGTGTTCACCTGGTAGCCAACCCAATAAAGGTGGCAGTCTCCAGCTGAACCAATGTGTGGGAACACTGGCGGCTCGGTAAGACGGGCAGTCCCCAGCTGGACCACTGTGTGGGAACCCTGGCGGCTCGGTAAGACGGGCAATCCCCAGCTGGACCACTGTGTGGGAACACTGGAGGCTCGGTAAGACGGGCAATCCCCAGCTGGACCACTGTGTGGGAACACTGGCGGCTCGGTAAGACGGACAGTCCCCAGCTGGACCGCTGTATGGGAGCATTCCGGCACGGTCAGCTCGCTGTAAAAATGAAGTTTTTCATCGCAGCAGCAGTGTCTACCTGTTTCCTAGGCCATTAAATCTGTTGATCCCGAGGATATAATCCATTGTTCGGTTGATCCCTTTTCCTGAGAGGCAGGCCAGGAAGGTTGTATGATCATTTTTTAATCATGTTCCGGAATATGTATTGAACATTTTCCCCTACTCAGTTTGGCAAAGCTTTGAACACATTTCCAAAGGCCAGAACGCCATCACTGCCAGGTGGCGGACATGTGCCAAATTTAGCCTGATACTCAAGGTGGAAGCTTTCACGATATCATATGGAGGGATCAGCCATGCCAAAGCTGATGTATTGAAAACACAATGGAAAGAGCGTAGGATGGCTTATGATTGTTATAGTTTGTATCCTTAAGATGCGAACATATTTGCATAGTCTGACGATTCGCGTTTTGTTGCCTTGAAGAAGGTATGATATCGAAACGTCGGGCATTGTAATAATGCTCCCATCTTAAGGTTAAACAATGTTATGCAGTTCAATCCCACCCCACGCTAATTTTGATCTGCCTGCCATTCAACACACTTGAAATGCTGGCGCATAGTATTCGATCATGAAAGTTATGATTTTTGGAGGAATTCAAGCTTCTACAAACTACTAAAAGACTTCACCAATGATCGTAGTGTTTGCTCAATTAATAATTGCTGCCGACATCATCCAAAGGCAACGTGCTTGCCCCATCGCTTGAGTCCATCTAGGACGTTCAACTCCTGGAAGACGGGTGGTACGTGTAACTCACCTGCAGATGCAGAGGCACTTTTTTCACGGGACCTTTGTTGTTCTCAGACATGTCCGACCTGGCTTGTTTGCTATCCGGTGGCACAGTAAGGAGACCTGCCTAGCCGACAGCCACCGCCCAGCAGCAGGTCAATACTGGCGTGCCCCACCCGAAGTCGCAGCGTCCTGGCGAAACTCTGGCAACAGCACCGGCTGCCCACGCTCTCGCCGGCTGTTCACTCTTCCGCCTGCTTTTCGAACGGCGGACGGCTGACTAAATAATAGTTCATATTATGGACGCTAGGTGGAAATAACAGATTTTGATCGGTTGCGTCCCGGAAGAAATGCGTTTTTGGCGGTGGGGTGGAAACAGAAGTGGAACAGATAGTGTGAAGCGCGAGTAATTAGGCAAAGTTATGTTTTGGTGATTTTTTATGACTACTGGTGACAATGTGCTCAACTGAACCCATCATATATATATATATATATATATATACATGTGTGTGTACATATACATATATATAGACGCAATATATATATATATATGCATATGCATATATGTATATATATATATATATATATATATATATATATATATATATATATATATATATATATAAATGGCTGTTGTATGCTTTCGCAGGGGCACTTGCACTCTCAATGTTGGCTTTGCTCCTCATGACTTCATCTTCTAACACGGGACCGTACGGAATGTACCACAGTCATTTTTGGTCCGCTCAATGCCTCCATGTATTGCGACACCCCCTCCCTCCTGCCACGTATTGTGCACACACACACACACACACACACACACACACACACACACACACACACACACACACACACACACACACACACACACACACACACACACACACACACACACACACACACACACACACACACACACACACACACACACACACACACACACACACACACACACACACATATATATATATATATATATATCTTGATGTTGTTTTCAATCATATCAGGAAAATGAAGCCAAACAATGCAGCAGGATCTGATAAAATTTATGTTGCGGTATTGCGGGAAGCTGAAAAGAAACTGGCATTTCCATTTAGTATAATATTTTGTAGATAAGTTTCACAAAATGAAATTCCAACAGATTGGAAAAGGGAAAATGCAGTTCCTGTTTTCAAGAAAGGAGAAAGACGGAAAGTTGAAAACTATAGGCCAGTAAGCCTCACATCCCTAGTCTACAGGATACTCGAATCAATTATCAAGGTTAGAATAATTAGTTATCTGGAGGGAAACAGATTGATTCAATATACTCAACATGGGTTTAGGAAAGGACGGTCGTGTCTCACAAATCTCTTGGACTTTTTTAACTTCGCCACAGAACAATTTGATCAAGTAAATCAGGTTGACGTAGCATATCTTGACTTTAGTAAGGCCTTTGACAAGGTACCCCATAAACGGTTAATAATACAGCTTCAGTCCCATGGTATTGCAGGTAGCATCTTAAAATGGATAGAGTTGTGGCTTTCAGATAGACAGCAAAAAGTGATGCTAAATGGTACAAAGTCATCATGGCAAAATGTTCTTAGTGGGGTCCCCCAGGGGGTCAGTACTGGGGCCACTACTGTTCATTATATTTGTAAATAACATTGAAGTGGCCTAAGCAGTAAAGTTTTGAAATTTGCGGATAATTTGAAGGTCTTTAGGGGAATAACAGGACACAAAGAGCATATCTCGCTCCAGAAAGACTCAGAGAAACTTGTGAAGAGGTCCGAAAAATGGCAAATTAAATATAATTTTTGTATGTGCAAAATCATGCATGTAGTAGACAGCATATAAAGGCTCCATACTTCATGATTGACCAAGTACTATTAGTGACTCAGAAGGAGAAGGACTTAGGCGTTATTCTGGACACAAAAATATGGGCATCAGAACAGACCAAAGAAGCCAGGAAGAAAGCACTGACAATGCTTGAGGAAATAAATAGGAATGCATCATACAGAAGTGAGGAAGTCACCAAGAAGTTTTACTATGCATGTGTCAGGCCATATTTGGAATACTGCTCCAAGCTTGGTCTCCTAGTCGTGAAAAAGATTGTTGGATTTTAGAGAGAGGGCGAGAGAGAGAGAGAGAGAGAGAGAGAGAGAGAGAGAGAGAGAGAGAGAGAGAGAGAGAGAGAGAATACAAAAGAGGGCTACAAAAATGGTTATTGGCATAAGCAACGTGTCGTATGAGGAAAGATTGAAGAAATTAAATATGTTTTCACTTAAACATAGAAGGTTGAGAGGAGATCTAATCGAGGTCATTAGATTTGTCCATGGTCAGGCAAGGGGACATCTCAGGGAAATGCTTGAATTTAACAGAAATTAGGCAATTAGAGGTCATCACTTCAAAATTAAGGTTAACCACAGCAGGCCAAGGTTAAGACAGTCTATCTTCACCAACAGGGCAGTATAACACTGGAACCAGCTGCCAGAAAGCATTGTCAGTAGCAGCACATGGAATATCTGTGTAAAAACAGCATAGACATTCATTATAAGAATAGAGGATTTGCTTTTCAGTATTACAGGGAGGGCTGATTGACAGATTTGGTGGGCAACTGGTTCAGTGTACAGAGTGCAACCAAGAAGGGCTCTTGTGGCTCGTAGTTACACTGATCTTATATGTCTTTATGTCTATATATATATATATATATATATATATATGTGTGTGTGTGTGTGTGTGTGTGTGTGTATGTGTGTGTGTGTATGTGCAGGCGCGCACCAAGGAATTTTCCATGGGACGGGGGGGGGCGGACCGAAAAGGGCACTTGGACGGCTCCAAAAGGGCACTTTGCGGCCCGGAGCACACTGGAAGTTTTGCTGACCGGGGGGAGGGGTGTGAATTTTCCATGGGACACGTTATATGCTATAGTACCGAACCTGGGCAGGGAACAGGGCACTTTTAGATCAAAGGGGCACCTAATTGGGACAGGCATAGGACAGGAAAGGGCACAGGGAATGTCATTTTTAGGCCAAATGGGCAGTTTTGAGCCCAAAGGGCACATTTGGCACAGGCTGGGCACATAAGGCAGGTTATTTTTGGGTAAATTTGGGACATTCCGGCCAAGAGGGCACTTTCGTCAAAAGGGCACATTTGGCCAAAAGGGAACTTTGGTCTCATGGGGGGCCCTGGGCCACCTCCCCCTCCGGTGCGCCTATGTGTATGTGTGTGCGTGTGTATGTGTGTGCGTGTGTATGTGTGTGCGTATGTGTGTGTGTGTGTGTGTGTGTGTGTGTGTGTATGTGTGTGTATGTGTGTGTGTGTGGGTGTGTGTGTGTATGTATATATATATATATATATATATATATATATATATATATATGTGTGTATGTCTGTTTTATATATATATATATATATATATATATATATATATATATATATATATATATATATATATATACATGTGTGTGTGCGTGTGTGTGTATATGTGTGTGTGTGTTTGTGTGCGAATGTTTTCGGGCGAGTGCGCCCATTAGTGTTAATTTGCTACTAATTCGAGCGAATAGTACGCGAATGCATGAAGGTGACAGTGGAATTGACTTCTCTTGAAAAATGGAATATTCCAAATGCGATCGACAAAGACCAGACCGAAACTATGTATTTTGGGGGATGAGATTCATGACACACTGATATTATGGGATATGCGTGGGGTTCACGGGAGACTAAGAACAAGGAATATGTGATGAAGCTAGGAATGTGAGATGAAGCAAGCAAGGCGCAACCAACTAGACGAGGTTGCAGTAATTCAGGCGAGACGTTATAATATGAAAAGATTGCACAAAGTTAGGTGCCAACCGTAACATCAAGTGAGAGAACATTCAACATGTGCTCTAGCGATGCGGTCTGACGTCGACTGCGAGTAATTCCAGCAGACCGAGGCCTTCAACCCTATACGAGGCGGTGCAGAAACTTGAGCGAAGCTGATGACAAGCTAATCGAAACGCGGGCCGCTAGCGTCCCGACGGCGGCTCAACAGCAGCCCGACGTCGGCATCACGTCTGCTACATGTCGGGCACATTTCGGGAAAGGCGAGTATTCCACTCCTCAGCTGACAACGGACCGCAAACGCACCGGCAGCGGCCCGACGTTATGTCCGGACACAGGGCCGGCGTCGGACCACTGTTGTCACGCTCAATGGGGTAGGAATCACTTCGAAGTGGGAGGAGAAAAGGCTATTTCAGGTCGATGCTTTCCATGTGCGCGTCCAATTGCAAGGGCATTTGAACCGGGGGGTGGGGGTGGCAGCGGCATCTGAACTTCGGCCGAGCTTAACATTGACCTTAGTGTGTTGCACGAAGAGAATTACTTCAAAGTTTTTTTTCACTGTAATTTTGGGACAATTCCCGCGCCACTGCTCATGTGGGTTAATGTTAACTAGCTCCGCCTTTCCGGTCGGATCCACACACCCTGCCATCGAAGGGGCCCTTCATACCCCGTCTATCTACCAAATTAATCATTGCACGAAAACAAACGGGATACCATCAGAAAACCCTGGAAAAATAGAGTCAAAATGGTATTTCTTATCATTTATAGACAAGTTTGAACATAAAAATGTTGATCAAAATCAGGATTTGGGATAATAATCCATTTCTAAAGGACATGCTATTTATGTTTGCCTATTAGGATAATTTAGGTCGTGCGATGCAACTTTGACGCCATAATTAGACCATGAAAATTAGAAGTAAACCATCAAACAGCAGCGTCTAAATAGGCTTAGCCCATATTGCACACTTCATTGTAACCTGACCTCAGGACACTTGACGGAAGTCAGACAAATGAGATACGGAACTTCTCTTGCTGCTTTATAATGCATAGGAAGGTAAGAATAATGTTCTGAGAACATTGATGCATTTTCAAGAATAGGAAATCAGTTGAAAATGGCCAAAATTGCCTATGACCTCATGTCGCTGACCCAGCCCCAACAAAAAAGATTCTGGACGTAATGCCAAATTGTACTGAAGTTTGAATTCAATATCCCTTAATATGTATGAGTTATATATCCTCAAACATCTTTTGGAGGTAGTCCTTTTTGACCTAAGGTGGGCCAATGATCTTGCATGCCCTGAGGTTAAAATTTTCATGTCGGCCGCAAAAATGATGAAGGAAAGGGCGCTGAAAATTTGCGGTGCTACGTGGCGTCGTTTTTCTGCTATCGCAAAACCCTCGAGGGTTAATCTCGTCCAAACTTAAGGGCCGGTACCAAATCAGCTACCCAGTTCCTTGGCACATGTCCCCTTTCTTGAATGACTTCAATCTTTGGTTAAGCATTCATTTGCTTCAACCAATCAAGCTTAAGCTGTTTGGATACATATATCTCAGTACTCAGGTTTAGCCCGCTGGAAAAAACTGAATCTGAAGGAGTATCCAATAATGTTGCCTGCAGGATATGGCAGCATCATATCAGCACAGGCGTGAACAATGAACTGGCTGTCGCGAACCGGGTTAACTGCCTCAGCGGCCGTTGGTGTCGCATGTGCGTCGCTTTACCATTGAGTTCTAGCTTCCACATGCAAAATCTCAAAAAGTAGGTGTGATAATTTCTCTAAAGTTGCCGATAAATGAATTGAAGATAAGCGCAATAATTAACGCCATTTCCTCGTCTTTTCGTTATTTTTCAGGCATTTAACGAAATAGATGGTTCTGGTTCGTTTCAGCACCAGATATAAGCTTATTTCTGAACGTATGTTGCTACTATGTCTTTGTGAAATAGTGCCAGGCGTATGAATATCTTTCCAGGCATAACCAGGAACGAAACTTTGCTGGGTGCTAACCGAATGGGGTGTTTTGCAAGTGGAGATTCGTGTGTGTTGCGTTCCGGTGTAGGTACACGATTGGTTTTGTGCTATAGCCAAGCTTCGACATAGAAACAGGTCTGTCGAATGTGCTATGGATATGTTATTGAGTCGTTTCTTCTAGATATGAAGCGAACCTAATTCAGTGCGTTTGCGGGACTTTATACCCTATGCCTATTCATGTCCTTAAAAGCTCCTTCCACCTGTCCTGCCCTGCCTCACGGCCAGTCCTGGTTGTCTTTTCTCTATGCTATTTTATCAATCTTTATCCCATAGCCTCGTCGTGGTCAACTTTCTGAACAGATTTGAATTCAAACATTAAACACCAAATTTCATTTGAACAGGCACATAGTGTGATGAATTTATATTTGAGGATCCTGAGTGCTTTAAAGAGAATGGCTGGTCTGTCAAATTTGCAAAACATAATTATGATTTGTTTTGTACATCAGAAGGTCCCTTTTGTATTTTACAGGGAGCTTTAAGCACTGCAAAATGCCATCATTATGAAGTTTGAATTACCAGCCAAGTAATTTTCTGGAGAAGATGTTTGAATGACAAAAATCCAGGCTCTGCCTGTTTTCCAACCCTGATAGTTCACCAGCAGAATGTAGTGTTTATATATTTGCATGAGGTAAAGTTTGAACACTGATGTTTCACTTGTCGCTCATTATTCTAAATAATTCATAGTAGCATGAGAAATATTCTAGAGGTTGAGTGATTGCAATGTAGATATGGATGTACAGAGGTATACCAGAGGAAGACAAAACTTGTATTCATTGGGTAAACATTGCATCACTTATAATTGACTTATGCTTAACATTTGATATCACTCATGAACAGGGTGGGAAACTTGCTTTCTGGGTTTGGAGTTGGAGTGCAAACAGATTTCTTCCAGAGTACATTTTCATGGACATATTATTGTTTATACTTGGAATCTATTGGCTGGTAGCCAATGGAAAATCATATGTACCTAGTCAGCACCTATGTAATATGCATAAGTAATACATATCATTTTTGGTCAAGTCAAAGCGTAGAAACAAAGAAGTGAACAATGGGCAGCACCACAAGACAGAGTTGTGACAATCAGTTCAGCTTTGTCTCTCGTAACTCACAGGAGCAATGCACTCTCCTTTCACTGTTGATCTCAGTACAAGGCCAGCCAAATGAAAAACAAATACAAATAACTCATGCTTCACCCTCAGCTCGGAACACATGCCTACCTACATCCACAGCCAATTGCCTGTGCAGTATGGACCGGACACCACTACCTCCCATGTGACAGTCGGAAATCAGTCAAGGTCTTGTGTTTGCAGTATGGCACTGTTAAACATGTGTTCAAAGTTGCTAATGGCTATGAAGTCATTTAAAAAATACCTTGCATTGATTGGTTGAAAGACAGTTTTCAGAACAGAAAATGCCAATGAAGCAAATTCTGATCGGCGGCCTCTGGGACTCCAGAAGTCGTCTCTTAAAACATCCAGTTTTTCCCACTATAGGGTGGCTTGAAGGCAGGTTTCTGGAGATGCATAGCTGAATTCATAGTGACCAGAAGCCACTGTTCAGTATTCTGGCAGTAGGTTTGGAGGTTTGGCACATTGTCGTAGGCATTTTTGCTCGTTGTGGTGTGGTGTGGTATGTGTTCGGGTGTTGTCTGTGTGCTTGATGGTACGAAAAGTCCCTAGTTTATTTGGTAATTGTATGTAGAACAACATGTTTGGTGGATGTTTTATTCAATCTTGTATTAGTTTTTTTAGTGGTATTTTTGTTCCTCCTGCATGTTTGTGTCAGAGTACATGTGGAGCCCATTCTATCTAGTATGAATCTGAAGTGCAAAAATGTTTTAAAAGATCAAATCTCTTAAGAAGTGCCTTAATTCAACCCTGCTCATAAATATGAAATGTTTAGTCCTATATAGTTATATTTAAAGGCGCATGATTTATCTTTGCACACATTTACAAAAAAAAGTATTTGACAGTCATGCATAAGTGCACAAATGGCATTGGTTTCTTGGTGTAATGACCTCGGAGAACTTGCTTGCTCCTGTGCTGATTTTCCTAAATTTTAAGTGATTTTCTTGCATTGAATGGGCTTATGGTGTCTAAAAAAGTTGTCTCTTTAATAAAGTGACCTTTGATTGCACATTCAAAATGCCTGAATGGTCAAGCAAGGCTTCAAGTATTTACTCTGACGATACCAAGTACCTCCAGATTGTTGGCAAGCACTCCAGCACAAGCATCTAAAAATAAATATTAAATATATATTGATAAATCTACATATATGATATATAATAATGAATATTGATAAATATTGAATCAATATTGAATAAATATTTAATTGATTATTGACTATATTGACCCAAATATAGCGTCTTCATACATGTGAAGCGCCGCCTGTTGCGTGTAGTTTTAATGCAACACCGACGAGCATGTGTGGTATGCTTTGCACTGCCTTTCAAAGATATATTATGACGTTGACTGGTTGGCATGCAGGGATCGCTGAAACTGCTAGTTGTTTTCAGGTATGCACTTTGAGTGGTAGCACTCAACCAAACAATGTTGTTCTTCATTTTCACTTCTGGAGTACAAGATATTTCATTTAGTCTAGTCACAATCCTGGAGTACATAATGTATTGGTATGCATGACACCAACAAATGTCAGTTTTTCCAACACTGGGCATTTAATTCATCAATTAGAGCAGCATGGGGTTGATAGACATGTTTGAGGCTGGATTGGAACATGGCTAATAAGATGGAAAAAACATGTAGTGTTAAATGGATGTACATCTGAATGGAAGGATGTCCTGAGTAGAGTGCCACAGTGCTCTGCTCTAGGTCCACTTATCTGTCATCTTTGTGAATAAAATGAGTGTAGTGGTGAGGAATAAGGTGCTCAAATTTGCTGATGACATCAAGCTGGTAAGGATGGCTACCAGTAGTGATCAGTTGAGTATTATTAAACTGTGCTTTGGGACCTAGAAAGTGGGCTGATCAGTGGCCCATGTCCTTCAGCTATGAAAGGTGTAAGATCATGCATCTTGGGTCTGGAGGTGAGACAATCAGATGTAAAGCAAGAAGTGGGGAACTGGATGCTATTGAAGGGGAAGGAGACTTGGATGTGTTTGTTTCAAATGGCCTCAGAGCAGAAAAGCAATGCACCTCATTGAGTAACAGGGAAATCAGAATTCGGGGAACCATTAATAGCAGTGTGAAGTATATAAGCAAGGCAGACATGTAGAAACTGCACTTTGTCTGTGTGGCCACACTTGGAATATTGTGTACAGGTATGGAGCCTTTAGAAAGACATATGGATATGCTAGAAAGAGTGCTGTGCAATGCCACCAGCCTCATAAGTGGACCAGGTGATTTATAATATGGACAAAGGCTTATGACATATGTATTCACTCAAGTATATGAGATTAAGGTATATGATTATTAGTATTATATTATATATGACACTCAAGTATATGATTGAAATGTATCAAATCACAGGAGTGTTAGATAAGGCTAATCTAAATGGTGCTCTTCTATTTCGAATATCACATTGTGATCATCAATTTTAGTCAGACAAGTCGAGGTATGGGCCAATTAGGTGATGATAGACTTTCAGTCAAAGGATGGTGGATGAATGGAATTGGCTGCCTGCTGATGTGGGGAGTTTTGCATTGAATGGATTAAAAATATGGTGTATAGATAGTTAGATAGTTTTTGGTTAGATAATCTTGTGCTTGAGTTAACAAGACATGGATTGGTGGTTTTCACCAGTAGGTGGGTGAGTGGGTAACATGTTGGGAGATAGCTTCTTTGTAATTCATGATAGTATTATTTAGGATGTAGAGTATCTCTGTCCAGTATATAATAGCTTTCCCTTGCAGACTCAAAAGCCATATAGCCAAGCTGCATAAGGGCCCCTGGCTTGATGGAGGTGCCAGAGGCTGCTGAGATATGGCCTCTGGCATGACAGAGGATGCCCTGGGTTGCTAAGGAGGGTCCTTGGACCGGCGGAGAGGACAAATTTCCCCGGGAGGACCCCGGACCATCAGAGAGGGCCCATAGTATAAAAGGCCTCTGTGATGACAAAGGGGGCTGAAACAGCGAATATACCCCTTGCACGATAGTAGAGAGCCAAGCTATTGAAAGAGAGGCCTCTGGGAGGATGGAGTGTCCTGAGTCGTGAAAGACCCTGAGATGTTGGAGGGGGCCACAGCCAGACATACAGGGCCACTTGGTCGGTTTTGCTCATGCTGATGGACAGGGATCGCATGTACCATTTTTCTGGACACTTAAGCAGGATCCTTTTCAAAGAAGTATCAGCATCATGCTCATTCATGTGCATTCAGGAAATTAGCATGCATCATTTCTAACGGTACCTCATTGACAAGAATCATGATTGTGCTCGCCAAGACAAATAGCAAAACATTGTGTAACATCTTATATGTTTCTCAGCATCTCGCAACATAGTTTGAAGTGAATAAATTACCTGCAATTTGGAGGGGGACGAGTAGTCTAGGAGTAAGTCGCTCGTCTCACAACTGGAAGCTTGTGGGTTCGAGTCTCACCTGTCTCTACTCTTCGCCCGCGACAAATCGGCGTGAGAGATTGGCGACGCTACATGGCTCAACGGTCGATGTGTCGTAAAACCAATAACAAACAACAAACCTGTAATTTGGTCTGCAGTTCAATACCAGTTTGTAATGCTCATATGTTGATTGCTGTCATTAACAGATACCTATCCATACATTTTTTAATGCTTATACATTAGGCATGTGTGGAACAAAGGAAAAGACATACCGTTGTATGTACACTTTTGGCTCAACATTGAGTGTCAAGGACATAGAGGTGTTTTAAAATAACATTTTTGATACAAACTTCAACATCCACCTACTCAATTTGACACCTCGCACCTAAGGGAAAACTCTTATTTTAAGACCACGCCGCACAATACTTTTTGAAATAGACAGGTTATGTGGAGAGGAATGGAAGTGTGAGTTGCAGTACAACATAATTATGAAGCCAAGCAGCAGTGAGAAAAAGAAACACAGATATGCTGTACACCTGTGGAATGGTTCAGTGTGATAACATAGCATTATCCTAGAACACCATGCTATTTCACTTTTAGCTTGAATCAAGCTTAAGAATAAAATAAAAGCTGGGGTGCAGTTGTTGAATGTTTAGTTTGGATTTCTTCATTCAAATGATATGTAGAAGTATAGGATTGATAAAATCCCAGTGCTGGTTCTACCAGAAGGTAAGCCACCTAGCTTAAGCTAACCAAACCTATATGTATGGATGTTGAATATCATAAAACCGACTTATGCAGTACCTGTATTGCATAACATCTACAGATATTGAAGTACATACAACATATGGATGTTGAATCTCTTGCAACCCATGACTATTGTATCCTGTCAAGCATGTAACACCTACATATGTTGGGTGGTGCAATGCATGAATTATGGATTATGTGAAAGCTGTCGATGGTAGTCAATGCCTGCCTAAATGAAGTAAAATGCAGTTTGTTCCCGGAACAACCCATTGGCAATAGTTCTTCATGTTAAATGCAATTATAGCCTCTCCACCTCCTCCCTACATGACCCTTCTCCCCTTCCCGTGATTCAGGCCTCTCCCCACCCTCGTGTTCCACGTCCGCACCTGCATCGCCGCCCCGACACAACCAACGACCAGTACAAATTCCAGATATTAATCTGCACTACCAGGAGGCTGAGAGACGCGCCCGCGAGGTGAAAAGAGCACGGCTCGCTGAAATGGAAAGGGCCCGCGAGAAGATCAGAGGGTCGAGGCGGCTGCACTACAAAGGCCATCAACCTCATCGCCACGATCCATCCATAAATAAAATGGGTCCTCCACCCCTCCCCGGCTGGGGCCTCAAAAGCGAGGTCTTCCACCATCGATCTCTCCACCGGGGAGGGGTCACCACGTTCCCGCCCGAGGACTCAGTCCCTTGAGCCGGGTCAGCCCAAAGCTCTCGGGTTACCTCCGGATTTGAGGGCTGGAACAGGGAAACCTAGCCCGCTCTCGTTTCCCCCGTTTTTAGTTCGCAACGTTCACCTTTATATATCTGACGTGAGTTTTATTCTCCAACCGAATTGTAGGGGGTTGAGAACCAGCCTCAACGACCTCCGAACCATTTTATATTTACGAGTATCATTAGTAGTTCGTCTCCAAGAGACTAAGCTTTCTCCTGATGCACATTTTCACCTGAACAACTACTCTGTGTTACGTAGGGATGTTACTCCCCACACTGTGGCACATGGCGGAGTGCTTATTGCCGTACACAACTCTGTTCCCTTCCAGCAAGTATCTATATCTTCAAATATACAGTGTATTGCTGCTCGTATGAAAATAAATCGCCGCGCCGTTACCATATGTAGCGTATATCTCCCGCCGGGCGAGAGGTTCTGGGTAATGGTGTGCGGCGATTTTAACGCTCACCACCCTCTTTGGGGCTCAGCCACCACGACGAGCCGTGTACGTGCAGCCAAATGTTTTGTAAGAGATTTTCCACTCTGTGTACTTAACACAGGAAAGCCAACCCATTTTACATTGCCAACGGGGCAGACTTCCGTACTGGATCTTACCCTCTGCAGTCCAGAACTTGAATTTTTTTTAGAGTGGTCCCTGGACAATGATCCACATAACAGCGACCATTTCCCTGTTTGGTCTTCTTTTATTAACAGAATTGTAAGCCGACGACCGTCGAGATGGATATTTCACCGAGCCGATTGGGGTGCGTTCCAAACAAATCTTGAAAGTGGACTCTGAGACTACCCCAATGAACCCGGTGTTTCCGTGGAGGCGTTCACGACGGCAGCCGTGCAGAGCGCTCAGCGGCACATTCCTCGTTCTTCAGGAACTTCAGTTCGAGTACCCGTTCCGTGGTGGTCGGAAAAGTGCCGAGAGGCGTTGCGTGCCAGGAAGAAAGCTTTTCGTACCTTTAATAGAAATAGTTGTATGGCAAATTTAATAGCTTTCCGCAAAGCACGGGCATTCGCTAGCCGTACTATCGCCGAAGCGAAACGAGATTCATGGAAAGCTTAGATTAATACATTTAATCGATCCACATCACTGTTATCTGTATGGTCCCGCATTGAACGTTTTTTTTCTGGAAAGTATACTCCACTCCCACTTCCTACCCCACACATGGCCGGTCGAGATATCTTTGACCCAGAAGAAGTAGCGGACGAGATGGGACGAGCTTTGTCCGCACGCTCGGAAAACACATATAACGAGCAATTTTTGAGACACAACGATAGGTGTAAGGCACGTCCTCTTGATTTTTCCACCACAGACGTCCTCCAGTACAACGTACCATTCTCCATTTTCGAATTAACCACAGCAATCAGCACACTGAAGAGCGTGACAGAGGGTCCCGACACTATGCATAATGCTATTATAAAACGTTTAACAGCTGCTGCTTTATAAGCACTTGGAAGCCCTAAATGCAGTGTGGGCATCGGGCACATTTCCACCTTCATGGCGGGAGGCAATTGTAGTGCCCATACATAAGCCAAATAAATATGGCAATGATCCACTGCATTACCGTCTAATCTCACTGACTTGCTCCCTGTGTAAACTGTTCGAAGAATGGTGAATGTCCGATTGATGTGTTTAAAAAAAAGAACATAACAATCTCCTTACTGTGATACAGAGTGGGTTCCGAAAACACCGTAGCACAATTGACCACATTTTAACACTCGACTCCGTTGTGCGCTCTGGTTTTATGAAACGCCACCACACAGCAGTAATATGTTTTGATATTGACGGCGCATATGGCACGGCGTGGTGTCACGGTATCCTGATGAAGCTATACGATATGGGAATCAGATGGGCGTAAAATGACCCTAGATGTCGACGCTCCCCGAAACTCCAATCCACCACCACCACCAATATGGGAATCAGAGGTCCCATGGGTGTCTTCCTGTCCAATTTTCTGTCTTCCAGAACGCTTCGCGTTAGAATAGGAAACTCCCTATCCGGCACATTTTCACAAGTTAACGGAGTCCCGCAGGGGAGCGTACCGAGCGTAGCATGGTTTGCAATTTCAATCAATGATGTGGGTACCTTGTTGCCGACTTCCGTAGGGAGAGCGCTTTTCGTGGATGATTCCGCCATATGGTCCTCTTCACTCTCTGTGCACACGGTTGAGAGACAACTCCAGACGACTGTTCAAAAAGCGCAGGATTGGTGCAACAAAACCGGTTTCGTTAAGTCTACGTCGAAAACCACCGCTATCCACTTATGTCGCAAACTCTCTTGCACTGACCCCGTGATTATGCTCAATGGACGCCATATACCATTCAAACCAGCTGTCAAATGTCTGGGTGTGTGGATGGATCGCCGACTGACATACACCACCCACATCAACGATCTTGCACAGAAATATACAAAGCGACTACAGGTAATGCGTACAGTCTCTAGATGCTCGTATGGAGCAGATAGATCTATCTTGCTTCTTATGTATCGATCGCTCGTGCGTTCTAAAATTGACTATGGTTGTTTTATTTATGACGGAGCGTGTGCCACATCCAAGCGTTGCCTTGATGTGATCCACAACGTAGCTCTTCGCATCGCTACTGGAGCCTTTCGCACCTCACCAGCTGCTAGTGTAATGGTAGAAGTAGACGAGCCACCTCTTGTACTACGTCGTGAGTTATCGGGCGCGAGATACGCATGCAATGTTGCTCAAAACCGGAACCATCCAGCCTATCGTTGGATATTCTCAGGGACGTCAAGTGGACGTCACATTACTCGGCATGGATTACCGTTTTCCACTCGTATGTCCTCGATTCTTCAAGAATGTAATATCCGGCCGCGTTCCATAGCACGTGTAATCACGCCGAGCACTCCACCTTGGCATGTTGTCCCAGTGAAAACTGACATGACTCTAACATGCTCAAAGAAAGGGCAGGTAAACCCGGAGGAACTCCGAATGTTAGCATTGGAAAAATACACGAATATCACGACTTTTCGCGCATTTACACAGACGGCTCAAAGTCGGTCTCTGGTGTTGGGTGTGCTTACGTAAGTCGACAAGGTGTTCGATCTTTCTGTTTACCGACGCAAACCTCGATTTTTACTGCCGAACTGTATGCCATTCTGCAAGCCCTCTATTTTATACAGAAAGACCGGTCCACAAAGCATGTGGTTTTCACAGACTCTCTGAGCAGTCTCCAGACACCGAACATCTTTAACCAGGATAACCAGGACTTGTTTGGAGGATTATGAAAGCAGTAAAATCCTTACATGACATCGGAAGAAATGTCGTGTTCTGCTGGATTCCTAGCCATGTTGGACTCGCAGGAAACGAGGTTGCTGACATAACCGCCAAACACGCCATTAGCAATGGCCGTGTGGTCAATCTACGGCTCCTTCCAAGAGATATATACCTTACTATATTGTCAAGTATACGGTCAGAATGGCAACGAACATGGAATTCAAAGTGTAGTAAGCTCAAGGTATTAAAACCGACACTCAGCAAGTGGCTATCCTCTCACTGAACCAAACGCCGGGAAGAAGTAATATTCTGCCGATTGAGAATAGGTCATACCTTCGCAACACACAGTTACATGCTTACCGGTGATGACCGTCCCCTATGTCCGCGCTGTTCTAACCCTCTTACCGTGTACCATGTTTTAGTTGGCTGTACGCTGCTCGATCCTCTGCGACACCAGATTTTAGGAAGTTGAACACTGACTCTTCTTTACGTATCCTAATAGGGAACGACTCTGAGGTCGAGGTGTTCGGCACTATTTTTATGTTCATTCGACAAGGTCGCCTTGACGTGATATACCCCCACCCGTGAAGATGGATAGCAAGCTATGATAACACCGTAAATTGATTAAAATTCAGTTATGGGCGCAAAATGATCCTAGATGTCGACGCGCCCCTAAACACCAATTCACCAACACCAAATGCAATTATGGATACAAACGAACTTTGGAGGTTGTAAGTAGTCAGTGGATAAGGTGCTCATCTACCAATTGAACGGTTATGGGTTTGAGATATACCTTTAGTTATTTATTGCCCGCGAATAATCGGAGTGAAAATTGGCAAGGATGGCTCAGTATCACATACAATACATCATATAGCCAATACCATCACTACCACTACAAAATAAATATACACAAATAATGAATACTAAATTGTGCATAACTTGTATGCTAACCATCTGTTTGCTGTCATGCTGCCTGTAAGGTCATGGTTTCAATCGTGTATCAAATTTGGCTATATTTATTGGTAGTTGCTTTTATTTTGTGAGTATTGCACATATCAGACTGCTTTTCTACAAAACATCCAAACATAATGTATTGCAGAGGAATTTCCAACACGAAACGGTTTTTACTTGAGTATCGGTTTTTGCAGAACAATTGGCATTCTTGTAATACATATAATATAATGTCATCAGTTTCTCAATTTGCAACACCTGATTGCTACTGCTGCTATCACAAGCTCACTTACTCAGGTGTTGTATGCTTTCAGAGAGTTCATCATAGAAACGCCACATGAGCAAGTGTGATGGAAAGAGACGTCAGACAGCGAAACAGGCGGAGAGCACGTGCTCAGAGAATGAAAGCCTTATGCGTAAAAAATGTAGAGAATGGAGATGAAACTGGAGATGATGAACTTGCAAAGAAGAATCCCCCAAGACCACCGAACAGGAGGCGGAAGCTGCGAGAATGTTTATTTGAAGAGAGCATAATTGATGGATTTGCCATTGCCTCTTTCAAAAGCTACAGTGACATCGAGGTGGGTCAAATTACTGTTGCTGTAGATAATCAACATGGTGTATGCAAGTTATCATGGTCTTTCCCATTAGTTTTCGGATGCTACGTTTTTCTGGCCTGTTAATTTGATGGGTGTTTGTTTCTTCTTGCAACTAATAAAATGCTTCACAAGATGTACATATTAATAAGAATAGAATGGCAGATTGCTTAGGATGCATTGTGTGATGTATGCAATTTAATGTAGTAATTGTGAGCTGAAACGAGCATTGTCATGGGCTGCATCGTTATTAACCACCCTGTGCTTGGAAGTGTAAGCTTGAAGTAATGTACCTGAAAACCTATGCAACTCCATGATGTGCATGTGGTGGAGCCCTTTCCTCTCTGTTCTGTGTGCGCACTAATATGTTACCAGTATCCACATTTATGGTATTGTGCAATTCACATTACAGAAAGCGGTGAAACACTCTGAAAAGCGTGGATTGAAAACCTTGGATCCCCTTCTGACTGTTGGAGAGAACTCGGCCATTCTTCGTAAGAAGAAACACAGCGATGGACGGACGCAGGTACTTGCATTGATGTGCATGTTTAGGTTTTTTTTAATGATGTTCTGGAGCTTAGTAGTAATTGGATCATAAGCCATCATTCCTCATATGCATGGCTGGCAATTGAGTACCACTTATCCACTGCAGAAGGCGAATTTGAATTGTTGATCGCCTACACTTTGGATGTTGTTAGATTATGAACACCTAAACATTTCTTGTCTATTGGTGCCTGTCTGCTTTCTCTGTTTCATATATATAAAGTACCGTTGCTTTAAAGTAGGGCCCAGTATCCCCTTTTAGGGTTCTTCATGGCCACTTATGTGTTTCTATGTGTTTCAGGGAGGTGGTGCTAGCTCCGGAGAGGGATACTTCGTAAGTTTTATCTCCTGCCGCTGCCACTTGAAACCTTTCCTTTGGGCACTTTAACACAGATAGCCATTTTGCATTCTTATAGGGTGTACCAGCTACAGCCCCATCTGGTTGAAGATGTCAGCTGTCACTTCAGGTTGAATACAGACATCGGTTTGCATAGCCGATGCCTTGATGACATATTTTTAAGGACAATTTAAGGGGTGAGTAGAAGTACTATCAACTGAAAGTGTGGAATTAGTTGAAGAATAGCTTTTCTTTTGTGTTGTCGGCAAAGAGAGTAGATGAGGTTCCCCGGACGCATTTTGCGGGCACGCCCATCACGACGTGTAACTGTCCATTGCAGATTTATGCGCGTTCATCTACGGTCGGGTGCTAACTCCCATCTAAACTTTTGGCTCAAACCAACCACGTATGGTGTGGGAGTCCATATGTATGATGTGGGGGTCGACATTGTACCAGGTCCAATCTCGTCCAGTCCAGCGCACAAATCGCAATCCACACAATTGGCTGGTGCATAGTCGACCATGGTGTGGAGTATAGGTAAAGTAAAGAGGGTGAAGTAAAAGGTTGTGAGATCAGTGGCCAGCACAAGAACAGTTGGTTTATCAGATGATCAATCATCATCTCTTGCCTATAAGACGGATCGGTGGTTAGCTGAGGATGAAACATGAACACTTCTTTAGCTGGAAGCTAGCCGAAAAGTCACTGCCGTTCGTTCTGTCCGAACATCTGCGTCATCGCCTGGATCACTTTATTATGTCTAGGTGAAGATCGCGATCAATTCTTAACGTCGATTGCAAAATCGTGTAGCGGTGCTAGAGTCCATAAAATAGCTGTGGTGTACAAAATCGTGCCTCGCAACCTGTCGCCAGAACCTCTGATAGATATTTGCCGTGTCAGCTGATATTGGATGTGCTTGGCCTATCAGGACAGATATTAAGCCGCTCTGCAATGCTGCCTGCTTGCATACACCGCAATGTTTACGTACTTTTCAGAGCTGATTCACCAAGATTGCTAAAACGATGTAGGTTCGACGCGCGCCGCAACACGGATTTGATGTTATATTTTTGTCTTACCTTCTGGGATTGGTTCCAGGACTAGACTTGATGCGATTTGTTCGACGGACCGTGATTTACCTGCTGTTTACGTCGGCGCTGATGTGTGGCATTCTGTTTCAGTGTGACCACAGTGCAAGCGACGACGGCAAGGTAGGCGCTTCGTGGGCGATGGCTGATCGTTGTTGGACAGTGCATTGGAAAATGTACAACTGCGATGAACGGTTTCACCTTTTTCCCTTACGACTCCAATCGATATTATCGTTATAGCTTATGCGCAATCGAAGGGTGGCAATGTCAACCACATACGTTGCCATGCAGGACCGCCCATTCCTTATCTTCCCCTAACAACTGGTCGTGGGGGTAGATTTTAATTGGCAGAGGCCACGTTTACGTAACCAGTATTCGCCCAACCAAGCTGCTCCCATGACTGCATGCTGAGAACATTGGGTTAAGAACGTTGGGAAACCTTGCAGGTGTGTCGACCATGGCTGGCATATGGTTTATAATGATTTAACGTTTGTCTTTCAAGGGTATCGCGATGAACGTCCCGATGAACTATATTTCAGTCCCAGTGTGGGTTATCTATCCTGCTGATCCCATCTGCTGTCTGTTCAGCCATGCTGACATAGTACCAGTCTATATGCTGATATGTGTGCCCACCATGTGCATGTAGCAATATGCAATGTTCTGGAAATTTGAGCGGAATCCAAGGCGTAATGGAAGCTTGTTTCAAGTTCCTGTGAACAGATATCTGATTTCTTTGGTTGACTTAGATGGAATTATATGATGCAATGTGAGAACATCTGACTATTTTATCATGCCAATTTCTGTACCAATTGTCCCTTCATTTTTTTTTCTCATCTGTGCCATTTTACTCGTTTATAAGTGATCTTTATACTTGCCATATTTTCGACTTATTTCGCGTCATTGGTGGCCTTCACGTCTTCACTTGATATATATGAAACGTTGATTTCAGACACCGGGTATGGCATGGGTCAATTGCACTTTGGTCGGGTCTCATACCGGTGTGCTATCACGTTCGGATTGTCAATGAAGCACTCCATTGCAAATATGGCTGTAACCAGCTGCATGGTGAACAAAGTGGCCTCACGCTTCGTTTATGGGCGGAGCGCAACCTGTTTCAGTGTGACCACAGTGCCCCGGTGTGACCGTGACGCCCCAGAAGATTGCCAGCATATCTCACCGCCAGGTGTCATGTAGTGCGGTTTATCTGACCCACCTGGCAGTCCCAGTGCTGGTTGTTCATATGTTGGATATCGAAATCCCATTTGACATTCCATGTTTACATTGATTCTTTTAGGTATGCAGATCTAGTATCGGTGTGTATCGCATTTGCATGTGGTATGCAAAGTGAGCATATGACGGGTCCTTCGGTGGTGTTACTCTCCCCACGTGTGTAAAAATAGCCACCTTGGACGGTGGAGATTCGCGTTTCAAGTTATCTTCAAGTAACGGTTTCCTGGGTTAAGACTGAAAAGCTGCCTGGGGAGCAAGCTCGGAGAAGGTGCTGATGCGTGCTTAAATATCACAAGTAAACCAAGGAAAGCTCGCTGGCCTGTCTGCCAGTATCAACTTCCTGGAATTATGAACGCCGCTGCGCTTATATGGGACACAAATGTGGAACAAGCTTAGTGGCCTTTATATTTACAAAATGCATAGCATGCAAGTGCTTGGGATAGGCAAGAGCCGGTCGGTAAGCTGTTTGTTTGTTTATTGGGTGGTTCACGACGCACTTTATGCACATTCACCCAGAGCCCGAACCCGGATCCTTTGGTACCCAGGGCCCGACACCTTAACGACTCGGCCATCCCCGCCCCTGGTCGGTTAGTTGCGACGCTTGTCCGCATATCTGTATATGCTACCAGTTCCACATTCGGGCCCCTGCACTCGACTGCAAAACAACACAGACAAAGCCACTGCATCCACTTGAGAAGGCCCAGTGCAGATAGCCGTTAGCCATCCGCGCTCTGTAGAGCTGTGTTCGTACTGCCTCTGTCCCTCCCTGTATGGCACTAGCTGGCCACAGGCTGCTGTAGAGCCCTGTTGGTTATGTACTGCTTCTTTCCTTCCCCGTGTGGCACCAGCTGGTCACAAGCCGCTGTAGAGTCGTGTTGGTTATGTACTGCTTCTTTCCCTCCCTGTGTGGCATCAGCTGGTCACAAGCCGCTGTAGAGTCGTGTTGGTTATGTACTGCTTCTTTCCTTCCCCGTGTGGCACCAGCTGGTCACAAGCCGCTGTAGAGTCGTGTTGGTTATGTACTGCTTCTTTCCCTCCCTGTGTGGCATCAGCTGGTCACAAGCCGCTGTAGAGTCGTGTTGGTTATGTACTGCTTCTGTCCCTCCCTGTGTGGCACCAGCTGGCCACAAGCTGCTGTAGAGCCGTGTTGGTTATGTACTGCTTCTGTCCCTCCCTGTGTGGCACTAGCTGGCCACAGGCCACTGTAGAGTCGTGTTGGTTATGTACTGCTTCTTTCCCTCCCTGTGTGGCACCAGCTGGCCACAAGCTGCTGTAGAGCCGTGTTGGTTATGTACTGCTTCTGTCCCTCCCTGTGTGGCATCAGCTGGCCACAGGCCACTGTAGAGTCGGATTCTAGGACAAATGTACGTATGGCAGATGTACGTAAGCAAATGTACGTATGGCAGATGTACGTAAGCAAATGTACGTATGGCAGATGTACGTAAGCAAATGTACGTAAGCAAATGTACGTAAGCAAGTGTACGTAAGCGCCAATGTACGCACGGCAATTGTACGTAAGCGCAGATGTACGCATGGCTAATGTACGTAAGCACAAATGTACGTATGGCAAATGTACGTATGCGCAAATGTACGTAAGCGGAAATGGACGTCAGCGCAAATGTACGTATGCGTAAAAGTACGTAGGCGCAAATGTACGTAAGCGCAAAAGTACGTAAACGCAAATGTTCGTATGCGCAAAAGTACGTAAACGCAAAAGTACGTAAGAACAAATGTACGTAAGGGTAAAAGTACGTAAGCCCCCCGATGAGGCACCACCTTTACGCGGTGGGGGGATTGAGTGCCCCAATGACCCGGCGACCATCATACCGGCGAGGGGCGAGACCAGGAGTGCCTCACTTGTCCTTCCGTCCATATGCTCCCATTCCAATGCCTATCTCATCACAACATCCATGTCCTTTATCTGGCCCTGCAACACCAACTATCCATACTATGAGCAGGCAGGGCAACTTCCCCGGTCCTGCCCACCAACTCAGTTTTATCGGCGTAGCCGCGCCCCCTCGGCCCGCCCCCCGGGGTTGACGGAGTCCTGGAAGTTGAGGTATCCCGTCGCACGGTGTTAGCTGTGACGGGGGACCAACACACCTCCTTGGTCCCGATATCCTGGAGGGGCGGGCGGGCCCGTGGGGTCTCACGCGGGCCAAGTGGCTAGTAGCCTCGGGCCGGGGAGCTGGGATTCTTTCCAGTGTCTGCTGGCCCGGCCGGCTGGGGTCAAGGGGTGGTGAGTGTCTCTCTCCCGGCCGGGCGAAGGCGCCGCCTGCCCGTATAGCTCCTCGGGCGCCCGGCGACCTCCCGTTCGCGGGACCCAGGCGTCCCCCCAGTAGGGCCCCTTAGGGGTGGAGGGTCCGAGGAGCCGAAACCAAGAACAGCGCATGGCACCAACAACACCTAAAAACACTCCTGGTCCCTCTCGTGAGGGCCAGACCACCTGCTCGGACGGACGAAGCACGCTTTCCGCTACCCCGCGGGTCCTCATTCTTCGAGGGAAAACACAAACTCTTGGTTATTTATCTCCCTTTCAAAGACGTAACGGATGTGACCAGTTTGGAAGAGTTGTTCGGTGTGAGAAGTTGAAGGATGGAGGATTGGAGGTGGAGTTTGCGGTGGCAGAGAAAGCGGAGAGAGCATTGTCGATGACTAAGTTTGTTTACAGTGTGCGAAAGGGCGGCAAGAAGGTAGACGAAATTATCCCAATATACGTAGGGCCCCATAAAACCAAAAACTCGTCGAGAGGTATCATCAATTGTTTTGACTTAAAGGATGTACCAGAGGAAGAGATTGTCGATGGATTAGCAGAATTTGGAGTGATTGGAGCGAGAAAGTTGAAGGTGAGGATGGGTACAGAGATTGTCGCAATCAACAACATCATACTAACATTTAACACGAGCGATCTTCCTCTTGAGATCCGTGTGGGATACGTCCGGGTTAAAGTTCGTGTTTTCTTTCCCAACCCTATGAGATGTTTAAATTGCCAGAAATTCGGTCACACAAACCAGTTTTGTCGCAATCGCCCTGCATGTGGCAAATGCGCCTCCCACGATCACGGTAATGAACATTGCTCCTCCGAGACCCCCCGTTGTGCGAACTGTGGCCCAGAACAGGACTCCTACTCGTCGTACGACAGGACTTGCCCGATGTACCTGAAGGAGAAAGAAATTATTGCCATTAAACACACAAAAAGTAACCTTCCAGGAGGCAAGTATTATATATATATTAATATATATATATATATATATATATATATATATATATATATATATATATATATATATATATATATATATATATATATATGAACACACACCCCAGAATCACCTACGCATCAAAAGCCAAAAGTCATACCGTGATCCCACAACTTACTCAGCCCGACAATGTTTCTCTGAGCTCATCACTCAAATGATAGTCCTACTTCGTTCCTTTGGAGTGCCCCTGGCGATACCAAGGAACAGGCAGCCAACCCAAGACTGCGTTGGGAGCACCGAAACCCCACCCACCATAAGTGAGCAAAATCCTGCCCATGACTCAAAGTCAGTCTCTGGTGTTGGGTGTGCTTACGTCAGTCGACAAGGTGTTCGATCTTTTTGTTTACTTCCACAAACATCGATTTTTACTGCCGAACTGTATGCCATTTTGCAAGCCCTCTATTTTATACAGAAAGACCGGTCCACCAAGTACGTGGTTTTCACAGACTCTTTGAGCAGTCTCCAGGCACTGAACACCTTTAACCAGGATAATCGACTTGTTCGGAGGATTATCAAAGTCGTAAAATCCCTACATGACATCGGCAGAAATATCGTGTTCTGCTGGATTCCTATCCATGTTGGACTCGCGGGAAACGAAGCAGCGGACATTACCGCCAAACATGTCATTTGTAACGGCCGTGTGGTCCATCTGCGGCTCCCTCCAAGGGATCTGTACCCCACTACATTGTCAAATATGCGGTCAGAATGGCAACAAGCCTGACATTCGAAGTGTAGTAAGCTCAGGGTTTTAAAACCGACACTAGGAAAGTGGCTGTCCTCTCACTGAACCAAACGCCGGGAAGAGGTAATACTCTGCCGATTGAGGATAGGCCATACTTTCGCAACACATAGTTATATGCTTACCGGTGATGACCGTCCCCTATGTCCGCGCTGCTCTAACCCGCTTATCGTGTACCATGTTTTAGTTGGCTGTACACTGGTCGATCCTCTACGACGCCAGATCCTAGGACGGTTGAACACCGACTCTTCTTTATGTATACTAATAGGGAACGACTCCGAAGTCGTAGCGTCCGGGAATATTTTTATCTTCATTCGACAAGCTCGCCTTGACGTGATATACCCCCACCCGTGAGGATGGATAGCAAGCTATGATAGCAGCACCGTAAATTGATGGCAATTCAGTTATGGGCGCAAAATGACCCTAGATGTCGACGCGCCCCTAAACTCCAATCCACCACCACACCAAAAGTATGTAAGCGCAAATGTGCGTCAGCGCAACAGTATCTAAACGTGAAAGAATGTAAGAGGAAATGCACGTACAAGCCAATGTGCGTACATTTAGGCTTGCGTGCTTTTGCGCTTAAGCACAGTTGAGTAGGTGCATATGCTATACGTACATATGCTCTTAGGTACATTTGGGCATACGCACTTTTGCGCATACGTACATTTACCCTTACGTACATTTGTGCTTGCGTACATTTGCGCATACGTACTTTTGTGCATACGTACATTTGCCCTTACGTACATTTGTGCATACGTACTTTTGCGCATACGTGCATTTGCGCTTACGTACATTTGCGCATACGTACTTTTGCGCTTACGTACATTTTCGCATACGTACTTTTGCGCATTCGTACATTCACCCTTACGTACATTTTTGTGTTTGCGTACATTTGCGCATACGTACATCTGCGCTTACGTACATTTGCTTACGTACATTTGCGTACGTACATCTGCCATACGTACATTTGCTTTCCGTACATTTGTCCAGTTACCGCAGAGTCGTGTTGGCTATGTACTGTTTCTGTCCCTCCCTGTGTGGCACTAGCTGGCCACAGGCCACTGTAGAGTCGTGTTGGCTATGTACTGTTTCTGTCCCTCCCTGTGTGGCACCAGCTGGCCACAGGCCACTGTAGAGCCGTGTTGGTTATGTACTGCTTCTGTTCCTCCCTGTGTGGCACCAGCTGGCCACAGGCCACTGTAGAGCCGTGTTGGTTATGTACTGCTTCTGTCCCTCCCTGTGTGGCACTAGCTGGCCACAAGCCGCTTTAGAGTCGTGTTGGTTATGTACTGCTTCTTTCCCTCCCTGTGTGGCACTAGCTGGCCACATGCTACTGTAGAGCCGTGTTGGTTATGTACTGCTTCTGTCCCTCCCTGTGTGGCATCAGCTGGCCACAAGCTGCTGTAGAGCCGTGTTGGTTATGTACTGCTTCTGTCCCTCCCCGTGTGGCACCAGCTGGCCACAGGCCACTGTAGAGCCCTGTTGGTTATGCACTGCTTCTGTCCCTCCCCGTGTGGCACCAGCTGATCACAAGCCGCTTTAGAGTCGTTGGTTATGTACTGCTTCTGTCTCTTCTTGTGTGACATCAGCTGGCCAAGAGGATGAGTGCTGTATAGTCAGTAGATGAGTGCTGTAACCCAGTATATGTCAGGCTTTGGTCTCGAATCGAACAAAGTGGTCGCAATCATTCGCATCCAGCCACACATTCGTTACATTTTGAGATGATCAAGGCCAAGATATTTTCAGTTTTTCATTCCCTGCCCACCCGGCCTCCTTCACTTGCTTCATCCTCTTGTCATCTTGGATGGTTTTAGATAAAATCGTTCCAAAGGAATGTACTTCGAGGGTATGTTCCTTTGCGTTACCGGCAGGACCCATGAGCTATGCAAAAAGCTCAAAGATATTTCTTGACATACAAGGTCTGTTGAACATAGTGCTTCTTGGCTTCTTGGTAGGAAACGCTTTCTTCCGCTGGCTGAGAGGGAGTCAGGAACCCATGACCGTTTGGCTACACGCCATGCGACATAATTTTGCGGCTCGTTTGCATTACATTGGCTGAGTCAATGCTGTCCATCTGCTCTCCATTCTTTTGGTCACATGAGATCTGCGATGTTTGACCGACACCGGCTTACATTCTCTTTACCGGATTAGCTCGAAGTTTCGTGGCACAGGTTATGAGGTCAACAATATCGGTATACCCAGGAGCAGTTAAAATAATGATTTTTCGGTGGGTGTGAGATGTCTAACCGAACACAGTAGGATGTCAAAATTTACCGTGCTATTGCTGTCATTTAAAATGTGTTTGATGTCTTCTTTTGAGACCACGGTAGCAGAATGACCCTATAGTCGACATGCCCTTAAACCCAAAAAGTCAATCAATGTCTTTCGAACTGAAATTTCATGGTGTCCTTGTGAATGGTGCGCTTATGCTCGTACCATTACAATTTGTTTCATATTCATCATTTAGAAACAACTATATGTGGGATACGAAGAATAATACCTATGCTATAAACGGGTATTGTATGCCATACCACATTATAGGTACTCCATTTAAATGAAATTGTGTTGCGAAATGTTCATGCATCACCATTTCTTATCGAGAGCATGAACATGATGCTCATAAAAGAGATACTGTTAGAAAGGAAACACAAATACTTCATAAGCACGCATCAAAGAGCAGGATGTCGATACTTCTTGGAAAAGGATGTCGATCGAGTGTTCAGAAAGTGGTATTTCTATCCTATTTCACGAATAATTTATCACTGCCCAGGAGCGTTTAGTTATTAAAATTATTGGGGGAGATGCACAACACACGTAGGTAATAGGCTGGCTCGAATGGATGGGGGGGGGGTACAATCAATAGGATCCCGTGTTAAAAGTTGAAATTATTGAGAGGACAAGACCAATATTGATGGTGCATTTGTCCATCAAAAGTATGTCAAATAACTAAAAGGATACAAAATAATGGGTATTCCTAATTAAATTATCGCGGCTAATTAGTTATTTTGGCTTTAGGGCGCATCGACCAGAGTTGATCGTTGACGCCCAGTGGCATTCGTGGTATTTTTGTCCGTCGTTCAGTCACTGTTGGCTGATTCGTCCGTCCCGTTCCGGTCGGAGCGCTCTAATTCGCGCGGCGAAACGTGCACCATCACACCATGGCAGTCGGGGCCGCACACGGGCGGCAATATTCACAGCGCCAGTCATCGGCTGATGATGCACGCACCTCTGACACATGTTGAGCCGCGCTGGGACCTCGGACACATGGCCGGTGGGCGGACCGCGCGCCTGCCACATGGGCGGCCATCACGTGTCGCCGCTGGTGGCGGCCGGCCGACCGCGACGTCAGTCCTGGCCGCGCCGCGTCCGCCGCGGGCCGCGCTCTGTGGCCCGTCCGGCCCGGTCAGTGTGCGACCGCCCGCAGCACGCCCGCCGTCGCCGCCGTCGCTGTCCAGGTAGGCCGCCGGCACGCGCATCACACGCACGTGCCGTCGGACACGTCGGACACGCAGGTGCCCCGTCCGATGGACAGTCCGTCGGCGGTCACAAGCCGTCGGGCGGTTCGCCGCGCCAACCGGATCGGCGACAATTGCGCGCGGCCAGCCCTATATATGGCCTATCGTGACTGCAAACGGCCGTATCGCGTTTGCTCGTAAAATTCGATCGCCGATGGAAAAGTGGGCTTCGATCGGCGTGGGAATCTGCTGCGCAGGTGGTGTTGCGAGTGTACATCTGGAAGCCCGCATCGGATCTGCCCAGTGTCTTGTGGGCACCGGTAGCTTTCACTTGGGTTACACGTATTGCTGACGCCTGAAAGCCGGTGCTACCCGCATCGTTTTAGCTGCGATGTTTGCATCGCTATCATCAGCGCAGGCGGTTAAGGCCAGCATGAGCTCCACTGGACAGTCGGCATGTCAGCTGGTGGGAGACCGACATTGTCTGCCGAGCTGAGTCGTGCCGAGACCAGCCGAGCCGAGTCATGGACCGGCTGTGCACGGCATTGCCGGCACTGAAGCGAGGACACACGTCGTGTCTGGCGTCGTTGGGGCAGACGCAGGTGTGCTGTGACATGACCTTCCCCGAAGCTCGCAGTAGTGTCTGTTTAGGGTGTCGGTTCGTCGACCGTTACCATTGGTTTCCCAGCTAATGGCAACGACGTGACTGAGTTTCATTGAGCGGACCAGGGCAGCTCCTGGTCATGGAGCGCAGGTTTGCATAGCTGATGGACGGTGTCCAGGTGCGTGCCGCTCGTGGGTGTCACTGGTTGGCCCATGTGTGGTTTCCAAGTGGGTAGCCCGATCGTCCAGTAGGCGGGGCCGATATGGTATGTGTGGTGGGCGGGACTAGTGTGTTCCGATTGCCCAGTCAGCCGCTCTGGCTGATCTGGTGCGGTGTCTCCGGTGGGCTGGGCCGCCGCGATCCGGTTCCCACTGACCAGTTTGGTTCTCCGATGGATGTGGCTGACCTGGTGCGGTGTCTTGGACGGGCGAACTATTACGATCAAGTGTCTCGGCGATCGGACCTTGGTGCACCAACGGTGTGGCGAATGTGGCCCGGTAGTGCATTCCCTCGTCCAACGCTGTTGACGCCATTGATAGCCGTAATTCAAAGTGCCTGAGTACCGCACTGGCCAGTCCGTCGGGTGTGCAGGACAGGGGTCGGCGGCACACAGCCTACCCCGTGTGGCAAGCGGGACGGGGGTCTGCGGCACACGGCACAGTCCGTCGGGTGTGCGGGACGGGGGTCTGCGGCACACGGCACAGTCCGTCGGGTGTGCGGGACGGGGGTCTGCGGCACACGGCACAGTCCGTCGGGTGTGCGGGACGGGGGTCTGCGGCACACGGCACAGTCCGTCGGGTGTGCGGGACGGGGGTCTGCGGCACACGGCACAGTCCGTCGGGTGTGCGGGACGGGGGTCTGCGGCACACGGCACAGTCCGTCGGGTGTGCGGGACGGGGGTCTGCGGCACACGGCACAGTCCGTCGGGTGTGCGGGACGGGGGTTTGCGGCACACGGCACAGTCCGTCGGGTGTGCGGGACGAGGGTCTGCGGCACACGGCACAGTCCGTCGGGTGTGCGGGACGGGGGTCTGCGGCACACGGCACAGTCCGTCGGGTGTGCGGGACGGGGGTCTGCGGTACACGGCCCAGTCCGTCGGGTGTGCGGGACGGGGGTCTGCGGCACACGGCACAGTCCGTCGGGTGTGCGGGACGGGGTCTGCGGCACACGGCACAGTCCGTCGGGTGTGCGGGACGGGGGTCTGCGGCACACGGCACAGTCCGTCGGGTGTGCGGAACGGGGGTCTGCGGCAGACGGCACAGTCCGTCGGGTGTGCGGGACGGGGGTCTGCGGCACACGGCACAGTCCGTCGGGTGTGCGGGACGGGGGTCTGCGGCACACGGCACAGTCCGTCGGGTGTGCGGGACGGGGGTCTGCGGCACACGGCACAGTCCGTCGGGTGTGCGGGACGGGGGTCTGCGCTCGGGCAGCGCGAGACGCACCGCACGTGACACCGCTCCAAGTGCGACCAGGTCGTTGGCAAAATGTCCGTGGGCGGCACAGTGCTGTCCGCCTCGGCGGCATTACGTAACGTGACGTATTGACGTCACGTCTGCCATTTGTGCTGATTGGTACGTAACCGGCCGCGTTGACCGGTCACTACACGCACTGACCGCGGCTGGTGTGTGTCACTCGGCCGACGTCACCGGTCTATTCCAGCAGCGGCCGCCGCTGCGAGGAGTGTTGGCAGTCGGCGCTGTGGCCGGCGGTGTTGGCGTCGCCGTGCCGGGCAGCACGGCGACTGTGTGGGTGGCTGTGGCCGGTGGTGTTGGCGTCGCTGTGTCGGGTAGCCCGGAGGCTGTGCGGGTGGGTCGCTGTGGCCGGCGGTGGTGTTGGCGTCGCTGTGCCGGGTAGCCGGCGACTGTGTGGGTGGCTGTGGCCGGTGGTGTTGGTGTCGCTGTGCCGGGTAGCCCGGCGGTTGTGCGGGTCGCTGTTCCGGGTAGCCCCCGGCAGGTTTTCACGACCCGGAAACAGTGGCAGCTGCGCGTGGCGCGCCGTTGCTGTCGTTTGTGGTGGCTGTCTCCAAGACATTGACCGGCGTCGGCCGGGTCCGAACTGTTTCGTCAGTTGTTCAAGGTAGGGTAGGAAGGGCCGGAGCGTATGATCTCTGGTTCAGATGGACTGGGGGCTGGATCCAAGGGACGAGTGGATTGGGGAGTAGAGCTAGGGGATGGGTAGAGTGGGGAGTAAGGGCAGGTAGACTGGGGAGTAAAGCTAAGTCCTCTGGAGAGTAGACCTAAGGGCTAAGAGTGGTGAGAACGGCTTAGCGAGGGATGTAAACGGCCTGTGCTTGGTCCACCACGACGCTGTGCCTCTCTTCCTAGCTAGTTTTTAAACAGTGGAAAGGCAATTATCGCACCTTGTGCAGCGTATGTTTCATAACGTCGCTTGGTTGGTCGCATGCTGTCCGAAGTTCGGGGAATATGTCGGTTCGCTGGCGTAACGATCCGCGCGGTACATAACTTTCCTGGCGAGCTTATGGTACTGGTGACCCGACTCGTTCTACTCTGTTCCGCTACCGCATTTGCTCACGCAATGCCAGATACTTTGGTTATATATATCCAGCTCATGCCAAGGTGACGGGGTTCGATTCCCCGCGGTTCCCGCCCTTCCTGCCAGCGTGAGAGGCGGGCGACGTCACATGGCCTCAGTTGCTGAGTGCGTCGCAAAGTCACAACGACACATGCACGCAGCTCACATATTCTTGTTGTTGCAGGCGTCTGAAGCCGGCTCGGACATCTTCCCGTCGATCAGCAAGAGTAAGTCGGCATGGAACCGGTGGCGTATGGCCGTCACGGCGCGCTCTCGGCGAAACCCACTCGTGGCCACTCTGCTGTCGGTGTTTGACGGTGCCGTTCGCGTGCACTGTCGTGCCGGCCGGCCGGTGCGGCGTCGATCGTGCGGATGCAAATGGCGGCCTTTCACCGGCGTGTGGCCGGCTCCAGTGCATCTGTGCAAATGTATGCCGGTCGTGTGGTGCACGGTACTGTCGGGCCGGCGGCCGGCCCAGACGTGCCGGTGCCGGCCGGCCGCGTACGGCTGACGCTGGTGCCGCCGCAGCGGCCCGACACTCGAGTCGCGGTGCCGAGCGGCAGCACACTGCGCAGCTGGGGGCATCCGTAGATCAGTGGTTAAACTGGGCGTCTAGCACGTCAGAGGTACGGTTAAACTTAGGTTAAAACGTAGGTGAAACGTAGGTTCAACTGGGCGTTCGATTCCCCGCGATGCCCGCCTCTCCTGCCAGGGTGAGGGGTAAGCGGGGCCGTATGGCCTCATCTGCTGAGTGCGTCGTAAAGCCACAATGTATTTCGATGGTGTAACTGGCCGAGTTGTAGGCGGAAATACGGGTATGGTAATAATTTGTGATCTGTAGCATGCCGGAACGAAATATGCTTATCGGGATGTTTGTCTGTGGTCAATTTTCTTTATTTGTTCTGTTGTGTCTCTGAATACGGTATTCGCCACTGTATGCCTCCGGTAATTTTGTGTGCCACGCTTTCATTTCCAGGGCCTCGGCAGGATGATCTTTTCTTTCCTGGCCTCTTTGTGTGGAAGCACTGGGTGGAGTGGGAAACGGCAGCAAGAAACATATTTCTGGAACAGGGATTCGCTGCTGTAGTTAATGGGGCTGGAACTCTGGACATCCTGAGGTAGAATACCACTTTTTGTGTCCATGTTTGACGATGGATCTTAAAAAGAATTGGGTACTTTTGCTGTTCCATCGGACACAACGTTGCAAATTGGCGAGTCCTAGTATTCTTAAGTAGTTCGTTCTTGAACCGAGAACTGAACGTTGCAATAGGCTTGGCTCATCCTTAGCATTTCGTTTATTTATTTATGCATATTTTTTACATAGATTATTTCATACTTGGTACACATGTGTAATACCTCTACAAAAAGTTAATGTTCAGTTTTCCCCCAATGTCGATGCTTCATGTGCTTTTGAATTGATGACTTCAAAGGTTGGTTGTTCTTGCTCACCTTCGACGAGTCTGTTAATGGAGCGCTGGGGTGCTTTACGAAAGGTCAACACATTGTGGAATGTTAATTTACCCAAACAGATTTTGTTCGTCAAGCACTTTCTGTGAACAAATTCAGAAGCACAGCGCACGAATGCGGTATGTTTCTTTTTACGATTTGAGAACTTCATACATATGATCACTCAACCGATGGCTGTCACTTTTTATTTCCAGTACAATTTTTAACACAGCCATTTACGCAGAAGCATAACATGATGGACGATATTACGCGGCCATGTATGGCAGGAACGGGATGCGGCTGGCCACAGAGCCGCGATTACGGCGAACGCCACACAATTATGCGCGTTGACTGATGTGGTGAAGCACGCCAGCTCCGTCTGTTCCGGCTGATTTTTCCAGCTGGACGTCGTGATCCAGCTGAGGTCCGGGAGACACGTTACCGAGCCGGACTCGCGGCCTGGCCTGGCCACTGTGGCCTGGGTCGGCCTGGCCACTGTTGCCTGGGTCGGCCTCGTCACTGTTGCCCGGGTCGGCCTCGTCACTGTTGCCTGGGTCGGCCTCGTCACTGTGGCTTGAGACGGCCTGGCTACTGTAGCTGTGTCGGTCTGGCCACTGTGCCCTGGGTCGGCCTGGTCACCGGGGCATGGGTCGATCTGGTGACTATGGCCTGGGTGGGCCTGGCCACCGCGTGACGTGTGGCGGCCCCGTGTGACGTGTGTACGCCGACTGACGGCTGTATTGACGTCCGCAGAGGAGCCGTTGGCCGGCACCACCAACGGTGCGCCGGTGACGACCCCCACCACATCGCCACACACTACTGCCGGCACTACGTGCGCTACGGCGCCGCCCGCTCAACGGCCGCAGGGCACCGGTCACCAGGTGGGTACCGAGCCGCCCGCCTCCAGGCCCCAGAGTGCCAGTCACCAGGTGGGTACCGAGCTCACCCCCCCCCACCATCCGGGCCCCAGGGTACCGGTCACCAGGTGGGTACCGAGCTCACCCACCCCCCACACCATCCGGGCCCCAGGGTACCGGTCACCAGGTGGGTACCGAGCCGGCCGCCTCCCGGCCCCAGAGTGCCAGTCACCAGGTGGGTACCGAGTTACCCCACCCCCCACACCATCCGGGCCCCAGGGTACCGGTCACCAGGTGGGTACCGAGCCGCCCGCCTCCCGGCCCCAGAGTGCCAGTCACCAGGTGGGTACCGAGCTCACCCCCCCCACCATCCGGGCCCCAGGGTACCAGTCACCAGGTAGGTGCCGAGCCGCCCCCTCCGGGCCCCAGAGTGCCAGTCACCAGGTGGGTACCGACCTCACCCCCCCCCACCATCCGGGCCCCAGGGTACCAGTCACCAGTTAAATGCGGAGCCGCCCCCTCCAGGACCCAGAGTACCAGTCACCAGGTGGGTACCAAACCTGGCCACAGAGTGCCAGTCAGGAGGCTCGATCTTGAGATAATGTTTTGTTGGCAGAAGCTTGGCTTACCTGTTTTTTTTCTTATGAGTACTGGGTATGTTAAGTTGCGTAGTCAGCTTATTTTTTCTCTTGTGATATATTGGAATAGTCTTGGGCTCGATTTAAGCACTTTTAATGGAAATGAGGAAAGCGGTAGTATTAAATATATGTAAATTTGAACAGACGGGTGTTCTGGGTGGGCAACACCTGTGTTCCGTTCTAAGTCCACCCCATTTTAGCATATTTGTGACTAACATAGAGCTGAGAAATAGGGTGTTAAAAATTGCCGACGATATTAAGCCGGAAGGGATTGTTAACAATGGGAATGCATCTGATAATATTCAACTGTGCTTAGAGGACCTAAAGGAGTGAGCTGATGAATGGTAGATGCCTTTTAACTATGAAGTGTAAGATTATGCCTCTGGGGTCTTGAGATGGGACATTTAGGTATGGAATGGGATGTAGCGAACAGAATGCAATTGAACAGAAGAACGATTTAGGCGTGCTAGTTTCAAGTGGCGTTAGATCAGAAAAACACGAAACCAAGCCACGAACATGGCAGTTTGAATGCAATAAAGTATTACAAGGAGTATTAAATGTGAAAACAACGAGATTTTTGAAAATTAGTTTCAGTCTCGTTATCCGTTACAAGGCGATATATCTGGCGGTGAATTCAGAGTTCGCATGGTGCTATAGCCAAAGGGGTTGGCCACAATAACAATGGGCGGATGGTGTCCGGGCCTCAGTATATAGCATTGTGTAAGTGATCGCAGTCTCTTTGTCATCTTCTTACCATATTTTCCATCCACATGCTTAACCCAGATTAGCCTATATTGCTCATACTAAGGCTGAATAATCTTTATGTTCTTTGTGATCTTGCCAGTCACAGGCTCTGATTGTGGTGTGTTGCTATGGTGGTAGATATGAACACGTTTTCGATAAATGACTCCAGTAACACGTGTGAATGACTAGCAACCGTGCTCACAATTCTTACTGGTGGTGGTGGTAGATTTGCGCCATAAAACACAAATATACCACCACCACCACCACCAGTAAGGCGTGTGAGCATGGTCGTACCATTCAATTGGTGGCCGACGAGTCCTGATGGGAAATGACTGCTGCTGTTGCCTCCACCGGCCTTGTCATTTAGAGGGTGGGACGAGCGTTACTTCACACTGGTCTGTTCTTGTCCGCAGGCTGTACCGGCTTCGTGGGGTGGTGAACCTCCTCCACACAGTTACCTCCCTCACCCGGGCCTTTCCAGCTACCCCAGCCCAGCCCCGGGCATTTCCAGCTACCAAGGTACTGCCACGGGCCTCCCCAAGTACCCCAGCTCAGCCTCGGGTCTTTCCAGCTACCCCAGCCCAGCTCCGGGCCTTTCGAGCTATCCCGGCCCAGCTCCGGGCCTCTCCAGCTATCCCAGTCCAGCTCCGAGCATCGTAAGCTACCCTAACCCAGTCCCGGGCCTTTCTAGCTACCCCAGCCCAGCCCCAAGTTTAGCAAGCTACTCCAGTCCCGCTCCAGGTATCTCTAGCTATCCCAGCCAAGCTCCGGGCACCTCAAGTTACCCGAACCCAGCTCCGGGTGTAACCAACTATTCCAGCGTCGGCCCTGGTTTCGCCAGGTATCCCGGTCCTGCCCCGGCACTCACGATATATCCCAGCTCAACTCCTGGTCTCACTGCCTTCCCCAGTGTAGCCTCTAATCTTCCAACGCATCTTGGCTCCTTACCAAGTCTGCAAACTCACCCTAGTTCAGTTCCTGATCTGGCAAAGCATCCCGGTTCGTTGCCTAGTCTGGTAGGATATCCAGGCTCAGTGCCCAGCTTGCCCTCGTATCTCAGCTCAGTGCCCAGTCTAGCCAAATACCCCAGTTCAACGCCAGATCGGGCCACCTATCCCAGCTCAGTGGGCGGCCAGGCAGTACATCCCAGTGCGGTGCCCTACACCGCAGCGCATACCAGCTCAACGCCCGGTCTGGCAACACATCCAAGCTCAGCGCCCAGCCTGGCAGCATACCCCAGCCAAGCGCCTGATCAGGAATCACATCCCCGCTCAGCTTCTGATCTGACATCACATCCCCGTTCGGTTCCCAATCTGGCGATCCACCCAAGCTCGGCGCCAGCACTGACGACGCGTGCTGGTCCAGCCCCCGGTCTGGCAACAAATGCCAGCTCAGTGCCCGGCCTGGCAATGCATGCCAGTGCGGCGCCTGGTCCAGCAGCACACACCAGTCCCTCGCCTGGTCTGGCAAAACATGCCAGCCCAGTGCCTGGCCTGGCAGTACGTGCCAGCTCGGTGCCCGGCCTGACAGCACACACCAGTCCCTCGCCTGGTCTGGCAGCGGCCAGCTCGGTGCCCGGTCGGGCGGCGCATGCCAGTCCCTCACCCGGCCTGTCGGCACATGCCAGCCCAATGCTCGGTCTGGCAACACACACCAGCTCCGTCTCGAGCTTGGCGACGCATGCGAGCCCCAAGCCGAGTTCAGTCGCGAAGACCAGAGCAGCGCCGGCGCTCGTCAGCTACCCCGCCGCGACGACGTCGGCCGTCGGCCACCGGGCGCCGTCCCCGAGTCGGACAGCCTACCGCAGCCCAGCGGCCGGCGTGACGGGCCACTCGACTGCGCCGCCCAGCCTGGCGACGTATCCGGGCGGCGCCGCCAGCGCCGGCGCCTACCCGAGCCTCTCGCCGAGCCTCAGCGCCTACCCGAGCCCCTCGCCGAGCATCAACACCTACCCGAGCCCCTCGCCGAGCATCAACACCTACCCGAGTGCGGCGGCCGGCGTGCGCAGCCACCCGGCGTCTGCGGCCGCCGGCTCGAAGCACTCGAGCCCGGTGCCGGGTCTGGTGAGCCTGCCGACGCCGACGCCCGGCCTGGTCAGCCCGGCGCCTCCGACGGCCACCGCGGCGCCGCCGGGCGCACCGCGGCTCAAGTTCGGCATCTCCGACCTGGTGGCCGAGTGTTCGCCGGCGTCCGGGTCCGGACCCGGGTCCGGTCACGGATCGGGACCCGGACCGGTCCCCGCCCTGGCGCCGACGCTCAACGGTATGCCTCCGGCGCCATCGCCGTCCTCCCGGCCGCCGGCCGCCACCGCAGCCGCCACCACCACGACAGTCACCACCACTGCAGCCACCACCACCACCGCCGCCGCCGCCGCCACCACGCCGACCGCCACCGCCACTACCACGCCTCGGACCAAACACAAGGTTAGCGCGTGTCCCGGAGGCCGACTGCAGTCGCTGGTGCGTCCGTATGGGATCTTGTTTCGGTGCCTAGCACTGCAGTGCGTGCCGGTGTATGTAGAAAGCCGGGGCCGTGGTTATAAATCGTCTCTCAGGCTTAGTCGTCTATTTCCGCGGTACAGGTGTGGCGTCCTTCGGTCAACTCCAGTCTGTGTGACTGTAGCTTCGGAGTGGTGGCTGTGACGGCGTGCGACTTTGTCCACAGCTTCGGAGTGGCGGCTGTGATGGCGTGCGACTTTATCCACAGCTTCGGAGTGGCGGCTGTGATGGCGTGCGACTTTGTCCACAGCTTCGGAGTGGCGGCTGTGATGGCGTGCGACTTTATCCACAGCTTCGGAGTGGCGGCTGTGACGGCGTGCGACTTTGTCCACAGCCTCGGAGTGGCGGCTGCGACGGTGTGCGACTTTGTCCACAGCTTCGAAGTGGCGGCTATGACGGCATGTGACTGTCCACAGCAGGGTTAAAATAATGGTTTTTCGTTAGGTGTGAGATGTCGAAACGGCACACCAGGATGTCGAAATTTACCATGGAATCAATGTCAATTAAAGTGCTTTTGATGTCTTCCAGATTCAAATTTCAGCCAATGGTGTAGGTACTTACGACTGCACATTTGTCCTTTGCTTCGATATTCATAATTCAGGAAGAGCTGTATTCGGGACAGGGAGAAAATTACCTGTGCTATAAATTGATAACATACCCCATATTACATAGTTAATCCCTGTACCCGAAATTACGTTGTGAAATGTCCGTATATCACTATTCTTTATTAGGAGCATTGACATGATACGTATAAGTGGGATACTGCAAGAAAGGAGACACGAAAACTTCATAAGCATGCATCATGGAGCAGGATGTCGATACTTCTTCGAGAAGGATGTTGATTGAATGCCCAGAAAGTGGTATTTTCCACCCTATTTTACGAATAATTTATCACTGGTCCACAGCTTCGGAGTGGCGGCTGTGACGGCGTGTGACTTTGTCCACAGCTTCGGCGTGGCGGCTGTGACGGCTTGTGACTTTCCACAGTGGAGGCTGTGACGTTTGTGACTCTGTCCACAGAAGTGGCTGTGACGGCTTATCACTGTCCACAGGTAGGCGCTGTATGAACGAAGCAGTTGATGCGCCCCAAAGCCCAAATAACCAACCAACTCTGTCCACAGGCAACGGCAGGGACAGCGGCGGCCATTTCCAGCCGACCCGGCCCCGCCGCAGACCGACACCATCCCTACAGGTAACACTGACATCAGGACCGACACCGTCCTTACAGGTAACACTGACATCAGGACCGACATCATCCCTACAGGTAACACTGACACCAGGACCAACATCATTACAGGTAACACTGACACCAGGACAGACACCATCCTTACAGTTGGCACTGACACCAGAACCGACACCATCCCTACAGGTAACACTGACATCAGGACCGACACCGTCCTTACAGGTAATACTAACACCAGGACCGACACCATCCCTACAGGTAACACTGACACCAGGACCGACACCATCCTTACAGGTAATACTAACACCAGGACGGACACCATCCCTACAGGTAGCACTGACACCAGGACCGACACCGTCCTTACAGGTAACACTGACACCAGGACCGACACCATCCCTACAGGTAGCACTGACATCAGGACCGACACCGTCCTTACAGGTAACACTGACACCAGGACCGACACCATCCCTACAGGTAACACTGACATCAGGACCGACATCATCCCTACAGTTGGCACTGACACCAGAACCAACACCATCTCTACAGGTAGCACTGACACCAGGACCGACATCATCCCTACAGGTCACAATGACACCAGGACAGACATCATCCCTACTGGTAACACTGACACCAGGACCGAAACCTTCCCCACAAGTTGTACTGACACCAGGACCGACACCATCCCTACAGGTAACACTGAAATCATGACCGACACCATCCCTACAGTTAGCACTGACACCAGGACAAATATCATCCCTACAGGTAACACTGACACCAGGATCGACATCAGGACATCTACAGGTAGCACTGACATCAGGACCGACATCATCCCTGCAGGCAGCATTGGCACCAGGACCAACGCGATCCCTACAGGTAGCACTGGGACCAGGACCGACACCATTCCTACAGGTAACACTGTCACCAGGACCGACATCAGGACCTCTACAGGTAACACTGACATCAGGACCGACATCGTCCCTACAGGCAGCATTGGCACCAGGACCGACACGATCCCTACAGGTAGCACTGGGACCAGGACCGGCACCATTCCTACAGGTAACACTGTCACCAGGACCGACATCAGGACCTTTACAGGTAACACTGACACCATGACCGACGCCCTTCCTTCAGGTAACACTGGTGTCAGAGATATGCATGCTCTCGATATTCCAGCAATAGGCACCAAGTTTTGGTTTGCTGATACACCGGAAAAACGTGGCTCACTGGTATTAACCGATTGTCGCAGCTTCGAATTGCTGAGAAAAAGCCGGACAAAATTACGGTATTTTTAATGTTGCGGAGTATTGCTAGATTTAAAATGATTAAAAGTAACCAAATGTTCATGCTATCTGAAAATGGCCTCGGACCGGTTAGTTGCAATTTGCTGATTGTAAAGAACGGACATACGCTTTCTGTGGTACATTATGTTGCTAATTCCGTACTTCCTGTGCAAGCTGACAGCCATCGGACGTGGAATCTCTGAAACACCACCCCTTTTTGCTGAGCTTTGCTGCGTCAGCGTGTTGATTCTCCCGAAATACCTATGATCTAGACCTAACCATTGTTTTGTATGTATTTGTTTGAGCTGCATATATAAATAATAGTCCAGCAGTTGCGCGGAGGTATGCACTTGTATGCCTGCTGGGATAATGATGCAAATCGGGCTACAGACAGCGAGCTCGTCTCGAAACAACAAGCGTTTTCTGCTTTCCGCTTATTTATTTATTTATTTATTTAACAATACATGCCCTCCACGTGCAGTGGCTATTACGGACAGTCTGGGTCACAGATATTTACAAAGAAAGGATAGATTTGTGGTCAGTAGTGGGAGCAGATGCGCAACAACATTCGTACACCAACATAATACAATACCCATATCACTCTCTGCACTACAAACACCGTGCTTGCAATACTAACTATAAACGAGTGGTTTGTAGAAGTGATAGGAAAGCGATCTGCCAACCCTGGCGCCGCGCCTGCCCCGGCGTGTGTTCTTGGTGGGCGTTGTCAGGGCGACGGCGACGCTTCACTCCGTGGCTAGACGCGTGGTGGCAGTGGAAGACATTTGAGTATCACTGGTGGCGGGCAGTGCTGGCGTAGCTGCGGGCCTGGCCAGCAGGGCCTGTCGCTTCAGTCTGTGCAGCGAGCGTGACGTGACGCCTGCCGGCGTCACGCGCCCAGGGCGGTACAGCGGCGCAGCTGTCGCCGGTGCAGACCTGACCCGCGTCTCCGGCTGACACCTGTGCCACAGAGGCAGCGGCCGCGCGCCAGGCGACGCGACGGGCCGGCCGATATTCGCCGGCTCGGCGTACGGCCGACGACAGCCCACTTAACTCTCAAAGTTCACTCTGACCGTCCGCGTGGCGGTGACTGCGTGTTGCAGAGATATCCGCGCCGTCAGCCAAACGGCCGCCGCCGGCTTTCCACTCGTCTCATCTGTGCCGACGCTTTTTGTGTGCGGGCTGTTTATGTGCGCGGGTGGGGCGCGGCGCCCTGTGTAGTGCCTACTATGCTGCACCCTTGGGCCCCGCACTGGTCGCTGGGCACGTGCGAGGGGCCGGACTGCGGGCTGGACGCGTGGCCTTGTACTGGGCGTTTGTCATCCACAGCGTCATCTCAGCAAAGTCCCTTTAACCTTTTACCAAAATATTTAATGGGATTGTTCGTGAATGACTGCAACACGCATGCGCAAGTAGCACGCACACGTATGTAAGTTGTAGGACCGCGATAGCTCAGTCGGTAGGATATTATATTCTTTGTCGTAGGATATTGGGTTCGAACCCCACAATCGGCAGGATTACCAAGTTCGCCCGCGACCAACGGGTGTGAGAGGCTGTCAACGCTATAGGATTCAGCAGTCGAAGACGTCGCAAAAGAACCAAAGTACCTACCTACGTACGTGAATCGCATAGCAATCGCTGGAAAATACAGTCAGTTCCGTTCGCTGTAGCTCATTCTTGGAGAGTAATATTCCGACTCGCAATGTAGTTTCGCGTATGTCAATGCAGTGTATGCACCCGATAATGAGCCTCGTGGACGCTCCAGCGTTTAATGTAACCCGCATCGCCAGCGTTTAGTTCCCCGAAGTTTGTGGTGCTCATGTGGCCATATCACCAGCACGGTCCTGTGCACAGCATGGCACTTTTATGTTTGAATGGCTTACTCTGAATTTCCTACCCTCAGTGCAACTCCAATGGTCTGTGGAGCGTTGCAGCACTGTACGTGTATGCATGTACGGATATGGTTGTGTATGCACTTCAGTGTGGTGACGCCGCGTGTCGTGTGCCCCCAGTTCGCGGCCGCGGGCCCCCTCCGGCTCTGGCCTGTCAGCCGGCCGACCTCTGCCGGCCACCGTCTACTCCCCGATGAGTCAGTCCTCGGGCCGGGTCGTGCCACCTGCGACCGACGGTCCTGCTGCCGCTGCCGCCACCGGCTACCCACTGGACCGTCGACAGCCGCCCAGTGAGTTAATACAGACAGTCTGCACCGCCGACAGCCGCCCAGTGAGTTAATACAGACAGTCTGTACCGCTGACAGCCGCCCAGTGAGTTAATGCAGACAGTCTGTACCGCCGACAGCCGCCCAGTGAGTTAATACAGACAGTCTGTACCGCCGACAGCCGCCCAGTGAGTTAATGCAGACAGTCTGTACCACCGACAGCCACCCAGTGAGTTAATGCCCAATCTGTACCGCCGACAGCCACCCAGTGAGTTAATGCAGACAGTCTGTACCGCCGACAGCCGCCCAGTGAGTTAATGCAGACAGTCTGTACCGCCGACAGCCGCCCAGTGAGTTAATACAGACAGTCTGTACCGCCGACAGCCACCCAGTGAGTTAATGCAGACAGTCTGTACCGCCGACAGCCGCCCAGTGAGTTAATACAGACAGTCTGTACCGCCGACAGCCACCCAGTGAGTTAATGCAGACAGTCTGTATGCCGACAGCCACCCAGTGAGTTAACACACAGTCCTTCTACCGACACCTGCTACACATCGGACCACTGGCAGCCGTCCAGTGAATTAACATGGACCACATGGATTTATACTCCTGGCATGGCCAAGTATGCATCCATCTCACTCGTTTAGCTTGCAGCATGTATGCTATCCCTCAGCTATCCTGAGTAAGGATTCAATCGTCGAGTTTCTCAGTTTTACAACCAGCCTCCCGCTAAATGCCCATTCCTGTCAGCTATCCGAGATCTATTCGGCAGCTTCCCGAGGAGTATGTTTACCTCTCAGGCCTCAGCCACCTGGTAAACATGAACCGTTTTGGTCGCCCCATGAATGCGTATTCCACAATAAAATTCGTGCAACCTACTGCCCACGCACCACCCCAGTCCCCACCTACGCAGTTCCACTCGTGTTCCCCTCTGTTCATCCATCCAGTCTACCTTTGCAGCGGCATATCGGACCCGCCCTTTGAACCGATCTGTGGTGCTGTGGTAGGAGATGGCAATCTCATGCTGGAAAGCACAAGAGATGTGGGGCAGATATGGCTGATGCTGAATGCCAGGTATGAGTTTGACCGAGCACACCCTCAAATTCTGGGAGAGCATGTGGTGGTGCACAGAGTTGTATTCATGTTTCGTAATCCTGGATTCGGAGAGGAAAAACTGGGGACATTCCGAGCCAGAGAGGACAATATTTCCTCTTTATGATACCAGTAACTCTATTTTGCAGTCTTATATCTTGCAATCAATTTTGGGCATGCTTATTGAACAACAATAAGTTTGCAGTGGTTTTCGTTTTGAAACAACTGCGTTCATCTTTTGGATAAAAAAATGGTGATTATAATTTCCTTGAGAGGATAATGTTCTGCATGCCAAACACCCGGGACAAGGCCTTGCTTCCAATCGTGGTCGTGCGTCATCGTGGTTCTCTGGCAAGAACAACCTGTGAAACACCAATAATGTGTACCTATCGATGTTCTGCTGATAGTGTCGTTCAACTTTCCGTGAAATAGGCATGACAGAAAATGTTGGCGTCAACTTCGTAGACGATCGCGGACCTCGGAGTGGAGTATTGGTCACTACATATTCGTAACGCTCGGCCTTTTGCTGGTGCAATCTGTTAGCAAGTCTACAAAGTGCGGTATGTGTTCTCCGTTTTCTGGTTGACTGGTACGACATGGGCTTTCTATTTTTCCGTGTGCAAATTGACAACCACAGCTGTTTCAGCAGGACACAGGTCAGTGGGTGCGCAACGCACGGGATAGCCTCCATTTGTCCAACAATAGTCGAATTCCTTTTTTCCAACTTCCGTTTATAACTTGTGGCGACGGCGGTGTTCGAAGCAGTGTTCGAAGCGGTGTCCGCAGCGGTGTCTGCAGCTGTGTCCGCAGTGCTGTCCGCAGTGCTGTCCGCAGCGGTGTTCGCAGCGGTGTCCGCAGCGGTGTCCGCGGCGGTGTCCGCAGCTGTGTCCTCCGCAACTGTGTCCGCAGTGCTGTCCGCAGCGGTGTCCGCGGCGGTGTCCGCAGTGCTGTCCGCAGCGGTGCACGGTGTGGCTATTGAACGCTGACCGGCGGCAGGATACACGACCGGCCGCCGCTGTCCACCCGGACCGTATCAGATGGATGGACAGATAGTGCGCGATGTCCAGCACTGGCTGCTGCCGCGGAACTGCGCTCCGCCGGGCGCGGCCTGGCGCCGACCACACACTGCTGGCCGCTCGTGGGCGACGGCGACGGCGGCAGCTGCCACCTGGCGTGTTGCGCGGCGGCGGCGGCGTCTGCGGCGGGACGTTTGCTGTGGACCCACGCCGCCGACGCGCAGGTCGACTCGCCTGCCGCTGGTCGTGGCGTTTGTCACTGCACTTCTTTTGCCGCAGGGCAGGTCATCAGGTCTCGCTCTTGACTTCGCTTCAAGGCGTGGAATACGGTCGCCGCTGGCAGCTGTTGACGTTCGTTGTCAGTTGCGGCGCGTCGGTGTTTGGTTGCCGTATCCGGTGTGTATCGCCACCGCTTCCATTGTTCCGCGGGTCGTGACCAGCTCGTTCACTACTGTAGTCGGCATCGTGGATATATCGGTGTGTGGATCACCTCGGTCACTTGGCTTGTCTCCACCTTGACTTCCTGTATCCTATGTATCCTCCACTCCCTAACGCTCCCCCTCCCCTCCCTAAGCCCGGTAACAGGGTGTGCAACTGTACCGTCGGCCATACAGATTGTGTACCTCCATGCTTGCAAACCCAAGCTTTTCTTTGGTCTCAACTGTCCTTTGTTGTTGCTTCCATCTTCGTCGTCCAGTTACCCGATTCGCCTCTTCGTTAACTCTGCGCGTCAGCTACCTCACCGCGTCGCCATTGCTTGTCTATTTCCGCCATTTCGCACACTCTTCGTCTCACTGCCTTTGGCGTCGAATGTTCCCATTGTCTTTAGCACTCAGTAGTTTTGTTATATCTGCCTCTGGGATCCGTTGTCTCGCCGGTGTATGTTCCAGTTGTTCCACGCCACCGTAGGCTTGTGTCTCCACTTCCTCGACCCGTTTGTCTTCCCACAAAACCTTTCTTCCAGCGTATCCGCACGTCCTCGGCCACCCAGCATGCTCGTTTCTCTTTGGCCATGAGATTTTGCACCGACGTAGCCGCCCATTATGTGTGCCACAATGGCCATTTATTGTCTTCTCCACTCCTGCCGTCCTGCCCCTTCCCCTGGTGCGATCGCCACCCAAGCGGTTTGCTCCGCTACACTGACGCCGGGCTTCGTCCTGTCCCACCTAAGCCAACACTGACCTGTCCAACAAAAACCACCTTTCGACACCTGCGCTGACACCAGTTCCGTCATCTCCCACCGGCGCCAGCTCTAACATGTCACACTGAAGCCACCATGGAACAGATCCACTGACACCAGTTCTGTCCTCCCCTACCGACGCCGCCTTTAAATAAGCCCACCGGTGTCAGCTGTGTGGGGCCCCGCTGATGCCGTGTGTGCCGCCCACAGACAAGGCGGAGCTGCTGCGTCACGAGCTCAACACCCGCTTCCTGGCGTCGCACGACCGGGGCGTGGTGGTGGGTCCGCCGCCCTACCTGCGAACCACCACCGAGCTGCACCAGCATGAGCATCAGCATACACACCACCACCATCATCCGCCGCAACCACCGTCGCAACCGTCGCCGCAGCCGCCGCCGCCGCCGCAGCTGACCACCTCCGTGCCGCCTGTGGTGAGCGCCCCCTGACAGCTGTCACCACACGCGATGCGTACCGCCGCCTTTGGTGAGTCGGTCCCTGCGGTGACTGTCTGCAGCGGTGGGTGTCACTGTGTGCCACCGTGCCGCTGTCGGCCATCCCCAGCGTCCACGGTTGTCTACAGCGGTGGGTGTCACTGTGTGCCACCGTGCCGCTGCCTTCCATCCCCACCGTACACGGTTGGCTGTCTGCAGCGGTGGGTGTCACTGTGAGCCACCGTGCCGCTGCCTCCCATCTCCACCTTTCTGGGTGGGTTGAACCAGGGCTCCAGACGTTCAACCTAATGCAAGAGACAGGCAATTGTAACCGTCCTGCTAACTGATATTTACGTTGCTCTTTACGCGACAAAAGATCTCAAGTAATCATGGATGTAGATTTTATCGCTCACATGCGGGAAAGGGGTTAGATCATACGAAATATTCAAGTTCGCTCAAGGTTGTGTGTCAGATACAAATGACGTCTTCAAATTATATTATAAATGATACACATATATGTTCGTATTGACATGGCAGAATTGAAGCACATTTTCCAGGAAAAGATCGTTATTTCGATCCTTAGTGGTCGCGCCAGTTGAAAGGCAGCATATGGTATTCCTGTGGGGTCACATGTTCCCCCTTCTCCCATCGCTGCCGACGTCTTTCTCAGTGACGATGCAGCAACCTTGACTACTTGGTTGAGTAGTTGATGACTACCTAGGTGGTATTTGAAAATGGTATCGTGTAAGCTATTTCCTATGCTTTTGAGCACAGTTTGTGGAATCAGGGCCTGCGTCCAGGTCCGGGTTCAATGAAACCTGCCAATATGCGGTTTAGCTGTCAGTGGATGCTAATTGTAAAACCATGTGCCTGTTTTGCGCGTAGTCGTAACGTTGGCTATACTGCGCTCTCCTGTCATCACAGGCAACAGTTATGCCCGCCATGTAGCAAAGGACTGTGCATCAGGGGGCTGTTAACGTGTGGCATAAGTGCACAGTTAACCTCTTCTTGCACGTTTAGTGGAGGTTTGAACACACATTTCGCCCGTCATAGGTCTACAGTTTACAAGGTCATTTCGAGCTTTAGCAACCGTTACCGGAAGATCATTTCCGGGGAATTCATTGGCATATTTGTGACCTGCTTTGTTGTAAGTTTCTATGGGAGCACTATGGCACCGCCGAGCCCATATTAAGCGCAGTAACTACTAAATGATCTACACATGGCACATTGCACGCTCACAGTAGCACTGATGTCCCTCGCCGTGACCCACTTAACCAGTATGCATCACACACCAACTGAGTGTGTGTGGGTATGGGAGGGGTCATGGCAATTGGGTGGGCGTCCCCCCGGCCATCGTGCCGCGTCGGCTGCAGTTGCAGCGCGCGGCCGGCACCTTGCACATCCGTGCTCCTGCCGCCCATACCCGTGCTCCTGCCGCCCACACCGCTGGCTTGTGACTGGCGCCCCCGCCCGGTGATAGGCGACGATTGTCGTGCTGACCTGTGTGACCGATACTGTGACGGACGGTGTGACCGCTACTGTGGCGGTCGGTGTGACCGCTACTGTGGCGGTCGGTGTGACCGCTACTGTGATGGCTGCCGTGCTGACCTGTGTGACCGCTACTGTGACGGCTGCCGTGGTGACAGGTGTGACCGCTACTGTGACGGACGGTGTGATCGCTACTGTGACGGCTGCCATGGTGACCTGTGTGACCGCTACTGTGACGGCTGCCGTGGTGACCTATGTGACCGCTACTGTGACGGCTGCCGTGGTGACAGGTGTGACCGATACTGTGACGGCTGCCGTGGTGACAGGTGTGACCGATACTGTGACGGCTGCCGTGGTGACAGGTGTGATCGCTACTGTGACGGCTGCCGTACTGACCTGTGTGACCGCTACTGTGACGGCTGCCGTGGTGACCTGTGTGACCGCTACTGTGACGGTCGGTGTTACCGCTACTGTGACGGTCGGTGTTACCGATACTGTAGCGGCTGCCGTGGTGACAGGTGTGACCGCTACTGTGACGGCTGCCGTGGGGGTTTGACGTCTTGATACTGTAACGGCTGCCGTGGTGACAGGTGTGACCGCTACTGTGACGTCGGTGTTACCGATACTGTAGCGGCTGCCGTGGTGACAGGTGTGACCGCTACTGTGACGGCTGCCGTGGTGGCCCGCGTGACGTCGCCACTCTGTCGATAGATGAAGTCGGCGCCGAAGCTGGGTGGCGTGGACTCGCCGTTCTTCCGCACGGGGCTGCCGCCGCCCGGCCTGACCCCACTGGCGACCCGGTCGGCGCCGGGGCCGCCACCGCCACCGCCATCGCAGCTGCCGCCACAGGCCGCTGCCGGCTCAACACCGTTCCTGCCGCCCACTGCTCTCCAGCTGTCCACGCCAAAGGTACTGCCGCCGCAGCCGAACCGGGCGCCGACGCGCTGGCTCTGTCGCCGGCTGTGTCTTGTCCGTACGTATTATGGTCTTACCCGGCTTCCCTCCAGGTAAGGTGCACCGCATGTTGGAGCCATAATTTCCCGACCATGATGATTAGTTCACTTGAAGTTGTTGATGATGGCTGTCAAATTTCGCATTGTGGCTTGTGTCACTCGTGTCTGTAAGGGTCTGAGCAAAACTGCTGGCAAAAGAGGTTTGAAAATGGACTTGGGTGCAGTTCATATGTGCCGGTGCTTGCAAGGAATCGTTTGTGCCGCTGCTACCTGTCGTAATACCAACAAGTAAACCTGGCTTTAGCCGGCTAAAACCGGCCTATTCTGGCTGAAACTCGCCAACGATGGAAGATGTCATGTGCACACTTCCAATCAGTAGAAAAAGTATACCTGCAAAAGCTGTGATACGCGCGAATAAATTTGAAATCGTTTCATATCGTTTTAATACACCCATTTTGTAACAGGTTACCACCTATGCCACATGTTCCTATATGGTATTTTTTCTGGGCATTGTAAGCTTAACCCGCGCTGTCTTTCCGGTTAAATCCTCACACCCCGTCTCGGAGGGGGGGGGGGCGGTTGAAGACCTCTAGAATCCAACTTAAGCATCGCACGAAAACGAAAGAGGTGTCATCGGAAAGGGCTAGACGAGTAGGGTCCGGGTCCACCCCTGAAGAAAAAAAATTTTCCCCAAAGTGACGTAACCAGGGTGGTTTGAAACCAGGGTGGCTAGATTTTCACGACTTTTCACGACTTATATTATGTTTGTTCTGAGGAGTTCATTTTGGGGTTATAAGTAAAAACAAAATTTATTCGGAATTAGAAAAGGACAGGAAAATCGACTAGTGCTATATTTTTTGGCCCCCTACATTTTTTTTTTTAATTTCAAAGTTTTGAATTTTCAAGTTTTCTTTAATTTTCCTTTTCCAATGGGTAGAGCAGACCGAAAAACGTTGGTGGAAGTCAACTTGCCCTAATAAAAAAATGCTTACATTAGCTAGAATCCTGTATTTGAACTGCCATTTGGCAAATACGCAACATTTATATGTAGTCAAAAACGAAAAAAGAGAAAAATTCCACTCGTACCTTTTGTTGCATTTGTAAAGATAAGCAAACGCTGAAAGTTTCATTAAAATATCTGTATCCGTTAAAGCGTGACGACTGGTTGAGCTTTTTTGGAGGTGACCTCACTTGACCTTGACTAACTCCTTGACCCTAGATGACCTGACCTAAACATTTTGAATCAGCATGTCAAATTGATGTGGGAAAAGGTATGCCAAATTTGGGCGCGCCGCCTCGCGCCGTTCGTCCGCTATCCGCGAAACTTCAACCCCCTTGGGGGGGAGGGGGCGGTTGAAGATCCCCTCCGAGACGGGACGGGTTAACGTTCAGTTCCCAATATAAAGATTGTTCTCAAACACAACCTGTCCATGCGGAAAATTCATCCAGATCCACAAGTCAGCTGGTACCAAGTCTGAAAGCCAGTGTGTAGTGTCCTTAATGCCCACTAACTCAGGGTTAAAATATTGGTTTTTCGTTAGGTGTGAGATGTCGAAACGAGCAGGGTAGGATGTCGAAATTTCCCATGGAATCAGTATCATTTAAAATGCTTTTGATGTCTTTCAGACACAAATTTGGGGAAATGTTATATGTGATTTTCTTACGACTGTACCTTCATAATTCGTTTCGAGATTCACAATTTAAGAAGCTATGTTCGGGCTAGGGAGAACAATAACTATGTTGTAAGCTGGTATTGTATGCCATATCATATTTTAGGTAATATCTTAACATGAAATTGCGTTGCGAAATGTTCGTGTATCACCACTTCTGATCGAAAACATGGACATATTTAGAAACGCTATTCTGTTAGAAAGGAGACACAAATATTTCCTAAGCATACATCAAGGAGGAAGATGTCGATACCATTTGTAGAGGGATGTCAATTGAGTGATCAGAAAGTGGTATGTTCCACCCTATTTCACGAATAATTTATCACTGCACTAACTTCACTTTCCCTAAAGCACAAGTCCACCACTAACTTCATTTTCTTAAGTCGTATTTAGGTGCATAGCATAAGCTGGAAATAAGATGGAAGAATAAATGCAGTTAAGGTTCATAAACTATAGAGCATGCATGTGCACCATGGAGGGAGATCATTGACACACATTTATAGCAAGCCTTGGATCAATATTTTTTTGTTTCCTGCTGCGAAAGGCACCACTGAAATTGATGAAACCTTTCGTGTCTGTTCAGAATATCAAGTTTTCGTTGAACAAGAATAACAAGTATTAATCAGTTTCCTTTGTTTTACAATTGGTTCTCATAGCATATGGTGGGCGCTGCATGACCTCTGCTGTCGATGCGCCCCTAAACCCCAATAACTAACTAACTAACTCATAGCATATGAGGGTATATTGATCTCGTTTCGTAAGTAATGTTACTTCAACGTGAAAATACAATGAAGAAAATCTGAAATGTTCGGGAATTTCAGCCCTTGGCCGCTAGGTGACCGACACTAGTTGAATTCAGTCGGTATGCGTTGGATAGTATGTTGCAAACTACTCTTCATCAAGGAATGGGTAAAATTTGTTGCAGTTTTTGGCGTTGATTGCTCTAGTTTCGACCGTCGATAATCGTCACGAATTTCGGAGACAGTTGAGTTTCTTTGTGATTGGAGTAGTGTTGGGTGACGGCGGCTGCAGGTGGAGCTGTCGGTGACCCGGACTGACCTTTTCACCTGCACTCCGTCTGACTGGTGCCAATCAGCCGGTTAATCCGAGCGCCGACCTTCTGACCTTCTGACCGCATCCGATCCGATCCGGCACCGGCGATATTTAGCTGACACCGCGTGACCTGTCGCCGCCGGCAGTCCAGCCACACCGCAACAGTGACTGGGTCACGGCATTCTGCGGTGACGGCGTTAGGGGTGAGCCACCCCGTTTGGCCCCGCGTCGGGCGGCCGGTAACCGAACGGTGGTTGGTTCACTCCCAGCCGGCGGTAACCGAGCGGTGGTTGGTTCACTCCCAGCCGGCAGTAACCGAGCGGTGGTTGGTTCACTCCCAGCCGGCGGTAGCCGAGTTTGGCCGGGGTGATAACAAATTGCCTGATTGTTAGTTTTTGGACAATTGCATGCTCCAGTATTGATGCATGCTCCTGTATGGACACACGTGTATTACGTGTGTCCATACAGTATTGTCTGAGTGCTCTCTACCACCTCGCTATATGATGGCGTGTTGTTCTCAGTGTTGCTGCAATGTTTGTTCGTGTCCTCTTCCCCAGTATTGTCTGAGTGTTCTCTAGCACCTCGCTATGTGATGGCGTGTTGGTGTCGGCTATCGTGGTATGTGCGTGATGGCCTCATCTCCGGTGGCCTCCGAGTGCCCACCCGAGGGCATCCCAGTACGGTGTCGAGCCGCTCCCGGCCTGGCATCGGCTGCCGACTGGACTGCGTCTCTCGTCCGCTGACCTCCGTCGGCGCTGTGTCGCGCGCTGCGGCGTACATCCGTCCCACAGACAGTAGACTGCTGACACGGCAGACGCCGATCTGTCACTCGGGCTGCACCTGGCCGCCAAATGCGCCGAACCCGGCGACGTATACAGGTGGAATGTCAGTCGGACGGCGCGTGACTGATAATTGTTGTAATGCATGTCGGCCGTACTTGGTGGATGTATGTGTGCACGGGCGTCTGCAGTGTCGTGGACTTCTGGACTGAGCAGATTTATCGTGTCTCCTGTTGTCATGTGTGTTGAGTTGGTGCGACATGTTGCTGATAATCACGTTTGTTGAGTTGGTGTGGCTTGTTTCTGAGAGTCTTGCTCGAATAGGTTGGATATGGTACGTGCACATCCGGGTGGAATCGTCAAACCGAGGGTTTTCTCGTTTTGCAGCACTGAAAAGTGCTCACACTGAGGAAAATGAACCAATTGTGCTGCTTTGCGCTGTAATTAGGAACCGCTGTTTGCTAGCAGTTCGACCTAAGGAGGCCGTTTCCGCTTCATTTGCATTTTATTTCGGGGACGAGTAGCCTAGGGGTAAGTTACTCGTCGCACAATCGAAAGGTTGTGGGTTCGAATTTCACCTGTCGCTATTCTTCGCCCGCGACCAATCGGAGTGAGAAATTGGCGACGCTACATGACTCAACGGTCGATGTGTCGTAAAACCAATAACCAACCAATGCATATTATTTCAATCTTATAACCGATATGTGTGCCGAGATGCATTTTGTTTTGTCATGTTCAAATTTTTGATTGTATGCCAAGGCTCACAACGCCTAATATGAAAATATAACCTCCCTGTCACCCCTGTGTCAATTACAGCGAGAGACTGGCCGGTGAGGCTCTCATTGTGGCGCAGGGAATACACCGTGTGCAGGGGAGGGGTCACGGCATGTGATGTGCGTGTGGCCGCGTCAGTAGACTGTCGTTTTGTAGCCAGTTTGTGAGATTTTCTGACTGCGGGAGGGCCCCAGACTCGACCATCAGACCGCACCAGGGTCGACTGTCGGAGAGAGAAGACCCTTAGCGGCCCTGAGGTTACACGACGGACGGCCACAGGACCCTGTGGTCAGCCGTAGGGCAGACACGGTCAGACGATCTGGCAGGTGGTCCCTGGCCCGGGCGGTCACTGACCCTGGCTCTCGTGACCGACTGCCGTGCGGGCTTCCCCACGGACACCTGGCTGTCGTGGCCGATTGTCAGGCGGCCCTCCCCACTGTTACTGACTATTGACCGACTGTCATGCGGGCCCCCACACGGACACCTGGCTGTCGTGGCCGATTGTCAGGCGGTCCTCCCCACTGTTACTGACTCGTGACCGACTGCCATGCGGGCCTCCACACGAACACCTGGCTGTCGTGGCCGATTGTCAGGCGGTCCTCCCCACTGTTACTGACTCGTGACCGACTACCATGCGGGCGTCCCCACGGACACCTGGCTGTCGTGGCCGATTGTCAGGCGGTCCTCCCCACTGTTACTGACTCTTGACCGACTGTCATGCGGGCCCCCACACGGACACCTGGCTGTCGTGGCCGATTGTCAGGCGGTCCTCCCCACTGTTACTGACTCTTGACCGACTACCATGCGGGCGTCCCCACGGACACCTGGCAGTCGTGGCCGATTGTCAGGCGGTCCTCCCCACTGTTCTGACTCGTGACCGACTGCCATGCGGGCCTCCACACGAACACCTGGCTGTCGTGGCCGATTGTCAGGCGGTCCTCCCCACTTTTGGTGACTTGTGACCGACTGCCATGCGGGCTTCCCCGTGGACACCTGGCTGTCGTGGCCGATTGTCAGGTCGTCCCCACTGATCGTGACTGCGCCGACCGGGGGAATACCGCGATCAGTTGTATCCTGCTTCGCTGCTAGTGTACGGTCGTGTCGAACCATGTGTCGGTCCGCTGGCTTGTATTGTAGCCCCCTGTAGTCACAGTGTCCCAGTCGCTGTCGACAGCTGTTTACTTTGGCTCAGCGGCGTTGACCATGAGTGGTGAAACCGTTTCGACCATTGGGTACCTGCAATAGATCAGGCATGGATGTCGCAGACGATGAAACTCAATTATGGCATTGATGCAATTCGATGGAAAGTAAATTCCTATTTTCGCTGATTGCGTAGTGTGTGGTTACTAATTGTCAGCAATACAGTAATTTGGCCCAGGCATGTCTCCAGCCAAAATATACTTCCGATTTTAGTAATTTAGTTAGTTATTTGAGTTAAAGGGCGCTTCGACCAAAGCGTGATCATTTACCGCCCATACTTCTGACCTTAAATTGTCCTTCAATGTACCGGCCGGTGTTTGTTCTATATGGTGGCATGTTTAAGGTCAGAGGGTTTCAATCGGGGAAACTTCTGCGCGCCCTGTAGACATGGGAAGTTACAGACGTCACAAGATTTAATGTGTGCTGCACACCGTAAAGCATGGGGAGCGGAATGGAGGTTATCTTGTCCCCAAGTGCTCAAATGAACGTTCTGAAATGGTGTCATGGCGCATAGATTTCCTAACTGATGTGAAAGAGGAGCGTGAGCGTCGCATTTTTTTTTGTAATGACGAGAAAAGGGGGTTTTCAGGTCGATTTGTATGTGCAGCGCGATGGGTGTAGGGTTAAATTTAATGGCGTTTGATGGACGCGTCCGCCCGTTCCCCCTGCTTGTGAAGTCCATGAGGCTTGCCTTCATGGACGTCACCAAGAAGGCGCAATACAGATGTCACCACACATTTTCCGGTATGCGGCAAGAGTTTCGGTGGGTCTGCTTCACGGTTTGCGATTGCTATCGGTCATGGCGCTCAATAATGCATGAGGTGTGTCGGTTGGAAGCGATTGCTTTCCACAGGCTGTACTACTTCGAATTCGTGTTCGAGTTTTAGATTGCTCCGATCATGCAAACGATCATCAATCCAGACTGTGAGGCAAGAGCATCACCATATCTCGTGCAGTGTTTGGCAGCCTGTAACGTCTCCCTCTCCCTCCCCTCCCCCCTCTCTCTCTCTCTCTCTCTCTCTCTCTCTCTCTCTCTCTCTCTCTCTCTCTCTCTCTCTCTCTCTCTCTCTCTCTCTCTCTCTCTCTCTCTCTCTCTCTCTCTCTCTCTCTCTCTCTCTCTCTCTCTCTCTCTCTCTCTCTCTCTCTCTCTCTCTCTCTCTCTCTCTCTCTCTCTCTCTCTCTCTCTCTCTCTCTCTCTCTATCTCTATCTCTCTCGCTATCTCTATCTCTATCTCTATCTCTATCTCTATCTCTATCTCTATCTCTATCTCTATCTCTATCTCTATCTCTATCTCTATCTCTATCTCTATCTCTATCTCTATCTCTATCTCTATCTCTATCTCTATCTCTATCTCTATCTCTATCTCTATCTCTATCTCTATCTCTATCTCTATCTCTATCTCTATCTCTATCTCTATCTCTATCTCTATCTCTATCTCTATCTCTATCTCTATCTCTATCTCTATCTCTATCTCTATCTCTATCTCTATCTCTATCTCTATCTCTATCTCTATCTCTATCTCTATCTCTATCTCTATCTCTATCTCCCTCCTCTCCTCCCCCCCCCTCTCTCTCTCTCTCTCTCTCTCTCTCTCTCTCTATCTCTCTCTCTCTCTCTATCTCTCTCTCTCTCTCTCTCGCTGTCTCTCTCTCTCGCTGTCTCGCTGTCTCGCTGTCTCGCTGTCTCGCTGTCTCGCTGTCTCGCTGTCTCGCTGTCTCGCTGTCTCGCTGTCTCGCTGTCTCGCTGTCTCGCTGTCTCGCTGTCTCGCTGTCTCGCTGTCTCGCTGTCTCGCTGTGTCTCCCTGTCTCCCTGTCTCCCTGTCTCGCTCTTGTCATTGACGCTTTGTCGGTCGGCAGGGCGCGGTTTCCGTGCAACTTAACTTCTCCATGGCCTTGAACTACCCACCACACCACCCGCCCCCGTGACATCACCGATTTCCGTGTACGGTATCTTCGTGCAATACGTGCAACTGCCAGGGGAATAGTAGTGCTAGGGATAAGTTGCAAATATTGTGGGTTCGAGTCTCACCTGTCGCTGCTCTTCGCCCGCGACCAGTCGGGGTGAGAGATTGGCGACCCCACAGGACTCAACGGTCGACGTGTCGGGGAACCAATAACCACCACGTGCAACTGCCGTCCTCAGAAAGTGGGCCGCTGGAACGCCATGCACGTGCGCATCGCTTGGGAGATCTACAAGAACAAGCAAAAGGCGGCGGGTGGCGAGCGACTGGGCGGACCGCCGCCGCTGGAGTCTCTGTCGGCGTTGTCGGCCGGCGGCGGCGGCGGCGCCGAACTGTGTCGGCTCAGCACCGGTGCCGGCGCACCTCTGGCCGCCGCTCAGCACCGGCTCGGCCAGCTCGAGTCGCGCCCGCCTGCCGCCGCACACCAGCTCGGTGAGCAGACGCCGGCGGCGCGGGATGCTATACGGTCTATATATTCTACTATGGGCTATGTGACCTGTACAGTGCGCCCATAAGCTACAATAACTAACAAGTGGTCGGCGCGAATTGTGGCCTGCCTGGACAGACTCCGGCCGACTGGTCTGTCCTGTGCCTGACTTTGGAATGTATGGCTGTGGCTGTGGGCTATTGAGAGCGGATCGTCACCTTGTTCTGACGGACGGGATGTGCTGGCAGCGCGGTATATGCACTATGTAGACTGAACTGGTTCAGGGTCTCCGCCCAAACACCAAGAGTTGGCCCCTTTTTTTGTTGAGTCGGGATTTTCTAGGATTGAATTTGCTTCTTTCTTTTCCAATCGTATCTCGTCATTCAAACTTGATTTTGTGTTGGTTTAATTTAGTGTGTCAACTGGGTTTCTTCCAATATGGTGAGTTAACTGGATATCCTTTTCAAAGAAGTATCGCCATCATGCTTCTTGATGTGTGCGTATGAAATCTTCATGCCTCATCTCCAGCAGTATCTCGCTAAAAGTTTGCTTATGCCCAACATTGCGGATCTTGATACATGAACATCGGTACAGTTCCAGGTAAAGAAATGACGTTTGGTGTGGTTTGCTGTACAAACACGTGCTAATAGTGTCAGTATTTGGGTCGTCATTCTTGACATACGTATGCATGAATTAGGTGCGTGTCAAAATTACCGAGACGATATTCGAACGAACACGCTGTGAGGTCAATGCCGTTCTTCAAGGACATAAAGGTACTTCAAACACCATTTCATGTCGAATTTCAACCTTCTACTGTTCTCGCTTCGACATTTCATACCGAAAAACCACTATTCTAACACGAATCCAATGTCTCCCACTGGATGTCTGCCACTGGTGATCGTTGCCTGTTCCCCGCCCTGTGGGTCGGTGCGGTGACCATCGCTGCTGCCCGTGTGCTCCGATGTCTGCCACTGGTGACTGTTGCTTGTCCTCCGCCCCGTGGGCCTTTCCGGTGGCTACTGCTGCCGCCCGTTGTCACCTAGAACCCTGTGCGACAGCGCGGCCCAGTCTGCAGCAGCGGCCGACGGCCGGACCGACGGCCGTGCCGACGGCGGCGCAGCTGCTGTCGCGACACTCGTCGTCGGTGGGAGCCGGCCTGTCGCCTGCCTTCAGCCGCGTGCCGAGCCTGGCCGCCTACCGCGGCTTGACGCTGCCGCCCGCGGCGCCGCCGCCACGACCGCCCGGTCCGCCCTGTCCGCCCGGTCCGTCCGGTCCGCCTGGCGCGCCGCAGCCGGCCGCCGCCGCCCATCTGCGCCTTCCCGACCACGCTGCCTTCGCGGGCCTGGACCCTTGGAACAGGTATGGGCGCTGTATGACCATCGCAGTCGATACGCCCCTAAGCCCAAATAACGAACCAACCAACCGATGGAGCTGGTACCGTGAACCGATGGAACAGGTACTTTGGACCGGTGGAACAGGTACCGTGGATCGCCTTCGAACGGTCGTAAACCCTTGGACCAGTTACTGTTGGTCTCTGCGATCTGTGCCGTGTACTATAGAACAGGTCCTGCGGATCCATGGGATTGATGACATGGCCCCAGGAAGATGCGCTGTAGACTCCGGGGTTTGGTACTGTAGACCCATGGGACTAGGCGGGATAATTTTGTAGTGTATGCGGCATAGCAGACTCTGTTCCATGCTTCCGTACTTGAATATGCATACTTAAATCTGGGTGATTATGTAAAATGAATGGGATTGGGAATAACCAGTGGACGGAAGAATATCGCGAGTGTGGGATACACCCTAAGCTTTCTTCCATGCCAATGCTGCTATTGCTGGAATGAAAGCCTGGGTTAGTTTAAGCGCCCACACATTGCAACACTAATGGAGGATCAATCAGTTTTTACCTCTTCGTGTCAAGCAGAACCGTCTAGCGCAGAAAACGAGGCGGCAATTCTGCAGAAAGGATAACGTTCTGGATAAACAGGTCCATGACTGGGATATTTTTTCCACCCGCGCATAGGACCGCTGCTATGAAATAGGCGCGTCTGATGTGGGTCCCTGGGACCGGTAATGTGAGCTACCAAACAAGTGCTTTGAGAACCCGTGGGGGACGACTACCATGAGCCGACACTGTGGGTCGTTGGGACCGGTGCGGTGGACCCTCGCGCGCATGCTCTGTCATGCCGAGTGCTACCATTCACGGGGGGGGGGCTGCTGCACCGCAATGCCCGCCAAGGCTCACTTCAGGTGTTACTCTGATCGTCAGTTCATTATTCTAAGCGCGCAGTGTTGGCCATCACCGGCTGTGTGCAACACCGCAACGATACATTTCCAGCCGGCCTCTCATCCCCTGCAATATGATCAATTTCGATTGAGGTGGGGGTTAATAACTGCTGGGGCCTAGTTCAGTCAGTGCATCGGAGGTTTGGGGATTTTGTGATAAAGAACTGTTGAGCCCAGGCATATTGCGCCAGTCATCTCCTGTTAGCCTCGTTATGCAACCTTGTTCAAATTCTGCGTGAATACCTTACTGGAGCAGGTGCCATTAACCGGTCTGCAGTGTTGTCACTCCAGGTCTTAATCAACTGCGACTTTGGCACAGCCAGCACAGCATATTAGGGCCTTGCTGCAAACCATTGTCTAGAAGCGTAAATTATGTAGTTTTGTTTCATCAGCATGCTGCTACTGAGTCTGTAAACGAATCAATTTTGCGGAGGGAGCTATGTTAACTCTTATGTTGCGTTTACTCCCAGTTGTCTGCCACCTAGCTGCGGTTCCACTGCCAGTATTGCCACAGCAGTATTGCTTATTGCAATGATTGGCGTTTCTTCTGTCTCTTTCGCATGATTTGACGGGTGGGCACACGTTTTTTTGGTAGATGCGGAAAGGGCGAAGCGGAGACATTTATATAAAAGTTTAGACGTCCTAGAAACTTAGCTGATCATCTGCCAGCATGAGTCTGGATTCCTAACAGAATGCCCCTGAAAAACGGGGGAAACCCCGTTTTTCAGGGGCATCACCAGGGTTTTCACTCAGGGTTACCCGAAGTCCCAGTGTATACGACGCTCGGCCGGATGGCTAGGTGCACATAGTGGGGGCAGTAACTGCTAGTATAGCTTGTGTCTGAAGTATTGATTATAATCAGCATATGACAGGTGTAGCACGTGGTAATGTAATATACTTTGGAGTACATGAAGTGGAGACGAGTATTCTAGGGGTAAGTTTCTTGCCTCACAATCGAAAGATTGTGGGTTCGAATCTTACCTGTCGATACTCCTCGCTCGCGACCAATCAGCGTGAGAGATTGGCGACGCTACATAACTCAACAGTCGACGTGCCGTAAAACCAGCAATCACCGAAGTGCATGAAGCAATCGGCGAGGCTTGACCTTTTGCCTTGATGTCGTACCCGTGCTGGTATTCACATTACTGCGCCAGACAACAGCGGGTGACGTCACCCACTCAGCCAATCAGCGGGCGAGGCTGAACCGAGGTATCCAGAGAACAGTGGCCGGTACGCTGTTGTAACGGCACCCTCGTTTACTTTGCATGATATTTGCATTTTGCATGCAGCTAGCCAAATCCCTCCATGGGAGCTGACGACTCCGAGGGCAAACATCTCATATCCTCGCCACCATTAAAAGTCCGATGTCCCAGACGAGTTCTGCTCTGTCGCGCTGGAACACATAGGCGTACATGATAGCTTCGTTACCGCGTACACTGACGGCTCTGCAACAGTAACTGGCGTGAGGAGCGCGTTTGTCAGCGGACCTGGCACTATAATGTTCTCGTGACGGACACACTCATCGGTGTATTCGTCGGAACTGCATGCGCTCTTTAATGTCTTGTGTTCTGTGAAAGTATGTGATGGAATTCATCCCCGTTTTCTGACTGATTCTCTGAGTATGTTTCGTCTGTCAGACCGGATGTTACCTTAATGTCGTGAGTCAGCTCAACGTGGTCAGCTTGGTCAGCTAACATTACGTCAGGCTAGGGAAAGGCCGGTCCTGTATTGGATTCTAAGTCATGTGGCAGTCCATGGCAACAAGCGCGTTGGCGCTATAACGAAACGCGCCGTCCAAGCTCTGTATTGATGCCCATTGTTTACACACACCCATTGTTATGTATGGACCACTACGGCACTATTAACACTTGTGTAGGCGAAAGTGTCAGATGAGTTGGTGTGCATTAGATGCCAATAACCGGAGGGCGATTAAGCCACACATCGGACAGTGCAGCTCGTGCCGGCGTAAAACTCGGGACAGAGGAGGGTTGTGTTGGCTACGGATTGGATATGCTTACTATGTTTCTATTATGAGAAGAAAATAAAACTATTGCGATTTGTGAATTATTTTGATCATTGGTATTGATAGGAACATGTGAAGTTCTGAAGTAGAACCAACTGGACCATACAGATGTAAACTGTCCTGGTAAACATTCGTTACAGCCTTGGCTGTTTTGATTGCCATGAGAAGTTTATTTAAATCATGTCATATTGGGAATACGAAGCGAATGTTCACTATCCCATTGGTTTCCGATCATTCCGTTCATTGGAGTTGTGTTCAATGCTGGCTGAGGAAACACTGAGCCTGTACGCATGCACACAGGTTTGCCCGACCGTCGGTGCCTGGCGCCGCCTGGCCGTCCTTCAAGGTGGAGCATCCGGCCAGCCGGCCCACCTACAGCCCGGCCTACAGCCCGGCCTACAGCCCGGCCTACAGCCCGGCCTACAGTCCGGCCTACAGTCCGGCGCCCGACGGTCGGCCCGCCTCGGCCGAGCGCGAGCGGCGCGCCGTGGAGCGGCGCTCTGCGGCGCAGACGCCGCCGCGGCGCGACCACTCGCGCTCGCCGGTGCGGCTCAAGCCGGAGCCGGCCGCACGACCGCCGCGCGACGACCGGACGGCCGGCAGCGAGCCCAAGCCGGCCGCGCGCCACCTGAACGGCGTGGCGGCGCAGGCGGCCGGCGCGGCTCTGTACGCGGGCGCCGCGGCGCGCCATCAGTACAGCGCCTACCTGGAGGCGGCGGTGGCGCACCGGCCGCCGCCGGCCGCGCTGCCCGCCCACCTACCGCCCGGCCTCGACCCGTACCAGTCGCTGGCTCACGACCCGCTGCGCGACAGTCTGGAGCGCGACCGCCAGCTGCTGGCCATGAACGGGCTGGCGCCGATGCTGTACGCGCGCGAGCCGACGGCTGCCGCCGACCAGCTGGCGCGCCTGTCGCAGTCGCGCGAGCTGGAGCGCATGGCGCTCGAGCACGACCGCCAACTGCTCGACCACAAGCTGCAGCTGGCCGGCTTCTATGGGCCGCACCAGGTCGTCGGTGGGTACGCCCCACGACCGCCGCCGCCGCCGCCGCCGCACGGGTCGCTGCTCGCTCCGCTGCAGCTAGTCAGCAGCTACGGCAAGCCGGCCGGCTTCCCGGCCGTTATGGGCTCGCCGCTGGGCGCCGCGTTCGGCGGCCGGCCGAGCACACCGCTGCGGCGGCCTGACCTGCCCGGACCGCCACCCCCGGCGGCGCTGTTCCCGCGCGACCGAGACCCGCCCAGGTAGCGGCGGTGACGCGCCGCGCTCGCCTGTCCGGAGGTCGCACTGGTGGTGCCGGTGCCGGCGCCGGCCACCCAGCGTCCAGTGACAAGGCGACCGGCCGGCAGATGGCGCGGCACTCGTCTGTGATCCGCCTACCTTTGATACTATTTATATTGTTGTTGATGGTGTGGTGCTCCATTCCGCCGTTTGTTACCGATTTGATGGTGTTCAGTTTTTTTTCGTGGGGAGTGACTTTTGCGTTTGTTAGCGAGAAGGTAGTAGTGATCGTGACCTCCATCTGAGTAATTAGTTTCTTTGTTGGCGCCATGATCTCGGCTGCGTGTTGTCTGACCGGCAGCGCCTCGTATCATGCACTCACGCGCTTCGTCAAGGGGTGATGCCCACACGGTCGAGTCTATTTTGTTACGAGACGGCGCGGCTCGCCAGTGAGTCCGCAGTGAGCAGGTCTGAACCAGGCTTTCACCTCTTATCTGTGGTATTTTTGTATCGTAAATATGCGCGGAAGGAAATCATCGTTTCTATAATTCACAAGCAACCTGTGTGGCATTTGTATATACGTGGTTTTCAATAGAATAATGAAACAATTGTTGATATTTGCTATAGGGATGCATTGCCGTATCTCTTCCTCCATGTCCTTTCATGATTGATATGTCTCAAAGAGAAACATTTCGGACTTCATTTATCGCACACAAGGTCGTGATCATGGCCAAGTTTCGAAAGATCAGAATGTATTTTGGGGAGTTTTCGCATTGTGAGTTGTTCCCTGGTAGCTCAAAGCTGAGGTCGGGCCACGTTTTTTTTCTCGGAAGAAACTCCATTGTTTGTGCGTGCCATCGTCTGAACGTCTTGTAGCCTGCGCATATGTTTCTGAAAATTCTTGGTAGGAGGGGGGGGGGGAGCAGTACACGAATCGAATATCGGGTCCAAATGGATTGGGGTGTATACCACATGAGTCCCATGTTAAAAGATGAAATTATTGGGGTTCGGTGTGCAGGGGCGTCGCCACGAAATTATTCCAGGGGGGGACAAGCTTGAAAGGGGACCTCCTGCTCCCCGAAAAGGGGCCTCCGTTGTATTAGGGCCTCCTATTGTTTTAGGCCCTTCGTATGGTTCGGGAATGGGAAACATGATTTCATATTGATGTACTGTTTGTTCTTGGCACGGTGTATTATTTACTCAACACGCAATAGCAATAATCATTATTTTTCGCTGGAAACTGGGCCATACCAGGGTATAAATAAGTAATATGTGGATGAATACCTAAGTGTCAAAAACAACCAACGTCTCAACGCTTTCTCTAACAAAAGAATCTTCCCGCTGCCCTCTAGATTGCAGCGAGGCTGATGCTAAGCATATCTTACGGATATGCTTAGTCCTTTTAGCTTACGGTTCTCCTTTTCGTCCTGGAGGCCTCCTAAAATTTTATTGCAATTTTTGAAGGGTCTCATGATCACACAGCCTGCTACTGCTAGTGTGCAGCTACACTGCTGTACACCACCAAAGACTAACAATGCGCCTCACTATATTTCGTAGAAACTCATAAAGTGAAGCGTAAAGCGCGATGTGCGGTCATATAGTAGGTGCACCGATGTATTGAAGGAGCTGGTCAGTTTCGGTTTGGGCAAGGAATCACGAGGCTTGTATGGAGGTGGGGGGGGGGGGGAGTGAGGCCAACGCCCACTTGACGCTAGCCTGACGGCAGCCCGAGCCCCGTCATGTGGGCGACGTTAGCCCAACGTCAAAGCCTAACACCAGGCCGTCGACCAGAACTGCCGAGGAGTCACCCGGACGTCGACACACCTACCGCGTCCAGACTGTTCATCCAGGGCGGCACGTACACGAGCCAGTACACCACGCAGAACACTATCCAGCCGAGCGCATACAGTCGGAAGTAGATCCAGGCGTCCCTGCGTTCGACTCGCTCCCACGGCTCGCCGGCCTGCGCAGCCTGCAACACCAGCCGCAAGTCCAGCACGGCCTGCAGCACGCTGACGAACGCGAACACCAGACAGGCGCTCTGCCAGACGTGCTCGGCCGTGGGCGTCGCCTCGCCACGCCGCGCGACGGCGCTGCCCGCCCGCAGCAGCGTCAGCACGCTCAGCACGGTGACCGGCAGGCGGCTGCGGATCAGCGAGGCCGGGATCAGCGCCGCCAGCCAGCTGGCGGCCACCAGCAGCGCGCTTGGCGCGTACAGGCGCACCAGGTGCGGTCCGGCGCGCCGCCGCAGCCGCAGCAGCGCCGTCACCGTCGGCAGCGAGCGGCCGCCGGCGCTGTAGCGCCGGCGCCGCGGGTCGGCCAAGCGGCGCACATCGGCCGCGAACGTGTCGTCGAACGCGTCGAAGCCCGGCTCGATCAGCACGTCGGAGGTGTTGGCAGCCGGCGGCGCCAGCTGGCTGCCGTCGGTCGGACCAATGCGGAGCAGGCACGAGTGCGTGTCGAACGGGAACCGTGAGTAGGCGAACGGGCACCGCTGCACGACGGTCAGCATCGCCACCTGGTGGAAGCGACCAGCGCGCTTCTCGACCGTGATGACTGGCTTTGAGAGGCCGGTCTGGTAGATGCGTGCGGCGGCCATCGGCTGCACGCGCAACTTAAAAAGGTCTCTGTCTCCGTCGTCCCCTTCCGCATCCCATGACGTTTTCACAAAGCAGGAGAAGACTATCTCGTCGGCAATTTCACGCACTTCCAGCAGAGCGATTAGACCGAATGTTACTTCGATGAGTGGCGAGGATGGCTGGGCGGAGCGGTAATTGCTGCTCACCTGGCCGATATCAGCGGCATTGATCGACACGCCAGCCACGCTTCCAATGCCACATGCAATCACGATTACGAACAGGCTAGTCTTTTCCATCCTTACTCAGCTTTACTTCGCTTTCTCTGCTTTCCTCTGGATCCCTTCCTGAACACGAAAGTGTTAACGAAATGTGTGATTAGACAGAAAAATACTGCTCCTAGTATAATGGGCCCCATTAGGAGACGTTCACACGCCGCGTACGCAGTGAAGCAAACGTAGCTCCTTAGCTCAACACAACACAGCAACACTAGACAAATATATCAGCGTTAGTTTCCCTTGATTATTTCATTACTCGGTATCTACAGCACCATCCGGCGTCCACTTACAATATGTATGCACCTATCATGTTTTCCTATACTTTGGTGTTAATTTCTGTGAGGTAATAGGACCCCGTGACAATGCTTACAGGGAACCCCGTTGCAATGATTCCATTTCAACCTATCTATTTTCTATAATTCCTTGTTAGTCCGGGAAATGTTCATATGGAAGCATTGTTGTAGAAACTGCTTCCCGACATTTTTGGCTACATTTATGCCGCACATATTCACCGGAACGTTTTATTGTACTCAAGATCAAGATAACTAGAGACAACTCAAGATAAGTTGTACTCGCGGTTCGAGTGGTTGCAGTGCCAACGGCAGGTCGACCGATAGGGAGCGGTGAGTGCACTGCAGTGTTGAGGTAGTGATTGCTCGTTAGGCGTGAAATGGCCAGACGAGGACAGCATGATGCCGAAATATCTATGGAAATAATATTAAAAATGTGTTGAGTCTTGCACAGTGATAAATTATTCGTGAAATGAGGTGGAACATACCACCTATTGAACAATAAGGAGACATCCTTCCCAAGGAAGTGTCGACATCCTGCCTCTTGATGTGTGTTTATGAAGTCCCCATGCCTGGGCTCTAATGGTGGTTTGTGTGTAAGTATCATGCTTGTGCTCACCATTATATATTGTGATGCATAAACATATTGCACCTAACGCGATTTCAAGTAGAGATTACACATGATATGGTCTTCGTCTAATATTATTTTATAATAGTATGACATTCTTATCATTCTCATTAGCATATGTATCCATATATTAAGTCCAAAAATACACAAAAAATATACATATATAATCAGGCTATAGGCTCAAAATTTAGTTTCAAGGACTTAAATGATATTCTAATTGACACAGTTTCCATGGGGAATTTTGACATTTTAGTGGATTTGTTTCAACATTGCACACCTAACGAAAAACCAATATTTTAATGCTGGTCCTGCATACCAAATTTTGAGACAATTGCATGCTGTTCCTGCTTCGCATGTTTTTAAAGATGGGTTGGGGATTGGGGTAATCTGAACCAGTGTTGGAAAAACTGGAGTTTGTTGGTGTCATGCCTACCAATACATTTTGTACTCCAGGATTGTGACTAGACTAAATGAAATATTTTGTTCTCCAGAAGGGAAAACGAAGAACAACATTGTTTGGTCGAGTGCTACCACTCAAAGTCCAAAGTCCATGACAACAACTAGCAGTTTCAGTGACCCCAGCACCCCGACCAGCCAATGTCACTACACATCCTTGAAAGGCAGTACAATGCTTACAGAGTATGGCCGTTGGTGTCAGTGTGAAATTTTTGAAGAAAGTGGGTGGAAAATACCACCTAATGAAAGTTAAATCGACCTCCCTGTCTATGGCTTATGTGGCATCCTTGCTTGCTAGCTGCTGATTATGAAATCAACATGAACTCAACTGAAGACATCCTGATGGTCTTCACCAATTCAAATATGCCGTAGTTGGGGTGCACTGATGACCTCTGATCAGGATATTTCCTAAAACCGTATCACAGAGCCTCTTCTGATTCAGATAGTCTACCCAGTATCCTGAAACCCGGTATCATCCAGCACTCCTTAAGTCCTTATTCAGCAAGCTATGAAGCCCTGCATTGAATACAATATGCAGGCTTATCAAAGTTGCACAGTGATAAATTATTCCACTTTCTGAACACTCAACCGACATCCTTCTTCAAGAAGTATCAGCATCCTGCTCATTGATATGAAGTATTTATGCCTGCTTCGTAACAGTATCCTGTTTATAAATAGCATGTGCATGCCCTCAATATGGAATGGTGTTACACAAACATTTTGCAATGCAATTCGGGTAAAGGGATGACCTATGTGATATTGGATACAATACCAGTTCATCATAGTTATTATTCTCCTCATCCTGAATACATCTTTTCTTAAATTATGGATCTTAAAACAAATGATAAAAGTCCAGTCATAATCACCTACACCATGAACTCAAATTTTAGTCTGAAAGGCATCATAAAATTTTAAATTACACTAATTGCATGTCAAATTTTGACATCCTGCTATGCTCATTTCGACATCTCACACCTAATGAGAAACCAATATTTTAACCCTGTCCGACAGTCAGTGTGGTCTGACAGTCAGTGTGGTCCGACAGTCAGTGTGGTCCAACAGAGTCAGTGTGGTCCGACAGAGTCAGTGTGGTCCGACAGAGTCAGTGTGGTCCGACAGAGTCAGCGTGTAAGCACAGTTAGGCCGTCAGGGTGTCAGTATGGTCAGACAGTCGATATGCCGGTACTTTGCTGGCTTGGGGACAAGCCGAGGCTCACATCCGAGTGGTAAGGACATGGTTTGGGTGTGAAAAGGCTCCACACCTGAGCCAAGTGCGAATCAGGTTGGTCTCCTGACCGCGGGACGACGCACCGGAGGTCAGCTTCTAGCATCCACATACTTTGTAGCTCGTGGCACGCGAGCACTTCAATAAACTGGTGCACATACCGCTATCGAGTCTACTTGCCTATGCAACACCTGGCGCTATGAAGAGAGTACTGACTGACTGATAACTGACGGGCAGAAACAAAACAACCAGCCAGCCACGGCCCACACCTTCAATCAAGCAACACCTGATACTCGGGGGGACCTGAAGACGAGAGCGACAGCAACGAACCCTAAGCAACAATATGCAACGATAAGCCTGCGCAAAACGTCGGTACTGACTGTATAGTACAGTACTCTGTATTTTTACTGTATTTTTCATCGGTACAGTATTTTTCATCGCCTGGGATCGGCCATCATAACGTGATACCACTCATGCGATCCATTAATGACGTAATAACTGCGTTCAGTACACATAACCTTTATATCATGCAGATCAGGGGCCTGGCTGAACTTTGAAGATGGGATCAGCTACGTAATATTTACTAATCGTGGATGGTGGGGTTGGGGTGGGGGTATATTCTGCATCGCGAGACAGGCATCGGGAATGCCTGCTTCCAGAACAGTCTCAATCCTCGAGACACTGCGCGCTAAAAGCGACAAGCGTTGAAATTGAACGTTGCTGGAGGGCTTCACGTCTGGAGCTGAACCATGCGATCGTGAGGCGACTCCACAGGAACAGCTACTCGCTATCGGGAGGAGCCACTCACTGTCAGGAGCCACTCAGCTTGCAGGAGGAGCCACTCGTCGTCAGGTGGCGCCACTCACCGTCAGGCACATGGGGCAGGTGCGGGAGTCGGTGCCCTGCTCCTGACCCCACTGGTGACGGCCTTGCACGTGGCCGCAGTTGAGGTACACCCACGGCTGGCCGTCGCCACTGGACGGCACCACAGACTTGCGCGGGATCACCAGCGTGTTCAGGCCCACCTGGCGGCGTCGGGCAGCAAGGTCAACACGGCGGTCTCCCGACACAGACCGACACCCACCTCCTGACAGTCACTGCACCCATCTCCTGACACCGGCCGATACCCACCTCCTGATACTGTCACTGCACCCATCTCCTGACACAGACCGACACCCACCTCCTGACACAGTCACTGCACCCACCTCCTGACACAACCTGACTTGACCTCGGTGACTTGACATGACTCTGGAACAATGTAACATGACAATGTATATCAAACAAGTCGCTAGTTTTGCCAAGAACACTTCCTTTTTGCTAGTATACCGGAAGCGCATCAGCGACGATATTTGTGATCTGGCGCTGGGAATTTTTTTTTTACTTTAGCGACACTTAACTTGAAAAATTTTCGGTAGATTTTAATTTTTCGTACTTTAAACAATGCGCCTGTCATTTCTTGGTAGGTACACAAACAATGGCGTATATCGGCCGGTAAAATCTGGAGTTATCTACGAAAAACCGAAGGGGTGGGCGGATTTCGACCCCCCCCCCTCCAGGGCGCGTGTTAACATTGGTTTTCAGTCCCACTAAACAAGGTTAATTGTCAGCAAGTGCATAGCTAATTTTTGGAATCCAGATAAAAGAATTCGTACTCCAGCTAAAAACTTTGTACTCCACTACCACGAGAAAAAGGAAATCCTACACTGAAAAGTATTGGACTTATGTTCATTCTAAAATTATGTAGTATGTTGGAGAACATGCTCCACATTGCATGCACCAACATCCTTGTACTGAAAATAACCTTGACTTTAATGTTCATACCTTGATCAGGCTGAATAGGTGATCCTTCTGTTGGGCTACCTCTGCACGAACTTGAAGCACCTCAGTGCTGAAAAGTGCCTTTGCTTTTGCCTGATGTACATTGAGCACAAATTTACCCCCCAAAAAGCCTATCCTAACCCAGCCAAATATCTGCTTATTTCCTGGAGGTAAAATAGGTGCAAAAATTGTCTGGTGACAACATCTTTAGATGCAATAATACCAGTCAGTCTCCTCTTTGCCAGTCACCAGTTCACTACTTCCCATTGTAAATCTAATGTAGCTTACCCAGACCCCAGATGCATTAAGTAGGTTAACCTTACACTTCAGTATCATGCCCTTTGATCTCATTAGGACACTACCTCTCTTAGGTCCTCTAAGTACAGCTGAATACAGATATGTTCATCACCATTTTAGCCATTCCTACCAGCCTGATGTCATATGTCATAGCTCACCATCCAGTGTCCTAAAATCTCTTCACCATTAACTGTGTGGATGAAGAAAGAAGTTGCTTGGGAATAGTGAAAGATTTTAGGAAAATAAAGGATCGCCACTTAAGGATTAAAAAAGCGGAATGACTTTCACTTCAGTCAGATTGCCGTATTCAGCATTTTACAGTATTTAGCAGTCGTGTGCATGATGACTGCCCATACATCATGTGGCAAACTCGTAAAAACCCAAGACAAGGATGAAATAGCACAATTCCATTAACTGTGAATTTCCAGGTCACATGGTCAATTATTTTACACTGTCACCATCTTGATGTCTTGATGTCATAGTCTGAGGACCACAATTCCATGAAGATGATAATGAGAAGTGGATTTAATTAGTTTCATGATTGCCAACTAATTGATTTATTTATTTATTTTCACAAGATTTGGTGCTGGTTGCAAGCTGCCTATCAAACAAGTAAAACCAGTGGCACAACCAGGATTTTGTAAGAGGGAGCCTGACCCCCAAAATAATGTGAAGAAGGAAAGGATGGTCTTAGTATACTTAGTGCTCCAAAATTTGTTTTTGTAGTGAAAGTCAATTTCTTGTCTGATCTAATGTATTATTGTTTGCTAAGGAGACCAGGTTCTTCCTTGGGTTCACCTCAGGACAGAAATAATGAGTCCTTGATGAATCAATTCACAAGAACAACCATTGAATAATACCATACATGGTAATATATACATAGGGCAAAGACCTTCAAATTATATATCCTCAAACCAGTAGTTTTCGCTATGCTTTACTCTTTTGTAAATGATGTTGCTGAGCAGATATTGAAGCTGGGAAACCCTCATCATGTAGGCCATAATGACAAAGTGAGGTTGTAGGAATAGCATGCATTAATCATTATTCATCCCATTTTATTTGAGACCCATTATCTGTGTTGCTTTGTATGCTCCAATGTTGGCTGTGCTCCCCTCCCCAAAATAAATCCAACTGTTAATATGGGGCTCTATGGAGTGTTCTGCCTGATTCCACTTGCTCCCGCCCATTGCCTCCATGTATTGTGCTCCTTCAATATTTTTTTTTTAAATCCCATTGGTAGAATCTTCTTGCCCACCTTGAGGGTAGCCTGTTTATTGTGTGGGATCGTATTGTTATCATTGGAAATTCCTTTTGAGTCCTAGATCATTCATTTCCGAGTTTGCTGCCTCCTCTCACGTTTTGGGGCTTCCTGCATTTGGAGCCTGTTTTCCTCATTTAGGGGGGGGGGCGAATAGTCTAGGGGTAAGTTGCTCGTCTCGCAATCAAAATGTGTGGGCTCCATCCTCACCTGTCGCTACTCTTCGCCCGCGACCAATCGGCGTGAGAGATTGGCGACGCTACATGACTCAACGGTCGACGTGTCGTAAAACCAATAATCACCATCCTCACTTAGTGGTGTTATCATGCATCTTGGTGAACTCCTCTTCTCCACTAGAGCTTTCATTTTCCAAGTTAGTGGCATCTGTCATGCTTCTTAAGCCTGATCCTCATCTAACCTGGGCGGATTCTTACCCATCTCGACAGCATCATTTTCGTCTTGGGGGCCTTCTCCAATATCTTGTGGTCTCCTCGCCAATCTGTGTTCCGTCACTTAGGGACCTGATCTGGCACTCTGGTGGTATCATTGCCTGTCTTGAAGGTCTACCCCTTTATCCTGGGGGCCTTCTTGCCCATCTTGGAGGACTTCTCGCGCGTCCTGACGGTTTATTCTACAACTAAGAACGAAATATAGATCCTGAAGGATTTCTTATCTCACCATAACCCTGTACAACAAAGGAAGTAATGTAAAAATGTGGTGAAAATAACGTAGGGCATTACGTATGTGCAACGCACATGGATGTTTCGAGCAACAGCATGATGGTCACGATAGAGATATTGTTCATTCGTGACTGTCAGATCAAAGCTCATGCACATTGGGCAGACATGCCAATCATGATCTAGAGATTTTGGGTGATTTCAAGCGATGCATGGAATCCTTCTGTTCTAAATCGTAACTTCAGTCATCGCAGCATCCTGCTGGACGATCGTTTACATGTCACAGTTTGATTAATGGCATGGACTTGCCAATGTGAAGTATTCAAGCATACCAAAGGGTTTACACAAGGATGAAAACGTTTTCAGGTTAATGTCAAGGATTTAGTGGCAGTCACTAAAGGTTCGAGTTTGCGAATTATCTGAATGCTCTCCTATTTGTACTGCAAGTATGCTGCATTAGCTTGTATCATCTGTGCACGCTGATATCTCGCAATTGTGCCAGCTATGTGCATTGGATTGTTTCAGGTAGTTGCATAGCATGTCCATCCAATCACAAGCAATGCTGCCGCATAACTAATGAACTTAGTTGTTCATACTCATCGTATGCCTGACGGCATTCACGACGGCAGCCGTGCAGAGCGCCCAGCGACACGTTCCTCGTTCTTCAGGAACTTCAGTTCGAGTACCCGTTCCGCGGTGGTCGGAAAGGTGCCGAGAGGCGTTGCGCGCCAGGAAGAAGGCTTTTCGTACCTTCAATAGAAATAGTTGTATGGCAAATTTAATAGTATTCAGCAAAGCACGAGCATTCGCTAGGCATACTATCGCCGAAGCGAAACTAGATTCATGGAAGGCTTACGTGAAGACATTTAATCGAACCACATCACTGCCATCTGTACGGTCCCGCATTAGACGCTTTTCTGGAAAGTATGCTCCACTCCCATTTCCTACCCTACACATGGCCGGTCGAGATATCATTAACCCAGAAGAAGTAGCGTACGAGATGGTCTGCGAGCGAGCTGGACGAGCTTTGTCCGCACGCTCGGAAAACTTATAACGAACAATTTTTAGACATAAGGATCGGTGCGAGGCATGTCCTCTTGATTTTTTTCAACCACAGACGTCCTCCAGTACAACATACCATTCACCATTTCCGAATTAACCGCAACAATTAGCACACCCAAGAGCGTGGCAGATGGTCCCGACACCATGCATAATGATATTATAAAACGTTGATATGATGATATACCAGCTGCTGCTTTAGAAGCACTTTTGGAAGCCCTAAATGCAATGTGGGCATCGGGCACATTTCCACCTTCATGGCAGGAGGCAATTGTAGTGCTCATACGTAAACCAAATGAATCTGGCAATGATCCACTGCATTGCCGTCCAATCTCACTTACTTGCTCCCTGAAAGTATGAAAGTAGTAAAATCCTTACATGGCATCGGAAGAAATATCGCGTTCTGCTGGATTCCTAACCATGTTGGACTCACGGGAATCGAAGCTGCTGACATAACCGCCAAACACGCCATTAGGAATGGCCGTGTGGTCAATCTACGGCTCCCTTCAGGAGATATATACCCTACTATATTGTCAAGTATACGGTCAGAATGGCAACGAACCTGGAAGTGTAGTAAGCTCAGGGTTTTAAAATGGGCGCTAGGAAAGTGCCTATCCTCTCACCGAACCAAACGCCGGGAAGAAGTAATACTCTGCCGATTGAGAATAGGCCATACCTTCGCAACACAGTTATATGCTTACCGGTGATAACCGTCCCCTATGTCCGCGCTGTTCTAACCCGCTTACCGTGTACCATGTCTTAGTTGGCTGTACGCTGCTCGATCCTTTGCGACGCCAGATTTTAGGACGGTTGAACACCGGCTCTTCTTTACGTATCCTAATAGGGAACGACTCTGAGGTCGTGGCGTCCGGCAATATTTTTATGTTCATTCGGCAAGCTCGCCTTGACGTGATATACTCTCACCCGTGAAGATGGATAGCAAGCTGATAACGACACCGTAAATTGATTACAATTCAGTTATGGGCGCAAAATGATCCTAGATGTCGACGCGCCTCTAAGCACCAATTCATTGGTCGAAGCGCCCTTAAACTCAAATAACTGACTAAACACCAATTTACCACCATCATCGTATGCCTGGATAATTGTGCAATTGTCTTGCAGGTGCTGTACTCATTGCATTGCTGTAATCAGTTTGATTCTCTCAGTAATCGGTAACGTCATATTGTGGGTTTACTCAGTAATCCAACCAGTTGTGGGACTCGAACTTGCAATATTGAGGTCAAGAGTCTAACATTGTACAGACTTAGCTATGCAACCACTGAAAATAATTGTTACGCTCGTAATGGATGACTAAAGGAAATTGTACAATACACATGTTTTCATGCTTTTAATGCTGACGGTGGTAAGCATATCAGCATTGCATTATTTTTCCGTCGTTTAAGTGGCAAGTGGAAACAGTAGTTGCCATCGTAACAATTAAAGCAGAATATATCAATAAAAGCACTAAGATTTAAAAAAAATGAGTACCAATGAATGGCAATAGCTTCTGCTACACCCCCATCGTCGATGTAAAGTTCTGTGAGCGGTGCACTCAAACTAGTCTCCGAAGGAATATAAAGTAGCAAATGATAATTCGAAATTGATCTACCATAAGGAATTCCATGCCATGTACCATAAAACGAGATATAATGGCCATAGAAAGTTTGTTTGTTTGTTGAAAGTTTGTTGTACCATAATAGAGTGGCGATGGACAAGCGAGGGAAGTGCTAAAATGTTGGTGAAGTCCAAACTGCATGTATGTCAGCCACTCATGGACGATTTTCCTTTTTTGTTTATAGCCACGCGCATACAGAGTCGAAATGAGGGTGTTGGTAACTCAGTGGTTTAGCTGAGCGTCTGGCATGCCAGAGGTACAAAGTTCGACTTACGGCGGTGCCGACCCTTCTTGCCTGGGTGGTAGGCAGGCGACGCCACATAGCCTCAGCTGCTGGGTGCGTCGTAAACCCTCGACCCCCTCCCCCCATCCACACCCAGAGGAAAAGTGGCCGGTTGCAACACACTCACACAAATGCATTGCTAACTCGACAGCGTCATCCCTACTCGGGACTGAAGTCCAATGTCCGGGATGTTAATCAATGACGTTACCACATCGCAACCGGACACGGATGGCAGTCACTGGCTATGGTGCGTAATATGTGGCTGGATCTGTGGCTGGAACTGTACGTGCGAATGTCACCGCAAAACGCTTCCCAAGAACAATGGTTTGGACCACTTCAGGATGAATATTGTGATGGAAGTTGGAAAGTCTCAAAGTGTAAAAGGAACATCCCACTCTGAGTGGGAAGAATTAGAGCTTAAAGTGTTGCGTTGCACTGTGAATTGTTGAAAGTTGCCTGCGAGCGAAATTGCGCCGTGAATCTCTGAACAATGACTAAGCTCACTTGAATAATATTTTGAAATAAATGAGTTAAATACTTTTGGATTTGCGTATGTGACTGGTGGAGAAATCAGAACGCGAGCATCGGAGCAAAATGGTTGTTTCAAAATCATGATGCTCGGGCTGGGCCAGGCCGCTCGGCTACGCTTCTATGCCATATGCAAAAGAATAGACTCGCTCCACCAATAACTAGCAAAAATGCGAAGTGTGACTTGAGGTCCCATGCTGTATTTTTGTTTTCTTCTTTGATTATTTGTTTATGCACTCATATTTCACTTGGTGTCGCGGTAGTTCAGTTGGTAGAGCGTCTGACCCTTGATCGCAAGATTATGGGTTCGAATCTCACAACCGGTGGCATTTACCGAGTCCACCCGCGACCAATGCGTGAGAGGTTGGCGACGCTATGTGATAGCGGTTGAATGCGTCGTAAAAGAACCCAAGGTTCCTCTTCATATTTCACTTTTGGTTGTATATGGTATGGTTTGTCCCTACAAATGTAGAAAATACATATTGAGATGAAGTTGTGACCGGCCGTCGACCAGCCCTAGTGCCAATATCTTAAAAGCCAACAACACAATTTCTGATAAGATGCACGCAAATCAAGAGATTGAAGGGACAAAATGGCCCATGGGCTGTGAAGACTGCGATTTGTAAACACTGGAATAGGGGGCCCTCCACATTGCGAGGAGGCTCTAGCTGTGTTTATGACTGCCACGTGGGGACAAGTAGTCTAGGGGTAGGTTGCCCGTCTCACAATCGAAAGGTTGTGGGTTCTAGTCTCGCCTGTCTCAAAACCAATAACCAGCCAACCAACCGACTGCCACGAGTTGATCTGGAACAGCATCTTTGTGCTGACGATGGTGTGCTTTTTGCATTGGTGACCTTGGTACTCTGTATTGCATGCTTCAGCAGCTCAGCTGACGTCAGGGCTTTAGTTGGAGCGGTTAGCGGTGCGCTTTACCAAGGGTATTATCGTTCTTGAAGTGTAGGTTGTCTGGAGCACGAATTGAGCGCAAACATGAATATTACTGCTGTGAGACATCCTGGATACCCGCCTCACTTTCCCTGCTCCCCTCGACCACCATTGTCCAGCGTGGTCGTCTGTTGGTCTAGCTGTCGGTCTCGTGTCATAGTCACGCGGTCGTCCTGGTGGTCCGGCTCACCACGCTCTAATCGTCTGGTCGTCCGTCCGTTGATATGGATCGCCTCTCTCTAGTCCCATGGTCCTCCGCATGTCCGTCTGCATTACTTCGTTTAGTCACGTGGTCCTTATATCTGCCTGCATTGCATCGCTTTAGTCACGCTGTCTTTCGTGTCCTTTCTCATTACCGGGTGCATTTAGTCAGGTGTATTTAGGGGGAGGGATTAAGGTGTCGGGCTATGGGTACCAAAGGTCCCGGGTTCGACTCTAGCGCCACTCAGGACATTTCCCAATCCCGCGGCCCACCGGCGAAACAGTGTGGGCGGCGCCATTAGCCGTGAATGTGCAAAAAGTGTGTCGTGAACCAACCAATAAACAACAAACAAGGTGTATTTAGGCACGCGGCCGCCTTTTTGTCCGCCTAGATATCCAAGCTTTAGCCATGTGGTCATCCGTCTGGTCTGGTTCGTCCCGTCATGCTCACATGTTGCGCTGTCTGATGGCAGGGATGCCGCCGGCCATTGACCTGGAGAATGTGCCGCACTCGGAGCCACCGCTGGCCATCGCGTCCACACCGGCCAATGACCTCGAGGAGCAGGCTGAACAGCAACTGCGGCAGGAGCAGCAACAGCAGCAGCAACAACAACAACAACATAAGCCGCCCAGGAGCGTCGTCGGCATCATCTACCCGCCGCCAGAAGTCAGAAGTATCCTTTGGTTTCTACGGGCACCTTCGCGCTACATTCCGGGCTCGGGAGAAAAACCCCCCTTAGCTTTTTCCCCAATTAAAAAAACTTTTTCTTGGACGGGCGTTGTTCTGTCATTCATCTCACGTACCGGTTTGTATTGTATGAGTCACATTGAAGGTGTGGTGCTAGATTATGACGTTGACAGATTTGAGATTACCCATATGTCGGTCTGTGAAAATAGTCTCGACAGCGAATCCTGCTACTTCAGTGAATGCACTGTTGGGTCTCACGTCCAAATCCCGGTGCTGCTAAGCATCACTGCCGTCCAGAGTCCTTATCCGTTGCCTTACTGGGATTCCCCAGTCAGAAAATCGTGCAGACTGGAGTCCGAGAAAGAGGATCTGGCTGAGATGTTCCGATTAAGCTAATTAGACGACGTGAAAGGTCTCAGCTGGATCAGCTGAAAATTGGCTTTCGTAGTTGGTTACAGATTATCCACTGCTATTAACGGCATACACGCGCTTCCAAGTGAACACCGTTACGACATGCTACGGAGTTCAAACGAAATTGAAATGAAATTTTGGATTTTCGGAATGTCATTTCTTCGAACCGTCGAGACTGTTCGCAGACTTGCGTGTTGGTAGAATGTATCATACGTAAAGGTGCTGTGCTGGTCGACTTGTACCAGTTATTGCTGGCGAACAGAAAGGCTGTGGGTTGAAAGCTGGGCTAAAATGGGGTGATTTCATATACGCGATTAATGGTGGAAATTAATGACGTAACGGCGCTGCATGACTTCTGCAGTCGATGCGCCCCTAAGCCCCAATAACCAACCAACCTTGATGACGTAAATTAACTGTCCCAGGTCTCCTACCTACCTGTTCCATTCGGTTATTGCTCCTCTCTCAGATCTGCGTTTCTCAGATCAGAACACATCAGACTAGACTCAGACCACTAGACTCTGCTCAGTGTGCGCCTATTCCACTCGTGCTCCCGCTGTCTCCTTGAAATACGTGGAAGGGGATTGGAATCAACTTCGGCGTATGCTTCGACGACAGTGGGAACCTTCCTCTATTCTCACGATCGTGCTGACAGTTCGTGCAGAGTGGATAAGGCGTCAAGAGAACCAGACAAAAGCCAAAGGCAAGCGCGCCAGCGTGGTCAACAGACGCCCATCTGACAATCGCTGCCACCACTGTTGGCATCATTCTATCCTCTTGGCAGATGAGGCTAAAAAGACCCGAAGGCTGTCCCAAAGCTAGAGCCGAGCGTCCTGAGCGCAATTATATGCAAATATATCACTTAAGATGACGCTATTGGACAAATCACACCGTGTCGGGGAGCGCGAGCTCTGCCATCCGACCGGCAAGGCACGTGCAGGGGGAGCTGCGGACTATTTCCTTAGCGACACGCGCGTGCAGACATCGTCGACAAGACGGCCAGCTTCGTGGCGCGCAACGGGCCCGAGTTCGAGTCCCGCATTCGCCAGAACGAGCTGAACAATCCCAAGTTCAACTTCCTGAACGGAGGCGACCCCTACCATGCCTACTACCAGCACAGAGTCGAAGAGATCAGGGAGGGCAAGGCCGGTGAGTGTCGCGGAGAAGGTGGCGGAAGAGAGTCCGGTGCCTATGTGACATGAGCAGCGGAATTATGTCATTCTGTCACGTTGATATATATGCATGTGTTGTTCCCCGATGTCATAGCCGTGTGATGGGCAGCTTAGTATTATGTGTGGTACCTGTCAGCTTTTGATATATGTATCTTAGGGATAATCCTGTTTCGACATACGTAGATTAATAGGTAGTTGATGGTCGTGTCTTTGTCATGTTAGGATCTTTCACCAGGTAGATGATGTTAGAGACGATCAGATTTGGTGTCAGATGATGCGATTATGGCAATGCGAATGATAATGCATACGGCAGCTGCGGGGTGGAGACGTAACGATCGACTGCCGACCAGTGACTGAATGGCTGCCCATAACTGACGGTGGCCGATGACCGACTGATGACCGATGACCAACTGGTGGACGGTGACTGACTGATGACCGATCGGTGACCGATGATCGACCGGTGACTGGCTGGTGACTGGTGACCGATGACTGACTGATGACCGATCGATGACCGGTGACCGATGACTTGCTGACGACCGATGACTGACTGATGACCGACGACTGACTAGTAACCAGCGACCACGCCGACAGAGCCGGTGGGCATGTCGAAGCCGCTGGTGCCGCTGTCGCTGATGCCGACGTTGCCGCCCGGCTCTGCCGTGCCGACGCCGGCGGTGGGCGCGCCACAGGTGCGCGCCGGCCAGGAGATGTTCCGGCCGGCCGCCGAAAAAGTGACCGTGGTGGTGACCGAGCCCCCGCCCGACTACGAGTTCATCGCCGACCCGCCCTCCATCTCGGCCGTCGACCTGTGAGTGGTGGTGGTGGGCGGAGGGGCGCAGCCGGTCCCTCTTCAGCCTGTAGTCGATGTCGAGATGATGGAATGGACACTACGAAACCAGCAGTAGTTGAAGCGCCCTTGAACACAAATATTCAACCAATGAATCAATCGAGTTGAAGGAGTCTCCGGCGAAGCCTGGTTGATCTGTGTGGGGGAGAAAGGATTGTCGACGAGCCCTTAACTGTTTGTGAGCAGTAGTGGGGAGAAGGGATCGCCGACGACTCCCTTAATATCTGTGAGCGGTGGTGGGGGCAAATAGTCTGCGTGGGTAACCCCATTTGGTCTGTGATTGTCGGTTAGTTGAAGGGATCGCTAGCTAAACCACGTCTGGGTGGCGGCTTTGAGACAGGACCATTCGTGACACTGACCCATGTAAAGCTGGCGGGACTTGGGTGCGGTATGTATACAAAATAAGTCTGGGGCGCTCGGCTATTTTGTATGGAATGTATTATTGGTGTATTTATGGACCATTCTGCGTTATTTATTGTCCTCTTCACCAAGCTATGCATTTTTGTCCCGCCTTATCGGCATGCATTTCGTGTATGCTATTTATGTAGAGGCTGCATGCCCAATCTTTATGTGGTGATGTCACGCCTCGACTATGTGAGTTGGTTTGCCCAGATGGGCATGAGGTGTATTGTTTCTGCCGAATCTGTGTGAGCTCGACATACAACTTACTCAGTTCACTCTTCCACAGCAGCTGTATGACCACTGCAGTCGGTGCGCCAATAACCCCCCCCGACGCTTCCACAGCAACGTTGTGAAGCACTCCTAGGACGCCACAGTGTGTGGTATTGGTGACCGATGTGATGACCGAATACGAAGCCGAAGTACGAGGTGGTCTGCTGATCAAATTGGGAAGCAATCTGTTTCAGGTTGTATGTCGTGTTAGCAATAGGTTTATCTCAGGTTGTGTTTGTTTTGACGTCGGGTCTCCCAGACTGTGTGCCATGTGCCCGGACGAAGTGTCAATGCCCGGGTGTGGCTGCTGTTCACGCTGTGCGTGCGGTTGGCGCCGTGCTGCTTGGCTCACCTCGCTGCTCTCTCCTGCCTTTGCGTGACGCCATGCAGACCCAGACTGTAGCCGCAGGCGGTTGACCGCCGCTCTGTGTCGACCTCAGGGACATCGTCAAGCTGACGGCCCAGTTTGTGGCGCGCAACGGCCGCCAGTTCCTCACCAATCTGATGAACCGCGAGCAGCGCAACTACCAGTTCGACTTCCTGCGGCCGCAGCACTCGCTCTTCCAGTACTTCACCAAGCTGCTGGAGCAGTACACCAAGGTACCCACGTCCGTACGCCGGGGCGGTGCGTTGAGATCGTTCCGCGCGGGCCAGCAGTGCACAAGGTCCGAGTTAGCATCACTAGAGCAGAACACCAAGGTATCCGTCCGTATGCCAGGGTGATACACTGATGCTGTTCCGTGCAAGTAAGCAGTACACAAGGTCCGAGTTGGCAGAGCTAGAGCAGTACATGATGTGCTGACTCGTTCATAACTAGCCGTCTAAGTTTAGTGATTGCTGAAGGCTGTCAAAAGTTTATAACTGGCCTTCAATTCGTTATGCCAAAGTATCCGTCGTGATGCCAGGGCGACGCATTGAGGCTGTTCCGTGCTGGCCAGCAGTACACAAGGTCCGCGTTGGCGGAGCTAGAGCAGTACACAAACACATCCGTCAGTTATGTTTGTCCGTCGCTAGAGTGATGCATTGAGGTTGCTCCGTGTGGCGTCAGCAGTACATAAGGCCCGAGTCGGCAGAGCTAGACCAGGAAGCGCTAGATGGAACTGATCGCCTGAAGGTGTGATCTGTTTATATTTAACATTTGCAGGATTTCTGACCGGTGACAGAGGACCCAGAAATGGGCGCTGTATGACTAACGCAGTCGATGAACCCCTTAGCCCAAATAACCAACCAACCAGAGGACCCAGAACTGTACTGTCTTTCCATTATAATTTCCATTATACTCGGCCCTATCCATAATCCAATACAGAAGTGACAGTAATATAATTGCGAAAGTCGTATACATTTGAGTTGATTTCAACAATAGCCGGGGGCCATGTGGGACAATTAAAGTTCCAGTTTCCGTAAACCCCATTGAGATACATTCATGGCCGTGCATATCTAAGCAATTCCCTTAAGACTGGATCGCATCGCACCTTCCCGTCGTGACCTCGAACACTAGTCACATTGCAGACCTTTCACCTGCTACTTCGGAAATAAGAATTAGCAACGGAACAGCTATAATGTAGCACACTGACACCCAGGCCTCTGGTGAAGTTTGGCTCGCCCGACCAATGCCAACGAGTGTCGTAGCTGGCAGTGTCGTGTCTGGAGGCAGTTGCTCTGTGTCGGTGGTCGGCGATGTTAGCGCACGTGAGGCGACCACGAGCGGCTGCCCGCCGGAGAGCGGCCCACCGCTGCCGAACCCGGCCTGCCCGACCGACCGGTGTTGTCGTGTGTGTGTCGGTGGACGGCACGTTCCAGACCAGTGCGCAGGCACGTCAGGGACCGATCATACTCACGAGCTAGCACGTGTCTTGGAGGAAAGATTGGGATGTGTTGGCTGCTGGATAGATGATTATTGGCTGTGACGTGCACGGCACATGTCCTCCAGGCACGCCCATTGTGTTTGGAAGCCTAGTAGGCTGGGTACTTGCCTCGTAACTGTAAGGTCTCCTGTTTAGATCTCGCGTGCCCAATTAAATTTCGTCTGTCCCGCGATCATTCAGTGTACTGGGGTGGCAACTCTGTATGGCGTGTACTGGTGCGTGAGTCGAAGAGAAATCCGAGACTGTGGTCAGATTTGTTATTCAAATTGAACTTGCAACGGCACCAGTAGATTTGTCTGAGTCTCTCTGGATGTATTGTCGGTGCATTGGCGACACTGAAAGCTCTCTGTTTAGATTACCCTCTTGAGCTGGAGTTATTTACGATACTGATGAGATTGGCCCTAAAGTATAATGAATGAGCCCCGCTAAGAATGGTCAGTATTCCGCCAGGCTACCCAAGCGCAGGATTAATTTTATAAGCTCTTTACTTACATCATGAAAACGAGCTGCTTCTAGATTGGCTAACTGCAGTTCAGATGATTCTTGGTAATTCTTGATTTTGAGGTATTGTGGTCCCTTATATCAGATGATCATCAAAATTGGATGATCCCCGAGGCCGAGGTACCTTGAGCACCTGTCATGTGAGGAAATCGGTGACTCGTCGCTTCTTTGTTTGCGGGCTTCAAGGATGAGTGCGGCGCCGCGTGATCAGTTTGCGGTGTGACCAGACCGTTTTTGGCCTGTCGGTGGCGGTGCAGAATTGCCGAGTGTCTGGGAGGGGGCACTGGTGCAGGACGAGATGTGGCGGCGGCTGGCTCCGGCTGAAGTCACCACTACTCGACCCATCGTACCTCCACCGACCCTCCGTCGCGATACAGAGGTGGTTTGCCGGCGTGACTCGGGCCCTTGGCTCGCCACGAAGCTAACCGTTTTTTAGACGATGTCCGCACAAGTATTACTGAGGAAACAGCCCGCACCTTTCCTTGTTTGTCAGTCGGATAGTAGAGCTCGTGCACCCCGACATGGTCCGAGCGCTGGTTATCCAATTGCATTATCTCGTGTGATACATTTGCATATAATGGCGCTCATGATGATTGGCTCTAGCTTTGCGAGGATATCTTCGGGTCCTAGCGCACTTTTGGCCCTATATCTGCCAACAAGATGGAGTGACACCAATCGTGGTGGTAGCGATTGTCAGATGGGCGTCTGATGCACACGCTGTCAAATTTGCGTTAGGCTTTGTCTCGTTCCCATGAAGCCGAGCTGGAATGGCCGAGTGGTTAAGGTGTTGGGCTCTGGGTACCAAAGGTCCCGGGTTCGGCGCTCGCGCCGCTCGTGACATTTCCCAATCCAGCGGCCTACCAGCGAAACAACGTGGACGGCGCCGTTAGCCGTGGATGTGCATAAAGTGCGTCGTGAACCACTCAGTAAACAAACAGGTCGTACTCTTGACTTCCTGTCCAGCCAGCACGATGGTAAGAATAGAGAGAAGGTTCCCACTGTCGTCGGAACATCCGCCGAAGTTGATTCCAATCCCCTTCCACGTATTTCGCAGGAATAATGGGAGCACGAGTGGGGCAGGCAAACACAGAACACAGCCCAGCGGTTAGCCTGATGTGTTCTGGTAAGATGGGAGAAACAAGTTTGGAAATCCCGTACTTATCAAGGAAGAAGTGACTCTTGGTTATGAATGTTGGCAGGTGAAGCTATTGGTTGGTTATTAGTTTTACGACACGGCGACCGTTGAGTCATGTAGCGTCGCCAATCTCTCACGCTGATCGGTCGCGGGCGAAGAGTAGCGACAGGTGAGACTCGAACCCACAACCTTTCGACTGTGAGACGAGCAACATACCCCTAGACTACTCGTCCCCGCAGGTGAAGCTAAAATGTGCGTTAGGACCCGAAGGTTATTGTCCCAAAGCTAGAACCGTGCGTCCTTAGCGCTATTATATGCAAATGCTTTATGCATGAGACAACCAGGTATCAAGTGTTCATAATGTGTGTAGTCTGTCAAGCAAATTTTTGATTGACAAGTATCACTGAAGTTTAGTAAACAGCGAGTAATTTCGAGGCTCCAGAGAAACAGTCCGCGGAGCTCAGACCTTAATGAAAAGGGAAATGGAATAGACGAATCAGGTCTGATGCGCCACTTGACGAAGCTGGGAAGCTGTGATGTAAACGAGAATTGGGAACGGAATGTTTTCGTCGTACTGTCCGTTTCGGAATGGCGGAAAGCACGTTTTGGTCATATTCGTGTTGTTCCTGTTCACGCTTTCGTTCAGACTTGGGGAGCAATTCGAAGCCCGCCAAATGAAATGGGTGGGGTTGTTATTCTTGTTGAGATTAAAGACACAAGAAGTACATAGAGCACCTTCAGTACAATACCAGCAAAAGCGAGACATCGAGGAGTGAATGCCTGTTCTCGGCCGTGTTCCCGTTCCAGCCGTGCGCTAATCTCGCCGGGCTGGACTGGTGTCCGGCACAGGTGCACAGGAGGTTCCAAAAACGTCGATCGGTGAAACCACTCCTGAACTTCACCAATATTATACGATGACCTTTCCTCGACCATTAGAAAGTGAAGTCGAAAGTTGCTTTGCTCCTGGTGTATATTCTGGTACAACCCCTCTGACGACGGGTCCTAAAGGTGCTCTATGTATTTCTTGCGTCTTTAATCTCAACAAGAACAACAACCCCACCCATTTCATTTGGAGGGCTTCGAATTGCTCCCCAAGTCTGAACGAAAGCGTGAATAGGAACAACATGAATCTGACCAAAACGTTATTTCCGGCATTCCGAGACCGACAATACGACGAAAGCATTCCCTTCCAAATTCTCGTTTATATCACACCTTCCCAGATTCGTCAAGTCAGCGCATCAGATCTACGTCGTCCATTCTATTTCCCTTTTCATTTAGATCTTTAAGCTTAGCAGATTTTGTTTCTCTGGAGCCTCGAAATTATTCGCCGTTTACTAAACTTCACTGATACATGTTGTTAATCAAATATTTATTTAACAGATTACATACATTATGAACATAATGACATACAAAAATATCTTCCTCGCCGGGGAGCTAAATAACTTTTAGCGCTCTCTGGCCTCCTTGAATAGTCTCGCGAGTTGCTCGTATGCGTGGGGCCGCGGTAGCTCAGCTGGTAGAACGTCGGACTCTTGTTTGCAAGATTGTGAGTTCGAATCTCACAACCGGCGGCATTACCGAGTCCGCCTGCTGCCAACCGGCGTGAGAGGCTGGCGACGCTATATGATCTAGCGGTTGAGTGCGTCGTAAACGAACCCAAAGTTCCTTCTTTTGATCGTATGCGCAAAAATATAAGGTATGGTACACTGCGGGCCCAATGAGTGTTGGCACAATAGGACAAATGCGGGCCGGCGCACGCAGCATTTGGGATGACTAGTTTTACAGAACAATGCCAGGTAGTGAATCACTACCAGATGCATCTCTCTATCCTGGATGTGCAACATAATATACTGCCCAACTTACAGGACATAGGGGTTTGCACCTTGTGAAGCAATGCGCGGAATGAGCTCTATATGGTCATGGAAATTTATGCGCCCCAAAGTCCACTTAGCCAAAATATTTGCTGGTGTGAACGTACAGAGATCAGTGGGAATGACTGCTGTCAACGGTCAAATATTTCCGGTCAAGTTTTGACGACCGAACCCATACGGACACCGATCTTTGGAAAGCTGGCCACAATTGTCCAGCTGTTTCAAGATTTCACCTGTTTTCATAGTTGGAAAGCATCACTGAGCTTTCAGCGGCCCTACAACAGTGCTTCGTAAAGCGGTTTTAGATTTTGTTGAAATGTTTACCAGAGCTCTAATATTTGATTTTGCTGGAGATGTTAACATTCCCATCGATTAGCGTAAAATACCATCACTTGACAATTGTTTTATTGCTTTTTTCCTACTGCGTTTGTCTGGCATTTCTTGTGCCGCTGTTGGCAAGCGCCGTGTTTTGCTGTTGTTTCTCGGAATCGCCTATCGAGCATAGAACATCGGTTAGCAAACCCTCAGGATCATATTTCGCATACATCGCATCGCATCTGGACTGATCTTTACATTAATCCGATTGTATCATGTGATATTTGACATTTCGAAGCTCAATTAAGCTCAGTATGGTTTAATGTATCCGGGCGTCAATTGCTTGATAATGTATTTACGGACGTCAGATTTGTGCAGAAAGCCGAATCTTGATCAGACATGCCCACATCCACAAATCTCCTAAGCCGCTTCTCAACTATGTGCAATGAGGCGGGTAGTCTGGGGGTAAGGTGCCAGACTCTCGACCGGAGGGTCGTGGGCTCGAGTCCCACCCATCGCTAGTCTGCGTGTGACCAATCGTAGGATATTGGTGACGATGCATGACCCAAGGCAGTCGATGCGTCATGAAACCGATAACCACCACCACCACCAACACCAATACAAACTGCATGCAATGTCTGAATTATGTTACAACATGTTGAAAGCCAGGAAAATGAAATGACAGGTTCCTGGCTCTATGCATTTCCCTGGAAAATGTTTAGTGGCCCATATATGCCACTAAAGGGCCATTTATGGGCTTTGTCGCATAAAAAGCTTGACATGGGGCGTGGGCTTCATGTTGTTTGTTCCATGTTTCGTTTTTGTAGCAAGAAAACGTCATGAGAACAACAACAAAAACAGGGAGGTTTCACAACCTTCAAAGTTTCGGTATCGAATTCACATCCAAGGATAGATAATGCGATATTGCAGAGGTAGCAGCTTCAACATGAAATTTGTCGGCTGCAGCACCGACCTTCCCCAATCTTGCATTATATTTACATTACACGCATATATTTCACTTCGTTCATGAACTTTTGTAACACCGACACCAGCTTTATTTTTGAACACCGACTTTGAAAGTTGTCCCAACAAATTTGCCGGTGATTTCCACCTTGAGTTGACCAGGAGAGGCCACTAAGCCCGGTACCTGCCCTGCATTTTCATCGTCCAGTAACACGCCAATAGTTGCGTTCATTTGCTCAGCTTTGCCATTTGACCAAGGTGGCGGTCATCAGCGTCATCTTGGTCATCAGCGGAGCCAGAATGCCGAGAGTGTGTGTGGCGGGGCAAGCACGCCAGACCGAGCCTGTCTGGGCCCTTGTGGTGGCACGGCTTGGCACAGCTCGGGCGCCTCGTCGGACGCGTCGACGCAGTCGTTGTATCCGTCGCAGACGTTGCCGTGCGGCACACAGCGTGGCTGCGCTGAGCCGCAGCGATGCTGGTCGGCGGCGCACACCACCAGCAGCAGACTGCACGCGGCGCCCGCCTCGTCGCTGCCGTCGGCGCAGTCGTTGTGGCCGTCGCACATGAGCAGCTGCGAGACGCACTGCAGCGGCGGCGACGTGCAGCGGAACTGGTTGGGCTCGCAGACGATGCCGACCGCGCTGCACGCGTCGGGCAGCTCGTCTTCGCCGTCCTGGCAGTCTACGTCGCCGTCGCACACCCACAGGTCGGAGATGCAGGCGCCGGAGCCGGCGCAGCGGTACTGGCTGGCCAGGCAGGTGGCGGTGCGGCGGCCGCCGCGGCCACCACACCGGTGGCTCGCCTCGTCGGTGCCGTCGTAGCAGTCGTAGCGGCCGTCGCAGACGCGGCTGGCCGGCACGCAGGGGGGATGGCCGGTGGCGCAGGCCAGCTGGCCGGCGGCGCAGGCGGGCCGGCCGCCGTCGGCGAGCCGGCGCGCAGCGCACAGCTCGGTCTCCTCGTCGCTGCCGTCCTTGCAGTCGTCCTGGCCGTCGCAGACGAAGAATTTCGAGATGCAGCGCGTGAAGGAGCGTTTGCAGTGGAACTGGTCGTCGCTGCAGGTGACGTTGAGCGCGTGGCAGGCGGCTGGCGCCTCGTCGCTGCCGTCCGGGCAGTCGGGGTCTCCGTCGCACACCCTCTGCCGGTGGAGGCACGTCTTGGGCGCCGAACGGCACCTGAACTGCGCCTCGTAGCAGGCGTGGCCGCTGGTGGCGCAGACGGCGAACGTCTCGTCGCTGCCGTCCTGGCAGTGGTTGTTGCCGTCGCACACCTGCAGCTCGGACACGCAGCGCGGCCAGCCGGACGCGCAGTGGAACTGACGCGCGCCGCACGGCACGTCGCACGCGGCCGCCGTCTCGTCGTCGCCGCCGGCGCAGTCGTTGAACCGGTCGCACACCTGCCGTTTGGAGATGAACTGGGACAGCGACTGTGGCGGCGGCTTGCCGTCCCGTGTCAGGTTTCGGCCGGCCGCGCCGGCGCATTCGAACTTGTTGGTGTAGGGCTCGGCGCCGACCGACATGCAGGCGGCGGCCGTCTCGTCGCTGCCGTCGGAGCAGTCGTCGTCGCCGTCGCAGACCCACTGGTTCCAGACGCAGGCGCGCCGGCCCGACCGGCAGCTGAACTGGTCGGCCACGCAGCTGACGTTGAAGCGCTCGCACGCCTCGACCGCCTCGTCGGCGGCGTCGGAGCAGTCGTCGTAGCCGTCGCAGATGGCGGCGGCCGGCACGCAGTGCTGCTCGGGCCCGTCGCAGCGCAGCTGGTCGTCGTTGCAGGGCGAGTTTGAGCCGGCGCACGCGGCCGCCGTCTCGTCGCTGGCGTCATCGCAGTGATCGACGCCGTCGCACACCCACCGTTCGGCGATGTGTGACGGCTGTGTGCCGGCGCCGCACTGGAACGGCACCGACGCGCGGCGCCGACTGGCGGCGCACGCCTCGGCCGTCTCGTCGCTGCCGTCGAAGCAGTCGTTGTGGTTGTCGCAGACGAAGAACTCGGGGATGCAGCGTCGCTGCGAGCGGACGCAGCGGAACTGGCCGTCGGCGCAGCTGACGTTGAGCGCCGCGCACGCGGCGTCCGTCTCGTCGCTGCCGTCAAGGCAGTCGTTGCTGCCGTCGCACACCCAGTCGTGCGGCACGCACAGGCCGTTGTCGCAGCGCAGCTGGCTCTCGGCGCACAGCGGGCAGCCGCGCTCGTCGCGGCCGTCGGCGCAGTGGGCGGTGCCGTCGCACAGCAGCCGTTGGTCGATGCACACGTTGGCGCCGCAGTGGAACGTGTCGTCGGCGCACAGCCGCTGGCAGTCGCGCTCGTCGCTGGCGTCGGCGCAGTCGGCCTCGCCGTCGCACTGCAGCCACGGCCGCAGGCAGGCGCCGCTGTCGGCACACTTGAACAGGCCGCTGGCGCACGTGACGCGGCCGCAGCCCGCCTCGTCGCTGCCGTCGCCGCAGTCGTCTTCGCCGTCGCACCGGTAGTCGGCGTTGACGCAGCGGCCGTCGGCGCAGGCGAACTCTCCGGACGGACACGCTGACGAGCCGGCTGTGGCGGGAGCGACGGCCGCTCCTTCTCGCCGCTGCCTCGAGCCGCCGCCCGCCACCAGCGGCACGCACAACGCGCACAGCACGCACAGCACACACGCAGCCGTCATGGTGGCGCGGCAGCCGACCGCTCGGTGTGGTGTGGCGGCAGTCTGTCGGCTGGGTCGGACCGTTGTGTGGCGGGACGTCGGCGGCTCGCTGTTCGCGTGCTGTCGGCTCGCCCGCGGACGCCCGACTGGCCGCCGAGCCCGGACCACATGCCGCAAAGGCCGAGCGGCGCGGATTAGCTCCGAGCGGCGACAGCGGGTGTGCGGCTTGCGGTCGGCAGAGAATGCGCCCCGGCTGGGCCCATGGACTCTTGGCGTCGTCGCTGGGGATTCGACGAATCCGTCGCCAGTCGGCAGAAGAGGGATAATCGTCCGGCCGCGACATGTCGTGTCGTGCCGTATTGCTTAGTTGCCTTCGTCCGAGGACATCTGAATTGGCACTCTCACTGCACACGAGGTCACCAGTGAGTGAGGCTTGCGAACCACAATCTTGCGATCAAGAGTCCGAGCTCTATCAACTGAGCTACCGCGGCACCTGCTCATTCCTGAGATTGCAGCATTCCTTGTCTCTGCCCCCTGGGAATGAGTGGTAGGTGGGGAGGTTGATGCTGTAATACCCGGTCACGCGTTTTCACAGCTATCGGCTGTGCCAGTGGCCGTTATGTGGCTCTAGTCTCTGATACGGTAGATTATGTGGCTACTGCAAGCGTTGATTGCCAGCATTGGGCGCTGGTGGTCCTGGCTGATTTATTGCAAGATGCGCATGCGACGCCTTACTAAGTAGGTTGGAAGGTTGGTGGGATTTGCCCGATCAGCATGTCTTGGTTTGGTGGCCTTGTGTACCGCTAATACACAAGGTAATCTATGGTTCCGAATCCAGCAGCTGATAATGAGGTTTTTATATTCACTGCATAGCTGCGAGCGTGTCCGGATAAAAGATGAGTAATGGATCAGGGAAAACAACCTTGAAGTGGAATCGGACGACAGGTTATCGCTTAACAGTTCGTCCCTGCCGTTCTTTCAGTTTTCATGACGAAAACGCTTCGTATGGCCAAGGTATTGCACTGTTGAGTACTTCGTTGACAACATTTTGAGCTTAATATCTTCAATCATCGTGTCGAAATGACGTGAAATGTCTCGTCATTTTGTCGGATGCCGCGTGATATGACAGGTCAATTTGTGTTCGGAGTAACTTGAAATGACACTTCAATTCGTTGGGATAGCGTGCTATGATAGGTCATTTTGTCTCGGCCACCCGACTATCCAGATCGTGCCTCCGTTATCCCCAGGTCCCCTATTGTAAGTCATGTTTTGCGTGAGAAAAAAAGCAAAGAAAAAGTTTGTCATTTGGCTGCAAGCTGATCTGGATATTTGTATCGGTCCTCGTGAGGTCAGCGAGTACGCTCATTACGCCACTGAAAAGGGATGAAAGCACCAGACTTGTGTTCATCGGCCATCGCTGTAGGTCTTGCTTTTTTTTCGAATCGAGTGCAGCTTGTGGTTTGTTGACTTTTTTATAAAAACGTATGGTTCACACCACACAGAGGGATTTTAGTTCTAGAAAGTGCAGCGAAATGTCGAGGGATGTGTCTTGAACAGACTTGTTTCTTCGATTCCAATGCATGTTTACGTGATTTTTACATGATCCGTATGCTTCGTCATCATTGGCTAATACTGACAGCTCAACATGGGCATATTTAGTTTTTAAAATACCAAGGCTTCCGTTAATAGATGTCTCACGGTGAGCTTCGTTAAGATGGAAGCGGTGGGGTCTAAATGTTTTGTATGGTCACCTGGAATCAGATTTCAGAATCAGATGCCAACATCAGTTACCTGCCACCTACAGGCGGCGCTGTGCTCACGTGGGACTGGGCCATACAACACATATCACTGGGCAGGTTGCGGTCAGTCTTTCCTCCTCGTGACGTCCAGTTTGACACGTTCAAATTAATTGCAGTCATTTCATCAGTCATACGATGACCTTTCCTCGATGATTAGAAAACACATTCGAAAGTTACTTTGCTCTTGGCATATATTCGAGTATATCCCTTCGTCAAACTACAAAATAGTGCGATTTTCAGGGTCAGTGGCGCGATTTTGTTTTGTGTGCCAGGCGCCGATTTGTACCTGAGCTGTACATAAGCTTGCTGTATGCAATTTATAAGCCGCCGCATTTAATGAAGGGGAATGACCTGCAGCTGATTATCTTAGCTTACCGCTCATGGGGTGGCACGATGCGACTTTTACAGCCATCAGCGCGATTTTTGTGGGCCAGGCGCCGATTTTCGATGCCCGACACAAGTTGCCTGGGTTTCAGCGCCAGTTTTCTGTGCTCGACGCGATTTTTCCTAAACCTCTTCATAATTTGTCTGACCACTGGTCACTTTCCCTGGTCCCGCATTATTTTTGGCGCAAGTCTCGCGCAATTGTGTAGCGTCAGAACGATTGTCCCAGTTTGTATTTTCGGCGACCATGCTTAATTTTGCGGCTCCAGGATTATTTTTTGGTGGAGGTCCCGTTGCGATTTTGGGGGCAGCGTTGTGTTCATTCGTGGCTCCCGATGCATCTTTGTGGCTCCCGAGGAGAATTGTTTCTGCCCTGGTGCCATTTTGGTTGCTTCGGTATGGTTTTTTTCGGGCCTCGACACTATTTTTCTGACCCGATGCGATTTTGTCTGCGATTCTGTTGATTTTTCTGAGCCTGGGTCGCCTTTCTGGGTCCTCACACAAGGTTTGAACCCTGATAGGCTTTCTTGAGGCCCGGCGCGATTATTTCTGCCCGCGCACTTGTCCATGGCCCTGCTGAATTTTGGGGGTCTCTGGTGTGGTGTTCGGGGCCCCAGAGGGATATTCCGGACCCGGATTTATTTTCGTGGTCCTTGCTGCCTGCACTGCACGGCTTTTTGAGTCCCTGTTAGAGCTTCGGGTGTCGGCGCGTTTTTTGGGGTCCCGGTGCAATTTTTCTCCAGCCCGACAACATGGCAGCGACCAAGGATTAAACAGATAAACATTCATAGCTACCTTGTGTTTCAAGTAATTCACCGATCCCATGGTTGACTATATTCTTAACATATACTAACACCACACCTGACACTTCTGCGAACCCTTTCCCACCAACAGAAGCAGAGGGGTAGAAACGTATCAGAAAGTGAGAGGAAGCAAGACCCCCTTTGAAGTTGATTCTTACCATGAATCGCTATAGCATTAATGATAAGCTTCATGAACTGTGTTGGGGCATGGCCCCTGTCCCTCCCGTTCCCGCACCTTTGAGCAAAAGCGTCTTGTTTTGTTGCACTTGTTACTCGCGATTGGCACTGTCTCCTTTGTGCTATTTTCAAAAACTATAAAAATACCACAACACTTCTTTTAAGAACTCTTAATGTTTCATCTAACTCATGCACGGTACGGGCGAGGCAGAGTTTTTGATTGTCATAGCGTTTTTAGATGCATATGTAGTTAGTTTTCATTCTATTTTGGACAAAGCTCCATATTCACCTTCTGGTATTTTGATGGCCATAGATTGCCGTATGTGTGAAGGCTTATTTTGCCATGTTATCTTGTTCGACTACTAGTTCGTTATTTTTGGTTATTGTAAAATGTATGCATCTTTCAGCAAATTCACCGATACCGACCGAATTCTTTTTGGTGCATATCATGTCGCAGTTGTCCCACATATGTATTTGTTTTCTCTAAAATATGCCCTGGTGTGTGTCATCGAACTCCTACCTTGAGGCCACTTTACAGTTCCGTTTGGGGTCAACATATAGTATAGCTCCCTTCGGAACGTTTAGGGGATGTGGCCCCTATGGCTCCCAAGATCCACTTGTGCATGCATCTGGTAACAATTTCTAAGTATTCATCTTTTTCATTAAATGCGTTTTACATGATTTAGTGCCCACTTTATCATTCGTATTTGTTATGCATGCAACGATTTTGAGGGTGTCCTAAGGAAGAAAAAAGACAGTTGCTCCTTTCATTCTTAATCCCATTTTGAATTAATATGCATCCATGCCCAGGTTTGATTCGTGATTTGGATATGGATAATTTTTTGGGGAGCACTCAAATATGGATATATTTTGTGAAACATGAAACATCATAATTTCAGTTTGCATGTTCAAACTTTAACTCTTGAACACTTTATCACAGGGGAAGTAGGTATTAAACAGCACCATTCAACCTCAAGATGAGAAAATATAAGAAGCTGGTTTTCTAATGGGGATAATGTTCTGGTTGCAAACAATCCGGGAACAACCCATTTGTCCAACCCTGTCCACGCCTCATGCGACTGACATGCCCATCCCGGATCGGACGCTCAGCTTCCAGTCCGTGCTGTTCAGATTACCTGTGGATCGTTCTCGAAGCAGCTATCATGTCTTCTCCGAAGTCATGCCGGCGCACTGGAAGGGAATGCTAATTATCCTCTCTGCGATCGTGTAGGAAATCCTATCGGCTTTGAAAGCTGTGCCGCAGTGGTGACATAGACCGCAATTATAACTCAGTTCGGTAAACATGCTTGTCAGTGAGTGGATCGGAGCTTGAATGGTCGGGATGTGGTGATACGAGATGCCGGTGTGCTAATCCTGATGTTTCCTGTATTGGCTGACAAAATGCTGCAAGTCTGTTGATGGTCTGCTATCGTACTACACCATGCGTTTCTTTTCCGATAGTGTGTTAGCGAAATCTGTCGAATGTGTCCAAGCATAGGTACAAGTAATATTGAATAGCATGAATTGTATGGATTTGCTTGGAAATTTTGGTTTATTGTGATGATACAAAATGCGGACCTTCCGAATGATCTCTTTGAAGTTGGAAAAATGAGGGAAAGACTTCTTTCTTACCATATAATTATAGTGCACGGTGCTTCTGCGTTTAAGAACGCTTCAACTGCAATGACTATATAGCTATAATATGACTAATATATATACATACATATATATATATATATATATATATATATATATATATATATATATATATATATATATCTATAATTTTTCACTCCTCGTGTTGTTTATCGACTCCAGCTTGCCCCGAAAATACATACGATACTCCTGACATTAATTACTCTGTCTACTTGTCAGGGAAGCATTCTGTTTACGATGATGCTATTTGCTGCACTCACCCATCGGCAGCAAAGTTAATCACTTCATGCAGCCCGTCGTGTATTATGCTTTTTTAGTGCTCCCTCAGAAGACTGCTGATCCCACCCATGGTGTCGCAATGTTTTTCTCTCAGTTTACCGCATATATTCCACCCTTTCCACCGTTACGCTGTGGTGACCAAATTATCCCCCACCAAGGCACTTTCGCCTGTCTGGGAATCGTCCTAAATAAAGGAATATGTCAGCCCTCGTGTTGCCTATGTTAAACATGGTTGCGCTAAGGGGGTGATTCTCCTGCACTGAATCTCTGGTCGATACTGAGGTGCAAACTGGGCTACTCTAAACAAAATGTACATTGCACTGATTCACTGTTCATGCCCCATCCCCAATGCCTCGTTTTCATATGCCATTCGTTGTAATGTGGGAACGTTTTTAGGAGCGCTGTTTTATTCAGAACGAAGTACTTCTGAAACTGGAGACAAACGTTCGTTTTTAGTGCACACAAATTGCCCAACATTAATGTGGAATGTTTTGTGCGTACCTTTTGCAGATGTATTTCGAATATACTGTGGCTTAATTGGATTATGCAAATAGTATGATTACGAATAGCCACCTACAACTCATTCGTCATCCAGCTCAAACAGTAAATACAATAACAGTCTCACTCCAGCCCTTCACCAGCCTACATATCGCCGGTGTTATGTGAGCATCACGTGACTGACGGCTCGCGCTCACCGTCCGACCAGGTGCTGATCCCACCCAAGGACCTGATGTCCAAGCTGGACGCCGAGTGCGAGTCGCCGGCGCAGGTGCTGGACCGCGTGCGCTACCGGGTCGAGTGGGACCGGCTACAGGAGGCGCGCCGGCGGCGCGAGGAGGAGGCCGTCGAGCGGGAGCGCGTCTCGTACGCGCAGATCGAGTGGCACGACTTCGTGGTGGTGGAGACGGTCGACTACCAGCCGTGGGAGCAGGGCCAGTTTCCGCCGCCGACCACGCCCGCGCAGGTCGGCCAGCGCGTGCTGATGCAGGTCGGTGGCTCGCTGCTGCTGGGCGGTGGCACGCTCTGGTGTGGGACGGTGGGAGGGGGGGGAGGCGGAAGTGTCGGAGACGAGCAGGATGGGGGACCTGACGGAGATGGTGTGGGCGGTCGTTCAGCCAGCACGTCCTGTCTGCCTGTCTCTGTCAGCCGCCAGCTGACAGACAGGCAGACAGGTGTGTGTGTGTCTGGCGGGTCCTTCCGCGATGAACGCTGGTGCGGATGCAATCAAGATGTACTGAGGTAAAAGTGACCATTCTGGCGGTCGAAGTTCGTATCCATGGCCGATAGATTTTATTTTTGGGGGGAGGGAGGTCCATGGGTACGATACATAATTTTTTCATTTCGCACTGATCTGAACGATTAGCGCGACACAGATTGTGTGAGTAGTTTGGAGTATGGTCGGCAGCCAGTTCGACTGCAGGTCACACTGCGATGGGATGGGCTCTGCGGCTCGCACTCTGCGATGGGCGTGGTTGGAGTGTCCTGGTGACGCGTCGTCTGACCGGTCGACGCCGCCTGTCACAGGAGCGCATAGATGACGGCGAGGAGATGCAGATGTCGGACGAGGAGGAGGACGCCGAGCCGGAGCCGGAGCCCGAGCCCGAGGAGAGCTCCTCGTCCGAGTCCGAGGAGGAGATGGAGCCGGAGCCGGTGCCCGTGGCGGTGCCGGAGCCGCAGCCGGAGCCCGTGGCGCAGCCGGAGCCGGAGTCACAACCGCAGCAGCCGGCGGCGGCGGCGGTCGGCGTCACCGATAATACTCAGGTCAGTCGGAGATGGCTTCGTCGGGCCGCGGTAGCTGTAGGGCATTTGCGAATGAAACTTGGTCACGTACTTTCTTAAGGTGCGATTGTTTCAAAATGCAGTGGGCAAATCATCCAAGGGAGTCCAGTTGGTTTTTCTCGTGCTTTTTGTCTTTGTTGTTAGTGTTTTGTCGAACTAAGCTGATTTAGTGATGATTATTATTACTAGGATTTTATGGTGCTGATTTTGGTGAATTGTGATATTGTACTATTTTGTGTGATATAAATTAACATATGTGTCTGGAATCAACGCTAAACAGGCTTTAATCACGGGTTAATATGAAAGGTGTTAAATTATCCCACCTCTCCTGGTTTTAGACGATAATAAATGGGCAGGGATATTGCAATGAAATATTGCGAATGCAAAAATGTACAAGTGCATTCCATGCAATTTTGTTAGGTTAAAAATGGGAACTGCATGGGTGCGAAGTCGGCCGACTGGCCACTGACCGGCCTCCCGATTGCCCAGCGTTCAAGGTCACACATGTTTCGTCAGCATGGCGGTGCGGTCTGCTGGCTGATCTCTGCTTATAGCTTCATTAGTTTCCGAGATCATGGGACGGGGGGGGGGGGCGAATCCGCCCCCTCTATCCTTGTCACGTCATGTGAGAGGCCTTTCGGAGCGCGTGTTAGGGACTGGTTTGCCCTCCGTGTGCCTGATATCGTCTCTGCGGTGCGTGACGATGACCGCCTTGTCGACAGGTGCAAGACATGGAGGAGGACTCTGACGAGGAGGCAGAGGATCCTCGGAGGCCGCAGCCTCCGCCGCCTCCGCCACTACCGCCCAAGGCGCAGCCGCCGCCGCCCCCTCTGCCACCCAAACTCGACCAGGTCGTAATCAAGAAGTATGACCCGAAAGGTGCGTGCGGCTGTCCTGGCCGATGCATGTCATTTTGGTTCCATTGACTTCATACTCACTGATGATGTCATGCCAGCCCGCTGCAAACATTTCGAGATTTTGGGTCTTTTTAGGTGAATGCAGGATTGAAAAGGGTTTATTTTTTTAAGTGTTTAACCATGTTTATGCGAGGCGTGCTTGTGCAACATTATAGGACAGGATAATATTTACACATGCACTGGATGGATGGCCATGGCTGCTGTGAATGTTCTGCCAGTCCGTCGCGATTGCTAGTCTGTCATATTGCCAGTCTGTCTTGCGCGGTCCATCGCAACGTGACGCCCGTGTTATCGCAATGACGTGCTGACCACTCAGCTTCAACGAGCTGTTCCGCCTGACCTCTAGATCCGACCTACCCAATCGACCTCCCCACCCGATCTCCATGTCCGATCTCCATGCCCGATCTTCATGCCCGATCTTCATGCCCGATCTTCATGCTCGACCTCTGCGCCCGATATCTACGCCCGACCTCCACCAGACCTCCACCAGACCGCTCTGCTCAACCTCGACGCCGCCGCACCTGCCTCTCCTCTGAGTTTCCACTGGCCTCCGTGCAGCCCACGTGGCCGCTTGCCGCCCTGGCGCTAATACGCTGAGACGCTCTCACACCCGTATGCCGCCAGCTGTGACCAAGCCGTCGCGCGCCCCGGCGTCCGACCAGTTCCTCATCTCGCCGATCACGGGCGAGCGCATCCCGGCCAACCAGGTGGCCGAGCACATGCGCATCGGCCTGCTCGACCCACGCTGGGTGGAACAGCGCGACCGGCAGCTCAACGAGAAGGTCAACCAGGAGACCGTGTTCGCCACCGGTGAGGGCCCGGCTGGGGTGGGTGGGTTGGCTGCTTCGCCCTCTTGCTCTTGTTTGTTTGTGTTCGTCCGTTCCTTCGTTCGTTCGCTCGTTAGTTACTTCGATAGTTAGTCGGTTGCTCAGTCAGTCAGTCAGTCAGTCAGTCAGTCAGTCAGTCAGTCAGTCAGTCAGTCAGTCCGTCGGTCGGTCGGTCGGTCGGTCGGTCGGTCGGTCGGTCGGTCGGTCGTTCGTTCGTTCGTTCGTTCGTTCGTTCGTTCGTTCGTTCGTTCGTTCGTTCGTTCGTTCGTTCGTTCGTTCTTTCGTTGGTTCGTTTGTGCCAGGATGTACGATCAACATCCAGCTAATTGTGCAGCCGGTTAATTGTGCCGCATTTGTATAAACCACGATAATGAATAACCCGCCATGGTCTGTCAGGTGGCGACATCGGCTCACATCTGCAAAACCTGGCCGAGCGGAGAACAGACATTTTCGGCGCCGGCGACGAGGAGACCATCATTGGAAAGAAAATTGGAGAGGAAGAGAAGCGTACAGACGATAAGGTCAGATGATAGGCCGTCACGAAATCAGGTCAAACGTTTGGAGCGTGAGGTCAGGAATGGAGAGCGCGGAGGGACGGAGGTGATTGGGAAGAGGGAATGATCGAGCGTGTGAAAGGTTCGAGCAATAAGTGCATTGTTTGAGGCGGATATCTTCCGGTGACAGAATACGCGACACATTCGTGATGGTCAAAGCTTGTTGGTCTCACGATTTAAAGGTTTTATACTTGGTGTCGTGTGGACGTAGCCCATGGCTTGCTGGTAACGCGCATTTTTCCCAGATTGTATCTATCCCGCTCGCGAATAAGTGTTCTGTCGAAATATTGTAACAGTACTAGTTTTGCAAGGTGAATTGCAAGCTAAGCTTCAGCTGTGTAGGTGTACGGATCTCACGACTTCAAAGTTTATTTTCAAATCGTGCAGAGGGACAGGATGTAGGAAAGCCGTGCGCGAAAACATTTGTGTCCAGATGGCAGGGTACGTGGAAAATGCGACTGTTCTGAGCCAATAACGTATCGATGCAATTTGCAGAAAGACTATCTGATCGATCCCGTCGGATAGCTTGTCCAGATTACGACGGTCTGCTGGCCCTGCTGAGGTCAGCGGGTGATCGGGTGGACTTGACATGTCGCTGCTGTGTGGTGAGGGATCACTGCTCCCCTTTCTCTTGATTTGCCTCTATTGTGTCTGTCCCACTGGTTGGTAAGTGTTCTGGCGAAATCTTAGAGCAATGCTATTTTTTAAGAAGTACATTAGAAGCAAAGCCCCAGCTGTTCTCTTCAAGGGTACCTTTGGCCTTCTTACGTGCCACATGATTTTGCTTCGGCAAAAGTGAAACCATGGCTAAAGCTTCAAATAAGCCCTGCAAAATATCTGGATGTCGTGTGTTCTGAAGATAGCAACTCCAAAATATTAGCTTCTTAGGAGAGGGAGAGGGAGAGGGACAGAGAGAGATGCATACAGACAGACATGCAAACAGGCAAATGTAGACAGACAGACACAAGCATGCAAACACAGACGAACGGATAGACATAGACAGACACACGGACAGACAGACACAGACGGACAGACAGACAGACAGACACAGACGGACAGACACAGAATGGCAGACACAGACGGACAGACACAGACACTCACGGACAGACACGGACGGACAAACAGTGAAATAACCTTTACAGTCGACGCGCCCCTAAACTCCTATTCCAAGTCCAACAGACGGGCACAAATAGACATGCCGTGTCTTCGTCTCTCGTGATCGTATTGCTTTGTGGAATTTTCTGCTTCGTCGAATATCGCGAGCAATATTGGGAGCTAGATGTTCGTGAATGCTTGCCAACTCAGGATTCCGTAATTGGCGATTCGACGAAAGTAGGCCATAGGGAGTTAGCTTGGATCGGAGGCCAACTTGCGTCGGAACTATGTATCAAAAGTTAACTGGCATCGGGGATAACATGCATCGGAAGTTAACTGGCATCTAAGATGTGTATCGTTAGTTCGCTAGTTATTTGGGCTTAAAGGCGCTTCGACCAGAATTGATCATTCGCGCCCATGGAAATATGTATCACAAGCTAGCTGGCATCGGGGGATAACGTGCATCAGAAATTAACTGGCATCAGAACAAAACATAGGAGATGTATAACTTCCGTTGATCATGCTTCTGAACATTGCAGAATTACACACGCTGCTTACCATGAATTTTGTTTGTGGTGGGGGTTAGGGAAATTTAATTGATGGTGGGGAAGGTATCGTGAAGAGTGGTTGCTACAAAGATAATAAATGATATGGATAGCCAGTCATTGTTGTATAAACCGAATGGGCATGTCATAACCCTGCTTTATGCTCGTGAAGTAGAAATTGCATACTAACGATCATCCACTACGTTGACGCCTGAAGAATGCTTTGCTATCCTTGAACTTCCGCATTGGCCATCCAGTTTGAAAGGAGCGGCTGCTATGACGGCTCTGAAAACGCCACGTCCAAGTCCTACTGTTGTGCTTCAGGCTGACTACCTACACAACTGCTGTTCGTTTCACCAACAAGTTTCCGATTATATGGGCTGTCAGGCGCTGTGGGCGTGCAAACACATTTGGACCAGTCACACTCCTGTGGTCACACTATCACATTAAATGTTTAGTCGGGTGCTCAGCCAACAATAGTCATGCTGTAATTGGGCGATGCTTATCGACACGGCAATTCAACTTGGCGTGATGGACTTGCCAAAATATATAGTACTGGGCAAATTTATAAACCAGTTATTGTTCGTTATTGTATGTACCTATTGGTAAATGCCTGTTTGATATCGGTTAGTGCGTGACTTCCATGTAGCTCGTGCCCAGTGGCATTAAGCTCGTGAACCTTGCAACTCGATATGAGAGTTTCCTGAGTAAAATTGATTGCATTGCCTTAAATTATAGTTATGGTGTCATTGAGCATCCAAACCTGATGTTTTCACGCCTGCTGACTAATTGCTACTACCTGCTGATATTTGTTGACTGACTGCTGCTCCCTGTTGATTTATGTGGACTGATTGCTATTCCCTGCTGATATCTGTTGACTGACTTCCGCAACTGTTAGCTGACAGCTGCTGCCTGCTGATATCTCCTGGCTGACCGCTCCGTGCGCTTTGCAGAGCATCTGGGACGGCCACAAGTCCAGTGTCGGCGGCGCGTCTCGTGCGGCGCGCGCCAACGTCACTCTCGACGATCAGATCAGTCACATCCACAAGGCTAAGGGCCTGCTGGAGGAGAGCGAGCGCATCGGGCCCAAGAAGACGGGCCGCGACCGGCGTGGCGAGCGGCGCGACCGGGACCGCGACGAGCGCGACCGAGAGGAGCGCGACCGGCACCCGCCGCCGCCGCCGCCCCCACCGTTGCCGGCCACGCCCAAGGCCCCGGCTCCGCCGCCGCCGCCTCCGACCCAGGCTCCCGCGCCGCCGCCGCCACCCCCACCGCCACTACCGCCGCCGCCGCCGCCGCGCATGCTGCCCAAACAGCCGCCGCAGCCGCCGCAGCCGCCGCTGCTGAGGCAGACGCCGCAGCCGCCCGAGCCGCCGCAGGTGCCGCAGCCGCCGCTGCTGCGGCCGGCGCCGCAGCAGCCGCTGCTGCTGCGTCCGCCGCTGATGGCGCAGCAGATGGCGCCGCAGGGTGTGATGATGACGCCGCGGCCGCCCATGATGGCCAGTGAGTGCTGCCCCACACCGCCCGTCCCCTCCGCCGGCTGTCGGCAGTCACGATGGATCCACTGGGCTTTGGCTGCGTAGCAAAAGTTTTGTCATGACAGGCTTCTTTGAGAAAACGCCAGCTATTTTAACCATCTGGGTGCGTTTCTGAAGGCACAGCTCCGTTTACTACGGCATTGTGATTACACCGACAGAGGTCCTGCTATATTTCTGCTGTATTATTCTTCTTTATATTGCATTTTTGTCGTGCGTGTTGCCATTCAGATACTCGAAGGTGCTCAAGATGGGGAATTGCTGTGGGTAAGTTACCGGCCGTAAATTAATTAATGAGCACAATGCATTGTGACGGAATGTCAATGTGCGGTTTGTACCATGCGACATAATTTGTGAGATTCAAATTAAGACATGTTATGGAAGGAAAGGGAACAATGATTCAACTTAAGATATGTTATAGAAGGATGGGGACAATGGGCCTATATGCGTCGAGAACTGACGGTAGTGAAGTCAGCCAGCACATGTGCAGTGAGGTCTTACTTTTCACTCGGCATGTTATCGTTATTCCCTCCTTTTCATTGTATGTAACAAATGCCCTGCTGTCTGTCTCAGCAATCAAAACTCTTGCTGTGTCAACTGTCAAGAACGTCTTTTCTCTCTTTCTTCTCGTCCTTTATGTTTTTATCATGTTCTATCCATATATATATATATATATGTGTGTGTGTGTGTGTGTATAAATGTATGTATGTAGGTATGTATGTATGTATACATGTATATATCTCCCTATCTTGGTTATGCTCTTCGTCGTCTTGATCTTGGTTTTCGTGTTTCTCTTGTTTCTCGTGTTTCTACTGTTGAAGCTGCCGCTCTTGTGCGACCCTACCTACCATGCTTCCTCTCGTATTTCTAAGGCCCCCTTCCCGGGCGTCTCTACTTACGAACCTCTCTACATCAAGCTGCGTGAGATCTGTTGTGGGACCGACACCTTTATTTTCACCAATATGCCTAACAAATTATCCCGCGAGCTTGTCTTCGTGCAAGCCCCACGTGACGTGACGTGCCGTGGCGCATGCCTTGCATTGCCTGCTCGCCACATGCTTCCGGCCTGACCTGATCTGACGGGACGTCTTGTGCCTCCGTTGCAGTGCCTGCCCGGCCGATGTTCATGCAGGCCGTCCCTGCTGGTTTCATGCCGCCAATGCAGCATCCTGGCCCGCCCATGCAGGTAGTGAGTGTCCGAACTCCATCTTGTTGAGTTTCTGTCATTGAACAGGTGTGTTTGTCATTGCCATGTCATAGATACACAGTGTCTGCACTTTCTGGGGGGTAGGGGGCTAACACAGATGTTCAAGATTACCTTAAAATGTTCGTTTCTGGTGAACTTTCAGGCATGATCGGATATTTCTTAACCATGCCACGCTGTGTCAGACATTCGTTTTCTGCGAAAAATGAATGCATTCCCTGCCCCATGGATAACTTCCCCATTGCATGCTAGAGGATAGACCATACAGGTTGCATCCGGTTTTTCTTAGTTGTTGATATTGTATTCAGACATTGCCTGCTTATATTTTTCTCTTTCACATATAATAATAGTTACATCCTTCAACCAAATTTGACAGCTGTAATTGGGATTCAACATTAGATATATAGCTATGGATATGTAGTCCAATGTGTCAACCATAAAATGGCTATCGTTGTGCCAGATGTTGACGCCGTGTCTCAAATGTGCTGACCTCGGCAGATGTCAGCACCCGAGCCGATGATGATGAGCGAGGACGAGCCGCCCAGCAAGAGGCAGCGCACCGAGGAGAGCCTCATCCCGGAGCATCACTGGCTGGCGCGCAACCCAGGGGTACGTTATGCCGCCCAGGGCGAGACCAGGGGGGGGGGCGTCGTCCGTGTCTCGGACCGCAGTGATGTGTGCCTGGGTCAGTGGACAGTGTTACAGAGCCTGCCGCAGCCGCCTGCGCCGGGTGTGCTGGTGTTTCTGCCCATGCACTCGGCACTATGCTGCCACTCGTGATTTCCCATACTGCCCCACGTTGTGCAGCGTCAGCCTGGGTTCGTTGGGCTGCCGTGTGTCGCGACTAATCGACGTCTCCTCAGGGTCAGGTGGGGTTTGTGATGACCTATCCCTCTGCCACTCAGTGTCAGGAGGAATTTGTGGTGACCTGTTCCTCGGCCATTCAGGGTCAGGTGGTGTTTGTGGTGACCTGTCCCTCTGCCACTCGGTGTCAGGTGGTGTTTGTGGTGACCTGTCCCTCTATCACTCAGGGTTAGGTGGTGTTTGTGGTGACCTGTCCCTCTGCCACTCGGTGTCAGGTGGGGTTTGTGGTGACCTGTCCCTCTGCTACTCAGGGTTATGTGGGGTTTGTGGTGACCTGTCCCTCTGTATCGGGTGTGGGTTTGTTGACGCCATTCAGGGTCAGGTGGTGTTTGTGGTGACCTGTCCCTCTGCCACTCGGTGTCAGGTGGTGTTTGTGGTGACCTGTCCCTCTGTCACTCGAGGTCAGGTGGTGTTTGTGGTAAACCGTCACTCTGTCACTCGTGGTCAGGTGACCTTCCCTTCCCTTCTATGCTCCGGGTAAGGTGAGTTGTGTTCTGACTCGCCACTAAGTGTGCCAGGATCGAGTGACGTGTACTCTGACCGGTGCCTCCACTCCTACGGGTCAGGTGACGTGACCTACCCGTCGGCCCGTCAGAGTCAGATCGCGTGTGGTGTGTTCTCACCAGTCACCCTGTCCTCTAAGGTCAGGTCAGGCGAGTCGTGTTCTGACCCGCCCCTCTGTTTCCCATGGTCAGGTGACGTGACCCACCCTCGGTCCGTCAGTGTCAGATAAAGTGTATCGTGTTCTGACCCACCCCTTTGCCCCGAGGATCAGGTGGTGTGACCCACCCTCGGCCCCTTCAGTCCCATCAGGTGTGTCGTGCTCTGACCTGTCCATCTGTCCCCCAGGGTCAGTTGGCGTGACCCACCCTCGGCCCGTCAGTGTCAGATCGGGTGTGTTGTGTTCTGACCGGCCCCTCTGTACCTCAGGGTCAGATCGGGTGTGTTGTGTTCTGACCGGCCCCTCTGTGTCCCAGGGTCAGGTGACGTGACCCACCCTCTGTACCTCAGGGTCAGATCGGGTGTGTTGTGTTCTGACCGGACCCTCTGTACCTCCGTGTCAGATCGGGTGTGTTGTGTTCTGACCGGCCCCTCTGTACCTCAGGGTCAGATCGGGTGTGTTGTGTTCTGACCGGCCCCTCTGTACCTCAGGGTCAGATCGGGTGTGTTGTGTTCTGACCGGCCCCTTGTCCTGGGTCCCCTCTGTACCTCAGGGTCAGATCGGGTGTGTTGTGTTCTGACCGGCCCCTCTGTACCTCAGGGTCAGATCGGGTGTGTTGTGTTCTGACCGGCCCCTCTGTACCTCCGTGTCAGATCGGGTGTGTTGTGTTCTGACCGGCCCCTCTGTACCTCAGGGTCAGATCGGGTGTGTTGTGTTCTGACCGGCCCCTCTGTACCCCCGGGTCAGTGGTGCCTTCTCCTGCCCGTCAGTGTCAGATCGGGTGTGTTGTGTTCTGACCGGCCCCTCTGTACCTCAGGGTCAGATCGGGTGTGTTGTGTTCTGACCGGCCCCTCTGTGTCCCAGGGTCAGGTGACGTTCCGTGTGTCGGTGCCGGTGGTGGCCGACAAGCCCGAGTGGCGGCTCAACGGACAGACGCTGTCGCTCACGATGCCGCTCACCGACATGGTGTCCGTGGTGAAGGCGCGACTACACGACGAGACCGGCCTCCCGCCCGGCAAGCAGAAACTGCTGAGCGAGGTAGGTGCCGGCTCGGCTGACCGTCGCGCCTGCTGACTGGGCCGTGTGCTAGGCTAGCCGAACAGACACTGGCCGATGAGACAGGCACGAACCAGACCGGCATATCCGCGGTTCCTGTTGCGAAGGTCATGTGCAAGGTTAGGCTGACGTCAGTTGGCCTGAGCCTAGCCTTGCACATGACCTTCGCACAAGTCACCCCGTCCGACGTCAGTTACCATTGCTTCAGTCGGCGTCACGTCAGGCTTTATCCAGCGTGCACCTGCTCTGTATTTCGAACGACTTGTCACCTAGCAACCGGCTGTTTACCACAACTGCCAGGCCGCATATCTAAGGCCACCCCCAGCTGGCTGCGTGTCAGGCCAAACATTAAAGTTCATCGCCTTGAACTGACTGAAGTCCTGATCTGTCGCAGGGTCGCGTGCTGAAGGGCTTGCGGCCACACGTATCCAGATTTCGCTCTCGTTTGCGCAACAGGAGTAGCGTGCTGTTGCAAAATTGGTCCATCGTTTTGAAAGGGTGTTTCGTATGTTGAATTGTGAGAGTTTCGTATGTTCGAAATTCGTAATGTTCTCTCTCATATTAATCGAGGAACGCATTTTCCGTCAAGACATTTTTAATCATGCCAATTTGTTTGTAATCATCAAATGGTGCACGCAATGAAGCATTGTTCTTAAGGTGTCGCGTTTGGATAAAAATAAAAGCGACTTCGGATTATGAATCCATACAGGTCTCAGTTGCATCAGTATCCAATGGAAATATTTCGTGAAGTAGCTGGCTCTAGCTAAAGTACCGCTCGCTATTATCTCGTTACCGCAAGCATGTTGGTAAGACCTATGCACATTTGCATTCGTGCGAACGGTTTCGAGTCGGGCCATGCACCACTTGGCATTTTGCACAGCCCCATGGAGGCCCTGTTGGCCATTCTGAATTGTTCAATTGTCAAACATCGCAAATTAAATTGTCAAATATGCTCTCGTCCCTGGCATCGATGTCCTCTTCTCAGGGAATCTTCTTCAAGGACTCCAACACCCTCGCCTACTACAACGTGGGCAACGGCGGTGTGATCCAGCTGCAGCTGAAGGAGAGAGGCGGTCGCAAGAAGTGAGGCCCGGCGCGAGTCGTGCGGCCGTGGAGCCGCGCCGGCTGCCGCTCCCGCTCCACAGTCGTGCCCCGCTGCCGGCCGGACCCGGTCATCCCGGGCGTCATCTCACTCCGGGTCCGTCAGAGAATAGTCGGTTCGCCCCCCCCCCTCCCCCTCTGCTTGGCAGATGTGCAGCATCACTGTACGTCAACTGGCGACATCGGATCATCATGTGAGCGGCGATGTGGTAAATACACAGACTAAGAGAATTGCGATCTATGGACCGAGTCTAAGTTTCCGGGTTTGGAAGGAGTGCGACACCCAGTTGAGAATAATGTTCTACTTTTGATCCGATTTACCATTGCCACAGTTCCACGTTATAATAGTTCGTCACAATGAATTTAATGACATCACACCAAGGGACAAAAATAGAGATCTGATTGATCCACTGGCGGCTGGCTGACTGCATAGCATGCCCTTATGTCTGATTACATGATACATTCATTATTCTTGCGTATCTTTTTCTCGAAATGTTCGCTCCCTCCTGTACTTATCAGACTGCTTTTCCCACTCCCAACACCCCAGCTCACAATGTACTTCGGTACCATGTCTGCACGGGCACTAATGGTACGGTGTGATATGGGCGGTTGCTGTTTTAACAGTGCAATTTCTTGCCAACCTTGGTCGGTGGAGAAGCCCAATATAGGCATTCTTCTTCCACCAGTGGGGAATTTCAAGACTGCCTTGGCGACACCTGTCCGCGATTCCATGGACAAATGGTCAACATCATGATCCTGAAACAAGCTCACGACAATATTCAGACCGTCAGAGTCACATGCCGGAATCACGCCACTCGGCTGTCCTTTGCTCTCGTCCTTGTGCCGTTGTGGCAGCCAGATAGCACGGCGCTGGAAACAGTTGTTCAATAAAAATAACTGTGCACATAGTGTCATGGGCGCAAAATGACTAACGTAGTCAACGCGTCCTAAAACACATCCACCACCATTGTGTAAACATCTCATGTTGACAATGTATTTGGACACTTTTGCAGCATACGGATTCACAGCGTACGGCTGTCACGGCAATCCATGGCCCTTCATTTTAATCATATTATCTGAGTATTGTAGTCGAATATTCTGGTGTATTATTTTAGGACAGTCATCCTGTAGTCGGCGCGCCCTTAAACCCAAATAGACAATCTAGGTACAGTCGTGGGACAATGTGACACATTCGCCTCGGGCGTGATCAGGCGTCCGTTCTCGACGAAGCTTGACCTGAGCCATCTACGAGGCGTACCCGACTATCTGAGCTGGCTGTTGGCCAGGATGCCCTGCCCCGGTACCTGTATATGTAATCGACAGCATGACTGTGCACTATACGGGATCAAACACACTGCACACAGTACACTACCAAAAACAAAACACTCGCCATCGGCGGAGAACCACAGGCACAGTTGGTGTTCATGTTGCAAAGTTAGTGCTGCCAAAAGAGAAAGCTGGTGTGGGAATTCAGGATAAACAATGCGAATCTAGAGAAGGTTGGCAGTGCAGGTTGAGAAGTTGGTGTGCCTACAGAACATGTCGTCCTGCGTTCTCCACCAATACAATAAACACCCGTGTAAAACCTGACCGAGCTCCCACCTACCACGCGCACGGTGCGTTGCCATTCTAGTCACGCTTGGCCCGTTTGCCCTTGGCCTTGGTCTGCGGCGGTGCCGGCGCCTTCCGTCTGCAGAGACAGCGGAAGCAGCACCTGAGCGAGACCGCCAGCAGCTTGAGCAGCAGCGCCAGCACGGCCAGTAGGAAGGCCAGCACGTCCAGCGAGTAGTACTGGAACCAGTAGAGGTCGGCGGCCACCGAGCGCAGGTGCGGCGCGCCGCCGTGCCGGATCACGTGCTCCACCCAGTGGACGGCCAGGTCGCGCGGGTGGATCGGCTGCGAGTCGAGCAGGTGGCGCTGGCGGCGGGCGGCCGCCAGGTGGTCGGCGGACAGCGCGGCTGTGACGGCCGCACGCAGACTGTGCGCCGTCAGGTGGTCCCACGAGGCGGGCTCGGCGGCGCCCAGCCGCGCCGCGTTGGCCGCGTTGAACACCTGGTCGGCGCCGAACGGCACGGTCACCATCGGCACGCCGTGGCAGAGCGACTCGAGCACGCTGGCGAAGCCGCCGTGCGTTATGAACAGCCGGCACCGGCCGCTGCCCAGCAGGTCCTGCTGCGGCAGCCACTTGGACGGCAGCACGTTTGTCGGCACGCCGGCCCGGTCGGTCGTGTCCCACTTGAGCAGCACCTTGAACGGCACGGCACCGAGCGCGGCCAGCACGGCCTCCCGCTGCGCCGGCGTCATGTCCTGCGGTCGCGCCACCGTGCCCAGACTGAACAGGATGAACTCGGACTCGCCGAGGAAGTCGCGCAGCTGCTGGGGCAGCGGGCGCGGCTTGGCGCAGTGCATGCCGCCCACGGGGATCACGTTGGGCAGCAGCGGCCGGTGGTAGTCGGTGATGGGGTTGCTGGTCTGCAGCACCAGGCTAACGTTCCTCTCGATCTCGGCCGCCGGCGGGATCACGCCCGCGCCGAACTTGTCCGCCACCAGCCGGTCGCACAGCGGCATGTACAGCAGCCGCATCACCACGTGCATGACTACGTGGCCCACAGTGTTGCGGACCCGCTCCAGGAAGTCCATTTGGTCAGTGCTCGTGCTGAATGGCAGCGGGCTGATGGCGGGCAGGGTGGGAGAGCCCAGCGGCCCGGTCAGAATCGGCATGTAGGCGATCGGTGTCAGCACTACGAATGGTGCTTTGAGGAGATAGGGCACGACATAGGAGGCATACCCGAATGTGCTCAGGATGACAATGTCGAACTTCTCTGTGAGCAGCTGGTCAAATTCCTTGCTCTGGAAAACCTCCCTGGGACCGTCAACAAGTATCGAGTAGAACTTTTCGATCGAGGTGTGCAGCCCGAATTTTTGAATGTCAAACATGTTCGGCATGTTTTCTTCCGCTGACACTCTCGCCAGTCCTTCCGGGACTATCTGTTTGATGCCACTCCGGGCGGATGACGACCTGTAAGGCGTCAAGAAAACCACCTCGTGGCCGCGGTCGACCAGGGCGTCGCCCAGTCCGTAGAACACGTTGGTCATGGACTTGCCGCCGGCCGGCACGTACATCAGCACGCGGGCGCCGTCCGCTCCCAGGTACAGGCAGACGCCGATCACCAGCCAGCGCATGGAAAACGCCTGCAGCAGACGCCAACTGTCAGACACCGAGAGTACAATGCAGTCAATCTGACGGAAATTAAGCGAGGCCAACTGTTAGTGTCTTGCACACGATCCTTATACTGAAAACGCACTGCACCGTGCGCTCTATAAACACCAGTGACGCCATGCATGAGTCTGTCTTCTAGATGTTATGAGTAGTCACTTGGATGAGCCAAGACTGCTGCAATACAGCCGAGTAGCATCGCTAGCTCAGCATCTGATCATAAGGCCTGTTCACCGAGAAGTTTAGGCTGGGGCTGGAAGAGCTAGCATGCAATTTCAATATCTCTAAACCACGTAGTAGAACTGCCTTGCTCTCCTCGTCCAGCAGGGTGATTACAAACAATGGTGAAGCCCGAGCGTGGATAGTCAAGTGCGTATACAACCATGCATGTGGGTGACCCGGTCAGGTCCGGCCTGACCATTCATCTGAGTGATCCGGTCAGGTTTGGCCCGACCATTCATCTGAGTGACCCGGTCAGGTCCGGCTTGACCATTCATCTGAGTGATCCGGTAAGGTTTGGCCCGACCATTCATCTGAGTGACCCGGTCAGGTCCGGCCTGACCATTCATCTGAGTGATCCGGTCAGGTTTGGCCCGACCATTCATCTGAGTGACCCGGTCAGGTCCGGCCTGACCATTCATCTGAGTGATCCGGTCAGGTTTGGCCCGACCATTCATCTGAGTGATCCGGTCAGGTTTGGCCCGACCATTCATCTGAGTGACCCGGTCAGGTCCGGCCCGACTATTCATCTGAGTGACCCGGTCAGGTCCGGCCCGACTATTCATCTCAGTGACACGGTCAGGTCCGGCCCGACAAGAATTCCCAGAGAGAATTGCCCCACTTCACTATTTCGTACAATCTGAATACACGTCAGACACATGGAGCATGGACAGATACGTGGAAAACACCAGAGACGCAAAGAACAAAACGAAAAGCATTCCTTTTGGAGAGCATTTCGCCATAAATCACCTAAAAAGCGCCATCACTTCAACAACGCTCAGCATCACAATCTTATGGACTTGTGAAGACATGGCAGAACTCAAAATTGTAGAATCCATTGAAATTTGGAACCAAAATTATCCCCTAAACACAATGGTAGCTCCATGGACCCTCATAAAACCAGTTACCTATCCAGCACGACACTGTACAGACGTTGCCCACACACACTCACCCATCAACACTCACATGTTCATTCACTCACACACTCGTTCATCCACACACGCGAACACTTCGAGAGCATTGACGTATCACGGATATATGTGTATATAGAGGTGCTTAGGGCAAGTGTATGCAGAGGGTGTTTAGGGAAGCGATGAACATTTTGGTTCTGTTAATGTCGCATATATCGCATGTGTATATCGCATCTATATCGCATGTGCGTAAAATAGTGTGCGCAAAATATCGCTGTATGCATATTCTGTCTCCGAAGAACGGTCATATCCAAAATATATCAGACCGATTTTTAACCCTATTTCACTTAATATCTGCATTTTGTTACATTTGATAATCATCTTCGGCCGGCTGTACTTTGACTACGTAAAGCGAGAAGACCGAAGTCTATTTTAAGGATAAAGAATAGCATATTTGTAATGGCAAACTTTCGACCGAGTTGACCCGACCTTACGTCATGCAGTTGTAGCTTTGGATTAAGCCAGCTAAACGAAAGAATGCTTCAAACAAAGTATTATGCATCTGTAATGCAACGACGTGCCCACTTCGCGTGTTAATGCACATCTTAGATGACTAATCAGCAATATAATATACACTTGTAATGCAGTGACACAAAATTATCAACGGACAGCAACACCAAACCGTTACACCTGACAAGTCCAATGTTATGCTACGTGTTGTTACCAAAGAACCCTTGGTGCCAATGCCGATACAAATGTGAGACATGAGTGTGCAAAATTGGCACAATGAACAGTCAATTTGTCGTGGAATTCCCCAGCTGATACATGAAGCGTTCGCTTGCATGACAATTAAAGATGCCACTGATGATTTTGATGTGGTCTACACCAAGCGTGTTCCCTGGTTTATGTAACGCATATATAATTATCACACTGATCTGTCTTGCTTGTACTGACCCATGCCCGCAAAACATAGTGAGTCAATTATTTTGCGGTACAAGGGCTGAAGAAACGCTGCGGTAGTTATTCCTGACAGGACATTTGTGCTTGCTTTGCAAGGGTGTTGCTTTTACACTTCAGAGTAGCAAGTGTGCCCTCAATGCTGGCTGCCCCCCCCCGTCGCCCAATAATCATTTCGACCTACCCATTGCCTTTGTTAATTTCCCCCCCCCCCCACCCAAAAAAAAGAGAAAAAAACAGGTTTCAGGCCTACCGGATTATGAGTAAAGAAGTTGGGATTTAGAACATCGCGACCAGGCAAGTTTCGATGTCAAACAAAACGAGACAAAACAAAACGTGGTCCAAGGTTTTAAAATCGCGACGGATCGGCCAGGATCGCTGACATGGGCAATCGTACCGTGGTATCTAAACAAGAGAGTAGTCTCGCTCAGGCATTCGTCCGCGGTCGCAACAAAGCCGGACTGCTGTAGGCGCGCGCCCAGCGCGGTGATGAGCAAAGTCCAATGTCTACATATTCGTACTCACCATTTTGCAGAGGTCCCGCCGCGGGCCGCGATCGCCTCTGCCGACTCCCGGCCACTGACGGCGCTACACGCCCGTTCGCGTCCTATTTGAGTTTGGCTGCACCGCGGGGAGGTGTCGCACTGCTCTTGCCAACAATGCACTCTGGGCAGGAATGCAGCAAGGCCCGCTCAGGTGTAGGCGTTGTGTCGAGTATCGCGCTCCGAGATAGTTGCTCCCCGGTCTTCTTCGTTCCGGAGATATCGAACTAATTTCGTTCGTGCTCACAGATTGTGAGAATGCTGGGTGCGCCCATGGCCCAAGGTCGTAATGGGTGTTCGGCCGTTGCAAGACACGGCGTGGACTGCCAGCAATGTGGTCAAGAATCGCCACGCCGCCAAGCGGCGAAACCACGCACTAGCTTCAGGGGCAGAATGCATTGACCTCAATGTGGAACTATTACGTACTATTATTAAGCCAAATATTTCATGTAATATGACATTTTTGGGCGGTTCCGACCCTTCGTGAATGGGTAAACTAATCTTGCCTGGTTTCTCCTACGAATGCTGCTAATACCGCTAACACGCGGCGAGTGACGCAACCAGGATTTCAGTTCGGCGGGCAGGGTTGGAGAGCGGGCCGCCTCGCAAGCGGGCCCCCTCATGTTCTTAAGAAGTCCCCGGAAAACATGCACTTACTTCTGAGCGGGCCCCCATGTTCGTAAAACTTCGTAGAAATAAAAGTACTTTTCCTTCAATAATATGATATATGTATACATGCAACACGGAATCCTCATTCTGACTTAAGCCCACATTCTGAATTAATTCCTCCTTCTGACAGGCCGCCAGTACACCGCAAAACACAGCTAATAACATCGTGCAGCGCAGCTGCAGATGCTTTGTGCGTTGTTCGGATGTCTAATAAATACGATCAGAGGCCGATTTCATAAAGAAAATATGAAAAACTGCTAAATTTTGCAAGGCTTCCCACAACCTAAAGTCTACTTTGTTTCAAAAGATGATGTGTCAGAGCGTTCAGGGCATTTTAGCTTTTAATATTTGTACCCACTACTGTCCTCGTATCCACCATCGAAGGTAAAGGTAAATACCCAGAGGGCAATGGTAATTGGTAATCGTCACTTTTTCCTATTGTCGGCCGGGGTACTTACCCGCGGGTAAGGGTAACTTTCAATTGTGGACAGGGCACTGATGGCACTTGCAAAGAACAACACGTCGCGCGCCGATAGGAAATAAATAACCATAACACTTAAAGCAATCTCACTGAAGAACTGTCGAGTTGTGAAGAGCGTTGTCGCTCGCGCCGGAAGCCACAATGAGAATGACGAATAATAGAGCAGTTGAAGGGCGAATCAGCGACCTGGCCAACTTTTAACGCTCTAACGCATCAACTCAGCGCTTGGAGCACGAGCCGTACCACCGAGGCGATGCGCCTACACATACAACTCACACCGTCGGCTATCCGGCTATCCGAGAAAGACGTACACAAATAACAGCGAAACAACAACATGCAGTGGCGGCCACACGGCCCACCAACGCGCTTAACTCATATATAGCAGCTAGCCGATCTGAGCAGATCCCTAACAAGCGGCACAACCTCGCACACGAGATGTCGAAGATATGAACACGTCTAAAACGCTACATCCTCAACAGGCAACTAAGAATAGTGTTCTCTTCTCTCTTTGAGTTTTGGGGCACGGAAGCGTGATCCGAACCAGCGGGGTTCACTGGCGGCCGGCGCGCAGGTCGGCCTCTCGAAGGTGATTTTGTCCTACAAAACCGCATTGTCCAACATTCATAACCTACAAAATTACCCAAACTGACCGCACCTAACCCTACCTACACCAGAGGTCCCAGCCTGTGCGGCTTCTTTGCCAGTTGGCATCAATGACAGCGTCAGTGCTGGGAGCCTGCCTCCGACGCAAGGCTATATGGGTCAGCCCATCCAGACGCTCCTGCCGCATGGTGGAGCGCAGGTATGTCTTCAGTCGCCGCAGGCAGCAGAAAGTTCGCTCCGCTGTAGCCGTGCTGACTTGGCGAACATTTGGAGCGGACATGAACTGTTGGGGTAAAGGGCTTTCATCCCGGTTTGCGCGAGAGCCTCGTGACACGATTTGGGTCCTTCCTCCTTATCTTCTGCTGTCCACTTCTTAATCCATCTCTCGATCTCACAGTTAAGTTCCCCTACGGTGCCTGGCAGTTCCTCCTGATAGAAATCTACAGCTTCAGAGATCTTTTCTCGTGTTTCGGGGCACACGTAGCAAGGAACCAGTGCGTGTAGCTTTTCAGCTTCTCTCATGTGGGGCTGGAACCGATCATCTGTCCCATGGATCAGACTATCAAGGTATGGAATGTACAGACTGATCCGATAGTATGATTCTGGGTCTGTCACATCGGGCGGGTTGCTCCTGTTCCTCTGGTGTTCCGTGATGCGAGGCATTTCTGCAGGTTTGCCCAGGAGCTCTTCGGAATCCTTTAGCACCTTTCTGAAGTCTGCATCCACGCCACCCCGCAGGCTCTTAAGTACATCCAGAAGTGTGTCAACCTCACGAACACACTGGACTACGTCAACCTCACGAACGCACTGAACTATGTCCAGATGCGAACTTTGACTTGGAGATTGGCAGATGACCGGCAAACCGAGCGACAACTTTGAGTGCGACCACAAAGTCATCCTTGGATATAGCTGAGAGAAATGTGTGGGCCTTCGACGCAGCAGTGGCATCAGACCACTGGCCCATCTTCTCTAGACAGGCTACTACAGTTGTGTAGAGCTCAGAAAACCTGAGTACAGCATCGTGGCGCTCCACCCACCTGGTTTCACAATACTTCTTCAGCTTGGTCGACGCCCCTGTCTGCCTGCTGCCTGCGCGTCTTCGAAACAGTCTTTCCGCTCGGAACTGGCGTTGATAAACTCAGACGTCTCTCGCACAGTCTCTAAGCACTTCGATATCACTTGAACCTTCCACAAAATGTGAACATTAAAGAATTTCCCAAACTTTCCAAAAACCCAAAAAAAAAAAAATAAAGGGGAGGGAGAAGTCTGGGGTGTTGCATCTTTTTTTGAGCCTCACCTCTCCCTCCTCTTCCCCCCCCAACAAACAAAAAAAAAAATTTTAAACCAAATAAAAAAAAAAATATTTTTTAATAAAAAAAAAAAAAATGAACCTTAGCTCCGTACGAGACAACTAACGGGAATACGTGGCTGGCACAGTGAGTGTAGACAGCTTTTGGATAACGTGTCCTTATGCATGCTTGTGCTCCGCTTGTATCTCCATTCATTGTTCCGCAGCCATCATAGCCCTGACCCCTTAGTTTATCTAGGTCCAGCCCGTACGACTCTAGAATGGTCATGATAGTGTCAGCTATACCCTTCCCCGTAGCGTCATGCACCAACTCGAACCCAAGAAATTCTTCCCGTACACAGCTGGCTGTGTCCAGAAACCTGACGCACAACACGAGCTGCTCCTTATCGGGGACGTCAGTGGTACCATCTGCCAAAATGCTGAAGAGGCCGCTTTCGTTGGCCTGTCGGACGATTTCACTTCTCATGAGGAATCCAATGGAGCTAATGATCTCATTCTGTACCAACCAACTAGTTAGCATTGCATTTTTGTGGAATTTTTGAAGCTGCTCTCTCAGCGATCTGTCACCAAGTGCTCGGTTCCTAAGCAGGGCCCGAAAGTTGCCATCATTGTGTTCGGGCTCCTCCAGAACAGGACCTGAACCTCCATGTTCGCGCAGAGCGATCTCCTGCCTCCCACAGGTTACGACCGTTTCTATCAGCGGCCCGTATCTTTCGCGATTCTTCCGAACAAGTTTCCTAGTTTGGTCATTCAGCTGAGCGACGACGGAGGATTGTTTGCCTTCATACCACTTAACGAACTGTTCGGCACGCAACTGGTTATCTAAGTGATACGACGTGGACTCATGCGATCTGATGCTCTCAACACCTTTCTTATACTTGTTCAGTGGCTTTGTTACGAACATGCATGGCTTTACATGACCACCTTTCCCGACAGCTCTTTCCCGACCAAATAATACCCATACTGTGCACACGCCTCCATTTTTTTTGCACGGCTGTAAGCTAGCCAGTTCCTTCCGTCCATCCAAGATAGCTGGAAGTAACGGCATCTTCCAGTCTCTTCCACGGCAGGGAAAGCATAATCTGAGCCGGGTTTCCACGGGTTTGTGATCAGTAAATATCTGAGGTCATCGTTCACACGGTCCCCCCGTCCCCCATGTATGAACCAATATCACGATCATGAGACCGGACTCGAGATGACGGGACAGGAGATACTGGAGGAACCGGTTATGTCGCGGTCAAGACAGCTTCTTCCACAGCTCCGTCGACGCTACTACCTCTCGCATCCGAAGAGCACGACGAGGGGACAAGGAACTTGGAAAGATACGGTCCACAACATCTCAATGACGGAGGCGGATGGAGCTATGTTGAGACAAGGTTCCCCGAAAGTTTGTTAGTTATTCATCATCAAGTTGGAGGTGGGGGCATATTTGGGCAATTTACGCAAAATATAAATTATTTGCAATAACAGTCATTTGATAGCATACATAATATTTTTAATAACCACCTATCACGTAGAGAGGTGCTGCGTGAACCGGAGGATGAGACTGGAGGAACCGGTGATGCCGCGGCCACGACGGCCTCCTCCACATCTCCGTCGATTGTAGGACCTCGTGGATTTAAAGAGGACGGCGAGGGGGCAAGGAACTTGGAAAGATATACAGGGTGTTTGCAAAAGAAAAGCTGCAGCTTTTGAATTACTCATGACAAGCTAAAAAACGTCTAAAACCAAATGAAGAGGATATGGATGGAAAGAAAATCGCTCACCATTTTGATAATAGCAAAAGGCTGTTCAAATGCAATACCATAAGATACTCATTTCTCAAACAGAATCTATCGGGATTTTCCAATCATGTAAAACTCATATCAAATGCATAATTTTCAGAAATGATGCTTCCTGCCTTTATCAGAGCTGCTTGAGGCACTATCTTAAAAATGGAAAAAAATACTGCTGAAAGGCATCTATAATAACTTACAGATGATAGAATATCTTATTAACCTTATTATGTACATCTATGGTACTACATACATAATATTCAAAGGTAATATGTATGTAACTGTATTGTTATCTAAAGGTACATACTACTGTATCAGAAAGCTAGTCTTCTCTTAGTGTACATACCTTCGTCCTTCAGATCCATATGCATCTATCTCTCTTTGGGAGTTTTTCACCATCTCGTCAATTCGATTCCTTGCTTTTCTTTTTTGACGGCCCGACTTGGTTTTGTAAGGTATTTTGATAGTGATTATCAGAGATTCTGATGTGATTGATATACTAATTCATCACTAAGAATAATTTACCACTGTTTTTAATGGTTGATATATTGAGCTTCAAGTGCTGTCAGAAACCACACAATAAATATTTCCTGTAAGCAAAATAAACCACTGAAATGGCCAAAATATATGCATGAGAATAGAAAAACAGTCCTTCAGGGACTCTGCATAAATTGTGGCACCAAATATTGATGTACCTAGTCAATAGCACAAACCAAGCAAGTTTTTCCCCTCCGAATAAACATCTAGGTAACCTACCTACAAGTTATTTTAGGTTTGAGCCAAATTTCGGTGCATGTTGGGTAGTTTTATGCTGATCAAAGTATTAAATTAAACAGATTAAAAAGGGTGGGTTAATGGATCAAAGTGGGCCCGGTTCGAAGCGGGCCCCTGGTTCCAGGGAAACTGGTTCAAGACAGGGCTCCAGGTTGAAGCGGGCCCTTGATTCTAAGCGGGCTATTGGTTCAATACGAGCCCCCGAATCAAAATGTACCCTAGTTCAAGGCGGGCCCCTGGTTCTAAGTGGGCTATTGGTGCAATGTGGGCCCCTGGATCAAAGTGTGCCGGGTTTGAGGCGGGCCCTGGTTAAAACAGGCCCCCAGATTTTCAGTTGGTTCAAAGGGGCCCTGATTCGAGCCACAGATCCTCTTCGTGGGCCCCTAGCCAGGGCTCGAAGCGGGATCCAAAACAATTTCGGGGGCCATGGCCCCTTGCCCCCCTGGTTGCGCTACCGCACGCGGCAACCGGTGTGAGAGACAGTGCACGAAATTACATAATTGTACACAAAGTTTAAAAAATCCCTCGGTGCTCTTTGACAAACGGGGGCTAATGCCGGCAACCTAGCAAAATCAGCTTTCTTGCCAACCCTCCCAACACCAAGTGCAAATTATCCAACTAGGCCTAATCTAAACTGTACATCGCTTGGACAGACAATTGGAGACTAATTTGATGACAGGCTGCTGGAACTGCCGCGACCGAAGGGCGGTGCGGCAGTGGGAGTGGAATGGACAGTTGCGAGAGGAGGCCTGTCCCGTCATATGCCCCTCCTCCTGACTCAACCTTGTATGCGTGCATTCGGTGTGCGTTTACCGGAAGAACCTAGCATGACCTAACCAAAACTGGTTTTTGACATACTTACCGGCTGTTTCAAGGCACAAACTGTGATGGCACAAGCCAGAATAACAACCGAATGCAAAAGCACTTTGATGACATCAAAACGGTTATATCCCGCCTCGATATATCAATACCTACTTAGCTTGGTATTTGGCTAGGCTATGATATTCATATATTTGCTTACGTAATAGCTGTTACGGAACCACCTTGATGGCGTGAAACGATCCGTCTGATCACGGTACATTCCTACCTATACATGGGTTATTAGATTAGGGTTCGCTATTATTTATGCACTACATTGCAATATATTAAGGTTAGCTAAGACTATGTCATTCCTGGTCAGTATGGTTAAGCCTCGGTTTTATATATATTTACTATCTTTATATGCGTTTATTTCTTATCGTAATTGAACATCCTATCGTATGTGAAATTCTTGCGTTTTGGCAGCCGAGCGATGGTTCCAGGGACGGATACAGAGGGCGTGGCACTGGGGTAATGCGACACTTCTTTTCATGGAAAGGTGGCGACCCTCCGACCAGGGAAGGTGTCATGAGACATGTCAGCATGCTCCACTCAAGATTCAGTTGTGCTGACCACAGTGCTAGTCACAACCCCTCGATTACATTTTGCTGCATATGTGAAAATCATAGTTAGTGTCACCGTAGACAGCATGGGATGTCCTCTGCAGACTTTTGTCGGTGGAGACACGGAAACACAAAATAGATTGTATTAACCTCGCTCCTCGAGCTGCGCCGACTACGACGACCCTCTCCAACTTCAAATATTCATGGTCTATATCTGACGTAAAGGGGCCGCCCTACGACTTGATTCGACACTGTAAGAAAGTGAAAAGCACTTTAAGCGACCCATTTCAAAGTTACGTTGGATAACTACAGGCTGAATACGGGGTATCCGCAATTGAATGAGTCTCCGGCTTCGGAACCCCATCGAGCCGTCGCCGCCCTATTACGTCCCTTGTCCCATTTGGCTAATGCTTACATTTAACTCTCCGTTGCGAGCGATTTTGTCTTGTTGATTGAATGTTCGTTAGCTCAAGATTGATTAGCCCAAGGAGGAGGATATCAAAATTAAACTGGCCATTTTGTGACCAACGCCTAACGTCCATCAATGCATCGACGTCCGACGCGGCCGCCCGACTAAAGGTTCCTGAGGGTTCCGGCTTTCTGACCGCTTACCAACAGGCTTTCCAAACCACATATTATCCGCGCTGGGCACAGAGAGAGAGAGAGAGAGAGAGCGGACTATCATTGTCAGGGCCGGTACAACCCATCCCAGAGGTCATCGATCTACCAGCCGAGCAAACACAGCAGCGAGTCCCAATCCTGCATGCCATGAATGTTATGGTTGGCTAATGACCACAAATATCGCACAATTTTCGTTGATGATACATAACCAGAAGACGACTTGTTGGTGCATGAGTAGAGGGGATTATTGGTTTCACGTCTTTGAAGATACACATATGTGGATATTGATGTGTTGCGTGTTTACCAATTGTGATAAATGACAAGAACTAATAATTTTGCGACACACCATTGACTTTAATGATTATGGCTAATGATATAGCTGAATGTAATGATGCCAGTTAGGAAAAATGATATTTTGGCCACATGGTGCTGTGCTTCCATTAACAAACAAATTTTATCTTGTTCACCGCGGGCGAAAATGATCTTCGAAGTCGGAGTACCAAACAGTGATAGCTTCTTCATCATTTTGGTTGAACTATGTTGTTTGCGAAGCAAACCCTACTCATGCATGACAGCCCACATTGTTATGCATAGCCACAAGGTGTATGCGCAACTTAATGCTATGTGATCAGATGTGTCCAGTGCTCATATCTGGCCATCAGAGACCGTTCAACAATCGCTTTTTGGATTTGGCTATTTGACACTGGCAGACGTTGTAGTACTGTTGCCAGCAGTACTACAACGCGGAGATATTTTCCCAGTAAGGAAAGGAAGAGAACATTTCAACGGTCAACAATTAAGAGGATCCGGATGCGTGCACATGGGATACTTACTTAGGAACAACACCATTACTGTCAATCGTTGCTTGCAATGCGCGTTGGCGTTCTAATGCACATATTTTCTTCTACACAACTACTAGGATGCCTTAAATCCCCATTAGGATGGTTGAAAGGAAACTTGGAGTGGCTTGAGGGCGGGGAGCAGTACAGATGCTCGGAGCCTGTGACGTAATGAAGGCGAGTTCCCTCATTATTTTGCATGCATCTCAAATAAAAACTGCACATGATACCATACGAAGGCCCGAATAGTGCTGCATACGAATCCGGGTACTTTTTATTTGTATTAGCTTGTACAAGTTACCTGTACTGTCGGCAGAGGCGCAGCCAAGTGGATCGGGGGGATGGGGGCTAATAACAAATAAAGAATAATAATCATAAATAATACAAATAACGGAACCTATTCGAAGTGTTTGTCTTGAGCCTATATTTGGAACATTTGGTATCATCGTGCACCGCATTCAGCCACCTACATAATTCCGCTGAAGCTTAGCACTAGTACAAAGTAAATCTTTCACTTTTCAATTTTTCCCACACCAGGGGTAAACGGGACAGAGGACGGGGCAATATGGGGCAATCAGCATATGTGCTTTGCGGCTGATTTTGCCAGCAGACCGCCAAGTTCGCGTGTTCTACCACGGGATAACAAAATATATCACATATATATTAGATTCTAGTAAAATATTCCAAATTCTGGTATATGACGTAACTAAGAAAAGAGCTAATAGACCTGAAACCCACAGAACGTGATCATACTCTTCGTTTGACGTGCTCCGGTTTGACATAAAAACATAAAGACATAAAAGATTAGTGCAACTATGAGCCACAAGGGCCCTTCTTGGTTGCACTCTGTACACTCAACCAGTTGCCCACCAAATCCGTCGATCAGCCCTCCCTGTAATACTGAAAAGCAAGCCCTCTATTCTTATAATGATTGTCTATGCTGTTTTTAAAGACGTTCAATGTGTTCTGCTACTTACAATGGTTTCTGGCAGCTGGTTCCAGTGGTCTACTACCCTGTTGGTGAAGAAAGACTGTCTTAACCTTGTTCTGCTGTGGGAAAATTTAATTTTAATTTTGAATTTATGACCTCTAATGGCATCATTTCTGTTAAATTCAAACATTTCCCCAAGATATCCCCTCTCCAGACCATGGACAAATTTAAAGACCTCGATGAGATCTCCTCTCAGCCTTCTATATCTAAGTGAAAACATATTCAATTTCTTCAATCTTTCCTCATATGCCAGGTTGCTTATACCATTAACCATTTTTGTAGCCCTCTTTTGTACTCTCTCTAAAAGCCAACAATCTTTTTCATAGCTAGGAGACCAGGCTTGGATGCAATATTCCAAATGTGGCCTGACATATGCACAGTAAAGCTTCCTGGTCACTTCCTCACTTCTGTATGATACATTCCTATTTATTGCCCCAAGCATTCTCAGTGCCTTCTTCCTGGCTTCCTTGGTCTGTTCTGATGCCCCCAATTTTGTGTTTAGAATAACACCTAAATCCTTCTCCTGTTGAGTCACTGATAGCACTTGGCTACCCATCAAGTATGGAGCCTTCATATGCGCTTACCTACATGCATAATTTTGCACTTATCAAAATTAAATTTCATTAGCCATTCTTCGGACCACTTCACATGTTCGTCAAGTCTTTTTGCAGCGAGATATGCTCATTTTGACCTGTTATTGCCCTAAAGACTTTCAAATCATCAGTAAATTCCAACACCTTACTGTTTAGGCCACTTTTAATGTTATGTACAAATATAATGAACAGTAGTGGCCCCAGTACTGACCCCTGGGGGACTCCACTAAGTACATTTGTCATGATGACTTTGTACCATTTAGCATCACTCTTTGTTGTCTATATGAAAGCCACAACTCTATCGATTTTAAGATGCTACCTGCAATACCATGGGCCTGAAGATGTATCATAAACCTTGTATGGGGTACCTTGTCAAAGGCCTTACTAAAGTCAAGATATGCTACATCAGCCTGATTTCCCTGATCAAATTGTTCTGTGGCGAAGTTCAAAAAGTCCAAGAGGTTTGTGAGGCATGATCACCCTTTCCTAAACCCATGTTGAGTGTTTTGAATCAATCTGGTTCCTTCCAGATAGCTAACTATTCTATCCTTGATAATTGATTCGAGTACCTTGCAGACTAGGGATGTGAGACTTACTCGCCTATAGTTTTCAACTTTCCCTCTTTCTCCTTTCTTGAAAATAGGAACTACATTTGCCCTTTTCCAATCTGTTGAAATTTCATTTTGTGAAACTAATCTACAAAATATTATACTAAGTGGAAATGCCAGTTCCTTTTCAGCTTACCGCAATACCTTAGCATAAATTTCATCAGGGCCTGCTGCCTTGTGTGGCATTATTTTCCTGATATGATTGAAAATAACATCACTATCAATTCCATCAACATCATTTATCCGATCACATGTCACTGAACTATGGTGTACGGTCGGCAGATTGGTCATATCTTCCAATGTAAACACTGATTTAAACTGCTTGCTCAGCTCCTCAACCATCTCAGTATCCCCACCCAATATAATCCCATTTACTTCCAATGGACCAATTGTGCTAGAAAGTTTACTCAGCTTGTAGAAACTAAGAAACTTTTTGCTGCCCCCCATTACAGTTCCTAGCTAAATCCAGTTCTTTTGCTCGCTTTGCTGCTTTGGTTTTTGCTTCACAGTGCCCCTAGCTTTTCGATACGACTTTAGATTTATGATATTTGAAGCTTCCTTAATCACTGTAAATGCAGCTTTCTTAGCCTTAATTGCTTTATCAAGTCTGGTGTAGGCCATGCTGGCTTTCCTATCTTTCTTTTGCGTCTTTACTTTTGGGGACATGTCTAATCTGAATTTCCTTCAAGTAAGATTTGAACTTTTCCCACATTTCACAGGCATTTAAATTGGAGAATTCTTCTTCCAATCTGATGGCACTTAAAGCCGCTCTCATGCAGTCAAAGTCTGCTCCGTTGAAATTTGGAACCTTTACCAAATTATCCGTAATAATTTCTCCTACGTGTGCCTTGAATCTAACCATGCTAGGGTCACTTCTTCCCAGAGTTTCCCCTTCAGTCAAGTCTTCAAGTCAAGAACCAAGTCAATTAAATCTGAGAATACAAGGTCCAAGAATGAGCCATGCCTGGTAGGTTCCTTTACAAATTGGTGTAATTGTTTGATCCACCCTGAAAGTATACAAGATGACACCCGTATGCTGGACCGTTGGTGTGTCAGTGTTGCACATTTTCAGTGCTGTTCTGGGGCACCACATATCCGCTGGGTACGCAGTTGATGCGCACAACTGACGGAAAAGTGATGAGTCACGCGGCCAACATGTCACCTCTGATAATCAGTGAAGTGCTGCAATACTCATCCAAGAGGCTGGCATCGCACCGTGTGCACAGAGGAACGCTGATAAACGAGCGGAGAGGTCAAGCGGGGCACGAGTGCAACCATTTATACTGGCAGAGGCGTAGCCGATTGGGTGGGTCCGGCCAACTCCTAGGAACCAAAGATACGCTAGATCAAACAAGAAATTGTTTTTCTTTCCTGCTCAAAACCCCGAATTTTAGGAGCGTGAAGTGCGTCGAATGCGGTTTCCGTTTTCTTACTTTTTTATCGGCCCCACTTTAAGGAAGTCCGTGGCTGCGCCCATATGCACTGGCGTGGAGAGTAAAGCTGTGTTGGCTGTATTTACGCTGTGATCCAGTCTCCGTAAGGTGACCGCGGAAGAACAGAAGAGGCGTTGCGAAGCGACGTGCCGTGACTCTCGGAGCATGTCACAGCTGGGCGAAGCAAAGCAGAATCCATGAGTCTTCTCTTTTGCCTCAGAAGCATTCTTTGCTGACTGGAGCCCTCTCCGACAGCCCAGAGACCTTTCCGACGACCCAGGACCCCTCCATAGGTCTGGAGGCCCTTCACGTTGGCCCGGCCAGGAGCTCTCAGCGTTTGCTCGCGGGCACTTTACACCAATTCGCGGGTCCTCGTCGGTTCGCTAGGCTCTCCACACCAGTCTAGGTGGGCCCCAGCCATCAGCCCAGGGACCCTTCACCTCAGCCCTAGGCTCTCACCGACCGACTAGAGGCCTGGGGCACAACATGTGTATGCTTCCTCACAGCTAGGGTTGAAACACATCGTGCTGAAAGACCCCTTGGGTCTTGAAGGGACCAAGGGGATGGCCCCATCCCCATCGCCTAGATCCGTTACTGCTCCGGAGTTGTCATCCGAGAAAGCCAGCCGAACATCCGAGGAGGGAATGGTCACTGACTGGAGAGTTCAATACCATGGCTTATGGACTGGCTGGTTTTGGAGCTTAGGGCGCATCGACTGCGTCTGTCATGCAGCGCCATAGCATCGTCAGTGAAACAAAGGAATGTGAAAGGGACTCGAAAGTCAGTCGACGTGACGAATTACATGTCACTGGGTCAAATGCAAGTGTGATAACATGCCGTACGACGGCCCTCATTTTGTCATAAATGTAAGGGCAAGTTAATGAGAAACATACATAACAATGTGATATCTAATAGGAGGTGGAAAGCCTATCCTGATGGAACAATGACAGACTCGTCCTGTAATACTTACCTAAGGAAGATAAAAACATGTTAAAAATGTCGTATTGCATGCAGGGGTGTTGTTTTATGTACTTTTGAGGGCAGAAGACCCGAAATGTTGGCTCTCCACCTAAAAAATTTCATCTTTTAACGTGGATCCCTGCGGAATGTACGCTGAATCCATTCGGTCCCGCCCATCGATTTGATTGATTCCCCCCCCAATGATTTTCAGACACCAACACCCGGGATTGTATATCCGAGCATATCCATGCAGGGCCCGACGGCGAGGACACTGTGATCTGTGAACACTATGAATGCCACCCGTTTATGTGCCGCTTGTGAAAATCTGCGGAGGCTGCAACCCTCATACCCCACCGGAAGTGGCGAGATGCCAGAGTCCCGCGTCGCTTAACCATCTGGCCACGTTCGCCCGTGGACGACATTTCGCCGTGTTCGCGAGAACAGGGCGGTGTTGCCCCTGGATAATTTCCGAGTGAAGAAAGTGAGCCACATGTCACGACAGCCAGCGTATTATGCCCACCGTTTAATCATCCCGCCATTAATGCTGGATTTTGCATTTTTGTCTCAATGGTTATCTCTAATATCACGGTACGTTTATATATGTACACACATTGTAGCAGTATAATTTACCCCCATTATTTGTGTAGTAACGGTAGCAAATATGTGGTGGATGTGTTCACCAGTGTTTCTCAATACCCCATGACACTATTCTTGTGTGATTTGCTGTAATTCGACTGATAGGTAATCGGCTAGGTAAAGTTAAAATATTAACATAATTTTAGATATTTGATCTTGTAATTTGTAGTGCCCAGGGCAAAACGCCTAGCCCAGTCTTATGGTGAAAATGAGCAATATACTTCTTTCCAACAACCCAAAGGCTACATGGCGTCAAGCTAGGCCATTTATCCAGGATAATCTTAGAGACCTAAATTACAGTTATTTCTATTGTCTGTCACCCTACCACATCGACATCATTGATGGTTTGGGGGCAATAAGTTCGATTAATTGCCGGTAGCTTCCAATTCCATGGAGAAAAACGATGAACAATGCTCCTTCATTTTGCGTTATTTTTACGTTTTTACGATTTGCGAATTTAACCCTGAGATAGTAACACTTTTATATTGGTTCGAGCACTTTCGTCTCCCGTTTACATGGCAACGTGGCTCCGCTGATATCACCACTAGGCTCAAGTTATCCCGAGGAAGTGGTAGTAACTATAGCTTTAAATATGGAAAACAAGATCACTTTTAGTGAATTGTAGTAGTGATGCCGAGCAAAAGGTGTTGTGCACTCGGACAATAACTTCCTTTGTCATTAGAAGTACTGCATAAACGACCAAAAATATTACGCACTCGCATTCTACGTAACCTGTCAGGATCTAGCGCATAACTTTGAAGCATTTTGTTATACTTTTAAAAAAACATGATATCTGGGGAGAACAAGCAGTTACAATGAGCTCACCAAGGGTGCGACGCCTCATCGCCTCATGAATTCAAAATTAAAGTTAACCACAGCAGGACAAGGTTAAGACAGTATTTCTTCACTAACAGGGTAATTGAACACTGGAACCAGCTGCCAGAAACCATTGTCAGTAGCAGCGCATTGAACATCTTTACAAACAGCACAATGATAAGAATAGAGGGCTTGCTTTTCAGTATCCCATGGAGGGCTGATCGACGGATTTTGTGGGCAACTGGTTGAGTGTCCACAGTGCAACCAAGAAGGGCCCTTGTGGCCCTTAGTTGCACTGATATTTTATGTCATTATTTCTTCAAGCCTCCTTACGCGAGCAAGGGGACGCAACGTAGGGACGCCATATACGTTCCGCCGCCTTTAGTTGGTGGTCCATATTTATATTTTATAACAATTTATGGGAAGAGCAATGAATACTTTTTTGGCGCAGTGTTCGTAGTGTTGGGTGACGTACCACTCCATTATTGCAGTCGATGACACCCTTCAGTGTAGAGCATGGAAAAGGCGTCCCTCTGGACGTAAAGGGCGTCCTTGCAGGACAACGAACGGACAGGCGGTACCACACAGTGACAGGTTGGGAAAATTCGCTCCCACGTACACCCACGACGAATGGCGTCACTCCAGAAACGTGTCGCTCCCCTGATCAAAACTATTGCATTGGCTCTTGTGCAAGAGTGGTCATGCACCGACATGGGTGTAACCATTGGGGTGGGGGCTGAGGTGGACATGTCCTCCAATTTCTGAAAAGTGGCTATCTGTCCCCCCCCCCCCAAGACTTACCTGGGTATCATCGCCGCAAAATTATACTTAATCATTTATGAAGCTAAAATATATATGCAAGGGAATCGCCAAAAATACTAAAAGCCGATGTAGCCAATCAACGTGTTTCATAGGCTATCTGTCGCCACAAAATCCCCGAATGGCAACTCATCAAATGTTAAAAATATCTGCTTCCAACCAATTATTGTATAACACGAACTTTGACCATCATCTGTTTCGCTTGGGTGGAAAATTGTGCTCTGCTAGGCAACAAATTTGCAATAACGCAGGGCTTTATACGTCTTAGGTTGCATTCTCCTGCTCATATATTGATATATCCTGAACAAATGTGACTGGGTGTCCTTGGGTATCTTGAAGAATATAGAGGGAAGCCATGAATGAGCAGTAGACCGGTTCACATTTCAACTTTTTTCTAAGATAGCTTCATCTCGCATATTTTCCCATTGTTTGGTTCATTTTAAGTCCATTGGTGTTGGTTTTAGCAGGATCGATCAATATCTTAGGGTGCCGCATCGACCCCAAAGTTTGCGTGTTCGGACTTCCAACTTGCCGTTTTTGCCCGCAAGTCCAGCGGTTTTCTACTCTGGTATCTCATCGTCAGGCAACATTCTGCAGACTTACCTACCAGCGCATCCAGTAGCTTTCTACCTCGACATGTCTCCAGTGCATCGTTATTTGCAGCCCAAAGAGCGCGTTTTCTAGCGAGGAACTGTAGATATGGGTCAGTGACGGTATGGTTGCCCGTCACCCTGATCTTGCTTCCACCAGATTTTTGCCAAGTCGCATACGCCCTGCGAAATGACGCTCCCAAGTCGGTAAATGCATAACTCACACTCAAATCAGGTGTTCACTGTACCCTGGCAGTGAATTGAGTGATTTCCGGCATAATAACACTAGATAAGAGCCTTAACAAATTTTAACCCAGATAATAAAATAGTCGCAGCCACTCGAACCATCTCGATACAACTGCAAAATCAGCCGTCGCGTTTCCGCGCATTCATTTATTTATGGTGACTGGTAGGATCGCCAATGACTGAACACTGGATATGACTGTGACTGAACACTGAACACTAGACAGGTTCACATTTCAACCTGTTTCGAAGATAACTTCATCTCGCAATTTTTCCCATTATTTGGTTCATTTGAGGTCCATTGGTGTTGGTTTTAGCAGGATCGATCAATATCTTGGGGGTGCCGCGTCGACCCTAAAGTTTGCATGTTCGGATTTCCAAATCGATCTTTTTTTGGTCGCAAATCCAGCGGTTTTCCACTTTGGTATCTCATCATCAGGCAACATTCTGCAGACTTACCAATTTGCGACGTCACTGTCACCATGTGGTGCAAATTATGAGGTATGAAGAAGTCCGTCCTTAGTATGGCCAAAGAAGTCTTCAGAGTTGGCCGTACTTAGATACTTTTTGACCATTTTTGTAAGGCTTGAGGTGATGGAGAGTGCTGAATGGGTGGGAATGGACAGATGAGATCGCCATGATGCCACATCATCCTGAAAATGATGATTCCAAAATTAGCTCCAAAATCATCCCTCAAAAGATTTTCCTGACCCACGAAGGAAATTATCACAAGATGCTTTGCAAAATATGCCATATGTTGGAGAACCTGGGCCAGTATTTCAAAATACCATCCCAGGTTCGTCAACTCTTTCCTACCCTGCTTTTGTCAACCTGCGACGTTTTTATGGTAATGTACGTTCACTGAAAATCCAGTTATGAAACACTTGAAACATAAAAGCCTCAAAAGTGCTCTGTCAATGCCAAGCCAAAGGAACGGCTGTTGCTGGATGGAACTTCACACAACAGGGACTGATGCTCGTTTTCCATTAATAACTAACCTACTCGATTTTTGACAGGTGAATTTCTAGCCACTCATGAGCCTGAAAGATTTGTTTATAACATTTTGGTATATCCATAAAATTACCTTACACCGCATTGGCTTTCACCGCTCCCCTTCCCTTCCCACCTTCCAAATGCTACCTATGCATTTTTAACACTGGATCATATGGGTGACGTTGTTCATTATGAGGTCCCCCTCCCCAGCATAATGTAATTAACAGACAATTCCTTTGGTGTTAGAGACACCAAAGGAAACACTGGAATGGTCGGCGACGAGTCCCAGTTCCAGTGGCTCTTGCAAGCTGTTGAGAGCCACAGAGCGAGATTACCGAAGTAGCAAAGCTGCCATGAACGTGAAAAGCAATAGGTCTCGTCTCAGCATGACAGCAACACTGGGGCTTGACCCACCGCTCGATGTGATTTGTTATCTCGATGTGATTTGTTAACACGATGTGATAAGCTATTTGTTATCTACTTTCATGTTCGTTTAAATTCGCCTGCAATTGTTTCGCCTATTGTCGAGCGCTCATTGATGCTCAAGGTGTTCAGTGTTCAGCCACAGTCATATCCAGCGTTCAGTCATTGGCGATCCTACCAGTCACCATAAATAAATGAAAGCGCGGAAACGCGACGGCTGATTTTGCAGTTGTATCGAGATGGTTCGAGTGGCTGCGACTATTTTATTATCTGGGTTAAAATTTGTTAAGGCTCTTATCGAGTGTCATTATGCCGGAAATCACTCAATTCACTGCCAGGGTACAGTAAACACCTGATCTGAGTGTGAGTTATCTACTTACCGACTTGAGAGCGTCATTTCGCAGGGCGTATGCGACTTGGCAAAAATCTGGTGCAAGGAAGATCAGGGTGACGGGCAACTATACCGTCACTGACCCATATCCAGTTCCTCGCTAGAAAACGCGCTCTTTGGGCTGCAAATAACGATGCACTGGAGACATGTCGAGGTAGAAAGCTACTGGATGCGCGGGTAGGTAAGTCTGCAGAATGTTGCCTGACGATGAGATACCAGAGTAGAAAACCGCTAGACTTGCGGGCAAAAACGGCAAGTTGGAAGTCCGAACACCCAAACTTTGGGGTCGATGCGGCACCCTAAGATATTGATCGATCCTGCTAAAACCAACACCAATGGACTTAAAATGAACCAAACAATGGGAAAATATGCGAGATGAAGCTATCTTCGAAAAAAGTTGAAATGTGAACCGGTCTATTGAGCAGCCTTAAGCACGTACGTCAAGTTAACGTATTCGTATTCGTATTCCGTGACGAGTTCGCCAGAGGAGTATTTGTATTGGCATCGACATTCAAAGATGGGTTTATGATCCTTCGAATCAATTACCACAAATGCTTCTGCCTGTACTGAACATGCTGGAAAGAACTACATAGGTCTCACGTTCCCGTTTGAACCATCAACACTCAACGCAGATCAAAGTTCAACCCATTTTTTTTATCACACAAACCTGCACAAATCTGGTATCAATCAATAGTCTGTGGTGAACCATCGTGCAATATTTCAAATCGGTACATGTCAAGGTGAAACTCATAGGTCAAAGGTTAGCTTGATTGATTAAATGGCGGTTTTAAAGCGATATCGACCGAACGCGAGATTCGGTTGCATTTGCCTCAATTTCCATCAAACGAGCGTGATTCGACGTGACTTGCTATGCAGTATCGGAAAGCTAAGCAAGCATTTTTTTTTTCAAGGACAAAGGCCAAACTGCTCCTTCAATCGCTCATTTTTTCATGTTCTCTCACACCTATCCAAATCTGATATCAAGCAATAATCAGTGGCGAACACTCGAGCAACGTTTCAAACCGGGACAGGTCAAGGTCAAAGGCTTGACTAAGTTCTCGATGTCATCGCGTTTCGTCGTTGCGGCTTCAATTTGCATAAAATGGGTGCCATTCGTGTTGTGTCATTTACGTTTTCTTGTGTAGTATCGGAAAGTTGAAATTTATAAATAATATTGACGGATCAACCTTCAAGCTGATTTCTTCGGTCGCCTCACCTTTTTTTTGTGGTTTTCGTCCAAACCTACCCAGATCCACTATCAAACGACAGCCTATGGTGAACCCTCGAGTAACATTTTAAACCGGTATATGTCAAGGTTAAACCGAAAAGTCAAAGGCTAGTTCGAATTTTTTAAGTCCTCGCTCTTCGTCGCTATGGGTTCAATTTGCACCAAGTGGGTGCCACTCAACGTGGCTTGTGCCGTATTATAATTATACCAACTAGAAATAATTTGTAAGGTCAAATGCCAAACCAATTTCTTTGGTCGCCTTGCATTTTTTTATTCGCCCTAACCTACCCACATCTGGTGCCAAGCAATAGGCTGTGGTGCACCTCAAGTAACATTTCAAACCGGGACGTGTCAATGTCAAACCATAAGACCGAAGGTAAGCTTAAATGGTTCGAAGTCCTCGCGCCAACGTCGCTATGTTTTCAATTTTCATCAAGTGGGGTCATTCGACTTGCCGTGTCATAGTCTATCAAACTGTACAGAAATCACATTAATTTTCAAAGTGAAAGGTCGAGCTCATTTCTTTGGTCTCCCCGCGTTCCTTCATTTTCTCCCAGAGCCACCCATGCTTGGTATCAAGGGATAGCCCGTGGGCAACTCTGGAGTTGCCCGCGGAACACGGAAACACGGAACATGTCAGATCAAGCCTCAAGGTCAAATATTAGTTGTATTTTCAGAGTCCTCGCGTTTCGAGGCTATGGCTTCAATTTGCATTATGTGGGTGTCGTTCGACATGCCTTTCCGTACGGTATCAAAATGTTGAGATATCGAAATAATTTCAAAGGCGTCCAAGGTCCGGCGTATTTACAATCATTGAGTGTAATATGAATGGGAGGGTCAGATCTATGTTTGTTTGCAGCCTTTGTGATAGCAAGCACTCGTATCCTATATGACCAGGGGCCCCCCAATAAATCCGTCATAACCCGCTCGGACGGTGTTCTTATCGCTGGATTCAATTTACGCTGCCACATTGGTGTTCCGGGCATATAAAATACATAACTTTTTCTTAGTATCCGCTTTCCTCTTAATGGTTCAACGGAAGTTGTCAAATTTGCAAGAGAAGCCACACGTTAATGCGCACAATTATATAATTAGCTCGAGTTCATAACCGCGAGAGAGCAATGCTGTAATCAGGAGTAGATCCAGGAATTGTCATGCGGGCACTTGTCTGGAGGGGCGCCATTTATTTTGAGTGGCGCCACTGTGAAAGCACCTGAGCCTCTGACTACAAAATTAAAAGGGACGGGTTGCACTCGGACCTTCCCCAAGGGCCGCTTTTCCTTCCAAGGGATGCCTTTTTATTTCACAGAGGCACCTCAAGCTGAAAAAAATCGAACGGGTGCACTGGAACCTTTTCGGAGGGACGCATTTTCCCAATCTGAGGGACGCCACCTTCCACCTGGGGGTTACATACCCTCAGTTCCAGACCCTGTATCCTCCCTGGTTGTCATTGTAACGAAATGTGTCCCCGTAAAACAGGAAAGCATGGGAAAGGAAAGTGCATATTCATATTTGCTTCCATAAAACGATCATCCGATATTTTATGTCTTTCCTGATACAAGAGGGCAACGTTTAACATACGGCATTGTTCTATGATCATCGTGAAATCGGGCCCAGTACGTACGAAATAAAACTGGACGTTCATATGTAGCGATAAGTAGTGAAACTTGCTAATTTTCGTGGAATATTTAGTCCCAAAAATATTATTTCTGACAATGGTAAATCGTCGCCCCAAAGTCCCAACCGCGAAAGTGATTTATTTGTCTTCTGAGATAACTGTCTTTTAAGTTTTCAACAATCAACTTAAAATTAAGGAGGTGAGTTAGAAGAAAACCCCTCTGTTATTTTTTTGTAGAACAGGTATCCAAGTACACAACACAACCTTGATAATCGACGATCTAACCTTACTGTGACAGCAGTGGCATGCAGAGGGGGGGGGGGCGACGGGGCGTTGTCCCCGAACATCCCGGGGAAATCTCTGTATATATATTAGGCTTTATACTTAAGTCTTTGGGGCATATAATCAAGATTTCCCCAGGCATCACCAGACCTCTGCACGCCACTCAAACTTTCTACTTTCAACACACTTTCATGACAACTGAACAACCACCATCATCTTCACTCGGTATACTCGTCGCAGCCCTCGCATTCGTCGTGAAGGCCATCCTCAACCTGGTCCACAGTGGCCGCCGTCGGGAGGCTCTCATAGAAGGGGTGATACGCCGTTGGGATCACCAATTCACGGCAGAGGGTGAGGAGGTCCACCTTCTTCGCTTCCGAGATTGGAAGCCGGCGGCTGTAAGTGTTCCGAAGGGCGGAAAGAGTTGCGGCCCGCCGACCCCGCTCGTAAAGTTTGTGGACGTAGAAGTTGTCTTGATCCTCGTTGAGGTGGTAGGCGAAGGCGACCTGGTACGTGGAATACAGGAGCTGGCGCACCTTCCGCCACTTGATGGCTTTCTTCCCGCCCTTCAGCTTGATGGTGATGGCCTTGAAGTCAAGGAAGTATCCGTGCGTCAGAACGGTCACGTTGTAGGGCCGTGGTGTTTGGCGAGCCCCGCGGATGGTGGCCGCCCACTCATCGGGTGAGTACACCGGGGTCTCCTTGCCTTCCGCTCGATGGTTGAGTGGATCGAGTCGCACTCCATCTCCGTGTGCCCCGGCTCGAAGAATCGGTGTGTGATGAACTCTATGGAAGGGTGCACCTTGACGAGATGGGAGAGCATTGCCGCGAACACCGGGTTCTTCTGCTGACCCCCGCAGCCGTCGCTCATCAAATTGAGCTTGCGGACGCCCACCAGTCTCATGGCCCAACGGAAGATGATGGTCCAGATCTCGTTCGCGCCTCGTCCGCCCTCAGTCTCGCTCCAAACGAAGCAGTCGCCGGCTCGGGTGTTGGTGCTGAAGATGGTAAGATTGCAGACCGCCAACTTACGACGGTAAAAAATGGGTCCCGGTTCACTTTTCGGCGTGTATAGACCCACTTGTAGGTCAAAGTTGATGAAGACCACGTCGTCCTTCCCTCCTTCTTTCTTCTCATTGCCCCGCCACTCACGAGCCTTGGTCTTCCGCTCGAGGTGCGCCTGGTGTTCGACTTTCGCCTCACCTTGCTTTTCCTCTTCCGTCTGCCGATCAAATTTCTCACAACGTGCACACTATCTTTCTGGGGTCGGTGGAATCCCAGGTTGAACGTCCAGAACACCTGCCGGTATAGCTCCACGGACCCAGGGTCCCATCCCAGCTCGCTGCACTCCTCCACCCACAGCACGCACATGTTCGCCACCGACAACTCCGGGTCCAGGTAGCGCTTGTTGGTTGAGGTGGCGCGGCAGTAGTGGCTCTCAACGACGGAGAACTTGGTGATGTGCCGTGCCATGCGATCCGGACGGGTCTGGTGACGCCCGTTGGGCACGTGCTTGCCAACGTGCGGAACTAGACATAAAGACATAAAAGATTAGTGCAACTATGAGCCACAAGGGCCCTTCTTGGTTGCACTCTGTACACTGAACCAGTTGCCCACGAAATCTGTCAATCAGCCCTCCCTGTAATACTGAAAAACAAGCCCTCTATTCTTATAATGATTGTTTATGCCGTTTTTAAAGATGCTCAATGTGCTGCTACTGACAATGTTTTCTGGCAGCTGGTTCCAGTGTTCTACTACCCTGTTGGTGAAGAAAGTTTGCCTTAACCTTGTTCTGCTGTGGTTAACTTTAATTTTGAATTTATGACCTCTAATTGCATCATTTCTGTTCAATTCAAACATTTCCCCAAGGTATCCCCTCTCCAGACCATGGACAAATTTAAAGACCTCGATGAGATCTCCTCTCAGCCTTCTATATCTAAGTGAAAACATATTCAGTTTCTTCAATCTTTCCTCATATGCCAGGCTGCTTATGCCATTAACCATTTTTGTAGCACTCTTTTGTACTATCTCTAAAAGCCAACAATATTTTTCATAGCTAGGAGACCAAGCTTGGATGCAGTATTCCAAATGTGGCCTGACGTATGCACAGTAAAGCTTCCTGGTCACTTTCTCACTTCTGTATGATACATTCCTATTTATTGCCCCGAACATTCTCAGTGCCTTCTTCCTGGCTTCCTTGGTCTGTTCTGATGCTCCCAGTTTTGTGTTTAGAATAACACCTAAATCCTTCTCCTGTTGAGTCACTGATAGCACTTGGCCACCCCTCAAGTATGAAGCCTTCATATGCTGCTTACCTACATGCATGATTTTGCACTTATCAAAATTAAATTTCATTTGCCATTCTTCGGACCACTTCACAAGTTCGTCTAAGTCTTTTTGCAGCGAGATATGCTCATCTTGACCTGTTATTGCCCTAAAGACCTTCAAATCATCCGCAAATTTCAAAACTTTACTGCTTAGGCCACTTTCAATGTTATTTACAAATATAATGAACAGTAGTGGCCCCAGTACTGACCCCTGGGGGACTCCACTAAGAACATTTTGCCATGATGACTTTGTACCATTTAGCATCACTCTTTGCTGTCTATCTGAAAGCCACAACTCTATCCATTTTAAGATGCTACCTGCAATACCATGGGACTGAAGCTGTATCATTAACCGTTTATGGGGTACCTTGTCAAAGGCCTTACTAAAGTCAAGATATGCTGCATCAACCTGATTTCCCTGATCAAATTGTTCTGTGGCGAAGTTCAAAAAGTCCAAGAGGTTTGTGAGACACGATCGTCCTTTTCTAAACCCAGGTTGAGTATCTTGAATCAATCTGCTACCTTCCAGATAACTAACTATTCTATCCTTGATAATTGATTCGAGTACCTTGCAGACTAGGGATGTGATACTTACTGGCCTATAGTTTTCAACTTTCCCTCTTCCATCGTTGTCCGCGGCCAGCCAAGAACGGAGCGACGCGTCTGTGACAGCCAAGGTGGCCATGAAGAAGCCGCGGCAGACGATTTACGGGGACCCGTTGTGCATCAGAGAGTATGACTTGGTCGACGACCTCCGCGACTTCTTTCCCTCTGGAAGGGACGTCCGCGACTTCTTCTTTGTCGTGCACCGCTCACGAACATACGCCCTCTGCTTTCCGTGATCAACCAGGGCGTAGAACGTTTCGAAAAGCGCGAGTCGGTCCTCCTCCCCAAACGCACTGCACTTGTACAGCTCCACCTTCGAATGCTGGCACTGAGACGGCTGCATCTTATTGGCTTGTTTCACCTTGCCGGTCCTGCTGACGAACTGCTAGCCCGTAGCACGCCGATTAATCTTGACGCCTCTTGCCCAAGCCGCCTCGTTGCGAACTTTGCGCTTCCGGACAGATCCTTCGGCTGCCTTCCGCGGCAGGCTCCGGATCCGACTCCGGGTCATCGGAGGACGTCTCAAAGACCGGATCAACTGCGTTAGCTCTGCCTCTGTCCGGGGACTTCCAGGATGGGTCCTCATCAGAGTCATCGTCACAGAAGACGGCGAGGACCTCTTGCCCGTTCATCCTGTGGAACAAAATCAGAATTAATCGACCCGTTTAAAAAAGTAAAGTTTTACTAAAAGCACGACCGATCTTTAGACTCACACGATAAATTTTGGAGTGCTATTGTAAAAATACAAAACGAACGTGAAACTCCAACCGCGAAAGTGATATTTGCAAACTGGTAAACAGGATCCCGTGCTCCAAAAACGCAAAGCGCCAACCACGAAAGTGCAGCTTTGCGGTTGGAGCTTTGTGAATATGGGGACATTCCGTAAGAAGACACAACACATTGTCGGAGGACTGCCCGCTGCGTCCAAACTATTCATCTGATCACTTTCGCGATTGCAGCATTCGAAAGGTCTCGTCGTCAGTGATACCGTAGGTATGAAAACTCAACATAGGAAAACAATCACCTTCGCGGTTGGGACTTTGGGGCGACGAAATGCGAAAGATTGAAATACATTTAACATTGATTTGAAGTACCTGAAAATAAGAAGTAGCTGAAATCCCGGGATTATTTTTTGTCGGGGAGGGGGGAGAGAAGGCTCTAAGTCTCACTATCCTGTTCAAACTTATCGCGTCCCGGGTTTGTCCCCCCAATTTCGAGTTCGTGGTTACACCCATGTGCACCGGAATTAGACGTAACTTTCCCGGGCATAACTTGCACGTCTGGTACGTGTAGTAAGTACCAGGTACACTATTTGTTTTCGTCCGATATAAATCATTTCATTTGTATAGCAAAAATAAGCCGTGCCAGGAAGTAAATGGGAAAACCCAGCATTGCCATGTGTCGATAATGTTACAGAAAACCTGACGTTTAATGTGCGTGGTCTTTGGTTTAGTATGCTGGTCTTTAACTTTTTTCTTCAATTATGTAATAAGAAATGGTTATGACGTCATAAACTATTTCATGACGATTTTCTTCTGATGAACAAAATCATTGGTGCTGACAACACTCGGCAAATAATAGAGAACGTGGTCCTTTAACATATCTCAAGCGGCATTTTCGGCTCGTGAGTGGTGAGTGGGGAAGTGTGAGGGGCGGATGGTTTTGTCGTTCGATAACTGGAATGATAACATGGTAGTCATGTGAAGCGAGGATGATCAGTTAGCTGGAGTGATTCCTAGCACAAAAGGGTGCAACTATCGGTAAGTAGAATGTTTATGGTCCATTCCCTTTGCCTAAATGGATTGTATGGGCGATAAATAACACTAGGTAGGTGGGTAGTCGGCGCGCCAAATAATAAATCAATTGCCATCTGTAAATAACCATATCTACCTCAGCCTGGTAGGTACCTACCTGTGCAGTGTTATGAGAATAGGCTGTTCCCTGGGTTTTTACATCCGGAACATTATTCTATCTAGAAAGGTGTCCTTTCATATTTCCCATTTGGGGGATGAATTCTACTGTTTAACAAACAGCAGCTTTACAGCAGCTTTTTGCTTCCAGTGTCACATGCGTTTTGGTATAATATGGAACAAGCAGACTCACCTAGTCAGCTGTTCATGAAGTTACTCAAAAGTGGAAAGAAACCTCTAGCTGGGTGTGCAAAATGGTCTGGGCACAATAGGACCTTGTTGTCGATGTGCCCCTAATCACCAATTCATCATCATCATCATCCAGCTGGGTGCATTGAATGGAACCAGGGGCATTACTTTAGGCTGGATATCTTATGCCCTTTGGCTCATTCAGTGCACCTGGCTAGAAGGTTTTCTCCATACTTTGAATGATGGTACAAACAGCTTACTGGCCGTCATCTGACAGTGACTTCCATTGCCTGATGGTGTTGACCATTTTGGGGATCATCGTCCATTAATATGCAACCATTGCATTGCGTGTGCAGAATTAATGTAGCATTAATTGTAGTCGACACATCCCTAAGCCCAAATAATCAATTAATATAGCATTCAGCTGAATGCTGAGCATTTGCAGTGGGGAGGAGTATTGAAGATGCCTGTATGAAGTCTGAGGAACACCAGACGTGATTCCTTGGGTTTATTATTGTTAAACAATTGATGAAATAACTTCCAGGATCCATGCCTAGTGTTTCTCTGACATGTTAAACCTTACCACTCTTACCAGTCAATTTGATGTTCCTTTCCATTGAAAATGCTTGCTGAAAATGCATTGAAAATGCTCTGGTGAAGGCAGGGCCAACATTGAGGGGCACTTGCCTCCTCAAAAGTACACATAACAACATCCCTGGCTTGTACCAATGTAGTTCTAACCATGGTATGATATAAGCATTTCATCACTTAAGTATAGCCTTTATGGCTGGACAGTATAGGTGAAATTATATGAAATCAGTGTACTATGTTACATGTTGTAAAATTTGCCATTCCAGTTGAATTGCTATTTTGACCTTTGAAGCCCCTGGTCATGTGTGTGAACCTGCAAGCTTCTGATTATAATGCTGTTTAGACAGCTTGCACCTACCCCAATGTTTTTAAACAAGATGTGGTTTCCTTAGCCCATTTGCAAAGCATGTCAGTGTTCACTTTTATTGTGTGTCTGGAAATATGGATGAACAGGGCACCATTCAGGATGTCCAGGTGCACTCACAGTATGCATTGTAGTTAGATGAGAAGAAAAAGGAATACAATTAAAATGGGGTTTCCATCAATCACTTGGTGTGACACAATTATCTCAGCCTGGTTTTAAAGTTAGGTTTTTTAGATCATATATATTATTTTTATGCCACCAAATTTTTAATATCACAGAAAATTTAACAACAACATATGTTTAATTCTGCTTTCCTATTTAATCTCAATGAGGATGACTTGACCATATATTCAGGTAACAGGGATGTTTCATGCATAGCTTGGATGATTTGTATTTCCCAGTTGCAATTTGGGATTGTAGAAAGACAAGAAATTATACTGATCTTCACTGTCCAGCTAACACCTCAAGTTTAGAATATTGTGAAAATGTATTCATGACATGTTAACCTTAGGACATGTCATGGGCACAAACACTTTTTACAGCCAGTCAGCTATGCTAACCAGACATAAACAGCCTGCACATTGTTGATATGATTAGTCCTTTTTAATTTAAGGGATAATCATGTTGGACTCTTATGGAGGAAGTTGCATGTGCTTATAGTCTTGAGGGGAAGATGCTCACACATGTAAATATGCAGCTCATGGACAATAAAGCTATATACCCATACTTCTTGATTGCCTGATCTTCAGGCACATTGTTGAAGATTATAATTCATTGTAACGGACAATATCTATGTCACTGTTAAACTGACCCATGAACCAGGATCAGTTGATATGCTGTGCTGAGTTGATATGAACCTTTTCATATCTTGATCCAAACTTTTGGCACTTAAAATTATGACCCCCTCCCTTCGGGCTGATGAAACAATAGAAGCAATATTTCCTGACCATAACCTTGGGTTTAAATTTGTATCACTTGTATGCAACATTGTGTTGTTCCATTTTTACACATAGCATATTAACTACAGTTTGAAAGCTTTGGAACCTGAAACGAGTGCATGCATTCATTTAGCAAATTTGGCTTTCAAAGGTGTAGCATCAGCATTCTCTTGCTGTCGGTCTTCATTATTCAATGTATTTTTATCATTCATATTTTTTTCAATACCTACTATGGTATGTGCTGATAAAAATGTGTTCATGATTCTCCACATACTGGTAACTGTAATGCCATCCTTGCATGACCGGCTTTGCAAATAGGCAACCATCCAAGCTCAAACTGTGAATACAAAGTGCAAATTCCTTTGAGGCGTCATTGTCCGTCTAAAGTTTCCAATTTAGGCAAACCGTTCACGCCCTGTACTTCTAGTATAGCATTATGAGCGCTAAATGATCACACTTTGGTCAAAGCACCCTTAAACTGAAATAATTAACTAGTCTAGCATTACTAATATCCTATCGACGGTTAACTGTTGATTCTGTGCCTTGTGTTTGCTTCCTTTCTTGCGATAGGAGTCGGGTGCTGTATCATCGATACAGTTGGCGCGTCCCAATTCCTCAATAACTAAGGGTCTGTTCTTGACCCTGCTCCAGAAAAGGAGTAGAGCAACTTGGAGCAACTTTGAACAGTTCAGAGCAGGCTCGGTAAAAGCGAGCGCTGGAACGCCTGGAGTAACTTGGAGTAAAAATCAGCTGTTTGTGCTTGTATTATGGCTACATATATGACGCAGATGTTCAAAACTTGTTGGCGCAGATACCCCAAAGCGCTTCGCAAATGCATCGTCAGCGCCACATTTATGCTACTCCAAGCTGCTCCAAGCTGCCCCTGCTTTTGGCCGCAGTAAGCTGGAGTAAGTTGGAGTAGATTGGAGCTACTCCGTTCTGCTCCGAAAACGCACGGGAACTCGGAGCAGCTACTCGAAGTTGCTCGGAGCAGCTTGGAGCAGGATCAGGAACAGACCCTGAGTAGCGGGCAGGACAAACAGGTTTCACGGGAAACAAATGTTTGGAATATAATGGCTTTTCTATGTTAAAATGTTTTCAGCCTATTAAATATGGCCTTACATGGTAGAATCATTGCAATTTCATTCATTCCCTAATGTTTGTGCATTATCCTTGCTTCATTAACATGCTTGTAACCCAGTTAAAGTTGTTTACAGGGAACTGAAGCGTTTCTGTACATAATTAAGGTTAGCAAAGAAATTGTGTAAGTACTGTGAGAAAAGTGCTTGGAATAATACATGTTCTAATGGCAAATCATAATTTCAGCGCCTTTATATCATACACAGAATATTTTTGTCAAGGTACTGCAGAAGTACGCAGTTTTATCCTTGTTTTCGACGTCGAAATGATAGAACTCGCTTTGTCTGGGGATTAATTTTCTTAGTAAATGAAAAGCGTCAGTTAGATAAAACTTACCAATTCTGGTTATAGCCAGGCATCTACCATCTGCATATCACTTTCCGGTATATGAGTTCCTGACCGAACTCATCGCCGCCGTCCTCTTACCATCTGTCTCTCCGTGAACAGATTCTTGGGTCCATACCTTGTACCACCTCATGCCCGCGCTCGTTTTACACTATCGTCCGTGCCCTGTCGATGGCTCACACCGACAGCGGAGGACGAATGCTGGCAGGGAGGGCCACCATTGGGAGGGTGGACGATTTATGGGAGGTATTATTGGATAGGCCGTGAAAGGATGTGCGATGGATGGGGTGGCGGTGATTGTTTGGGGTTTCAGAGCGTTTGTGTGGGGTCAACACGTCCGCCTCGGAACCGTCCCGATGATGGCGATTTCGAAGCTGACCGATTGCGCTGACTCCCAGGTCTCCTTACAGTATCGGGTGTGGAAGAGAGGCGATTGAGCCTGTATCGCAGAACTAGCTGAGTGCGTTACGAATCCCATAATGTAAGTTCTTGTCCACCCTCTTGCCAGCTCTCCATCCTCTTCCATCCTGATTTCACTTCAATCATCGGTCGTCTTTGCCAACATCTATATCTATTGCCACTATGGTCAACCACTGTCAAGTATCCCGCGATATTTACAACACTTATGGAATAACACTCTCCAATTATCCCGGAAAATATATTCTGCCTCGGCATATTTTGCTCTACATCCGCCTTTTTTAAAACTACTTTTCGGAACGTTCTCACCGGTACTTCTTAACCCGCGCACGTCCCTGGGGGGCAGATATCTGCCCCCTCCGGTTTTTCATCATTTGCCGCCAAACTAATCGGGTTAGCAAGGCCAAACCTCGCATAGCTGTTCATTGGTCTTTTCCGCATATCCTCACACATTTTTAATCCTGGGTCATCTCAAGTCAGGTCACCAGGTCAGGCGAAGTGACCAAACTACACTCGGAGTTCCAGGTGCCATAACTTCCACAATAATTTGGCGATCGATTTAAAACTTATAGCATGTCATGATCTCATCAGGGACCATAATATGTATATCGTTTTTTTCGTAGCATTGACCTTAGGTCAGGTCGTTGCCATAGCTTCCCCTTTATAGGGCTGTGGCAAAATACACAAATGTTTCCTGGTTACATATTTGCACTCGGAATGATCTCACAACGGTTGTGTTATGTAGATGGAACTATGCTCAATGTTACCGCTGGCATTTTTGCTCACTGACCTCACCAAGGTCTCTGAGGTCACCTGAGACCACTACACATTTCTGCGCATTATATCGCACTGCATTGAGCTAGAAGGCTGAAATTACCGTCCTTGTGCTTGTATCGCCAAAACGTGTCGATTGATACATTGCATGACCTCCCTAGGCGACTTCATGACCTTGACCTGAGTTTCGTTTGACCTGTCCTTAAATTACACCGCCTATTGTCGGTAGCGCATTTCAAGGACTGTCGAATAGCCTCGCCGTTTGTTTCTATCTGTTGCAGGTCCTGAGATATGTGTCAATATCTGAGTCCCACCTGATCCGGTCGAATTTTACCTATGAGGACCCAGTGACCCGACTGTTGACCTGAGCGGAAAAATGACCGAAGCACTTTCAATAGAGCCCGTCACCAGCTATCCAACGCCGTTTTCCGTGTGTTGCTAGCTCACATAGTTCTAGAGATCTTAGGGGGGCCAGACATCTGCCCCCCCCGGACATGGGAAGTTGGCGCGGACCTCCGGACGTGCGAGTGCTAACCACTCAGCGAATGCTAGGGACATTTCAGATGCCTTCCGACCATTGTTGACCTCGCACATTCCTGCATATTCATGACGCTCCTGCTGTTTCCTCCATCCCCTGCACGGGTTTGTACGTCTCCGGCTCCTGACCACGTGCATTTCCTGTTCGTCTATTGGCCGGCCTTCCGCCGTGCACCCAGCAACGCCGGCGCCGATGTGCGCCCACACCTGCGCGGCTGGCTGCGATCCCAATCTGGCACGTCCGCCCCGCCTGCGTCCGCTGTGTCGCCGTCCAGACAGCACACACCGCGGCGCGTCCGGCGGCGCCCCCTGCCGGGCTGACGCGGCCGCCGGCTCCCTGCCGACAGCGCGCCGCCGCCGCCGCCGCCGCCGCCGCCGCGCCAGTGGGACGGTGACCGCGGCGCCGCACGCACGCGATGACCGAGGGCGGCTGCGTGATGCCGGCCGGCGCCGCCTGGCCAGGCATCGTGTACCCGGAGAGTGACAGCGCGCGTGGCCGCACGCCCGGCGCCAGCTGCCAGGCGCTGCGGCTGGCCGTGGCCGGCCTCAGCCGGCTCGACGACTTCGTCACGGAGAACATCGGCAGTGGCTTCTTCTCCGAGGTGTACCGGGTGAGTGGGGGCGGCGCGCGACGCCCTGCTGACGGCTGCTGTCGGGATGCTGTGCTGTTGGTGGTGGTGAGCGGCGCTTCAGTGTTGATGTTGGGAGAGGGAGGGTGGACGTGGAGTTGAGGCACGGGTGTTAACTTGCAGGTAGAGAGATTTGCGCTAACTTGCAGGCAGAGTGAGTGTCGGTCTGATATGGGGACGGTCCGAAACTCGCATAGGGAGTCGGCATCTGCCAGTGCTGACTTTTCGAGCTTGTGTGGTACCCTTCACCTATGTGTCCAATTTCGGCGGAAAACACCACGCAGCAGCTGAAGTATTTACATCCTAAATCAGATGTTGACATCTTCCCTGGATGGGGACGAGTAGTCTAGTGGTAAGTTGCCCGCCCGTTTCACAATCGAAAGATTGACCATCACCATCTTCCGTCAATCTGTATCTGTATGAGATAAGTGCATGACAATAGGGCACGCCTCGCATGAATGACGCTCAACTACTGCTTGTATGTTTTTGAAGTGGTACTGGGCGATACAGGCCCATAACCGCACCATGCAATTGCATACTCATCGGATATATACCATGATACATTTTCCATTACATCTTCGATAGCAAAATACAAAATATGTAGATCTTACACCAAAGTGAAAATTAATTTGGGTACACTGCCCTTGACACCCCGCCAGGAAAACCATCTGACATAACGCCCTGCAACACTGCTGATTCGAGGTGCGCACCAATGTAGTGAGTGTGTCGATACAGTTTCGTATCTAACATTGATTGGATAGGCTTGGTACCCATTCGTCTGGAAATTGGTCCAGTGTACGTGACATCAGATTAATAGGTCCAAATTCGGTATTTTGGGTGTCAATTCAAGGATTTGAATACAACTTGCAATTGAGATTTCAGCTTCCGAATTCCCATTGAGCTTCCGAATCACTACGGAACATAGTCACAAAATCAGAATTGGGTATATTTCGAGGTTGGGTAGTTCAGGGGATTGTGGTTTCATTGGCATTGTCTATCAAATCATCTCGCTGGGTCTGTGACCTGGCCCAGTGAGTGATATAAAGTGGCGTGTCCATCGGTGCGAGTCTTTTCGCTCTGGCTGGGAGGTGTTCACGTGCGCGCCATTCTGACTACTCTTGTTCGGGCTGGGACGGGGTCGCGTGGGGTCTGACTCCTCCTCACTCAGGCTGGGGCGTGGTCGCGAATGTGTCACTCTGTCTCCTCGTCCTTGGACTGTGGATGTGCTCGCGTGTACGCAACTGTGACTTTCCATAGCGCGCTGGAATTAAGTGTTCGTAGAGTGAGGGGGGGAGGGATATCCAGCAGACACCAGAACCTGCGATGTTGTCGAGAACAACGAAACAAGACAGGTATGATATAATGTTAGACTAAGACGGGTGGAAAATATCGTCAGTATCATAGGACAAACGCCATAAATTAGTTCTGGTGAAATAGGTGATCGCTACCATAACTGAGTTATGTGAAGCTTAATTTATGTTTACCGAAGGACTTATTACGACCTTAGCTCTCACTGAGAAAGCTGATAGCCAGACGAATGGTAGGAATTAATCCACCCCCACCCCCACCATGTGAGAAGACGTACGGTTTTGCCACGCATGTCCACACGACGCATTGAACTATCTCCAAAGTACTGCAATTAACCCCTCCTCATTAATATTGCCCTTGACCCCCATGAACACCCTGATTGCTTTACCAGCTTGGGGCGGCCGCTCCAGCTGCACGGGCGTGCTGTCGCGTGCGTCACCCTGTCGCACACGCCTCGCACCGGCTGACCGGCGACTGTGACAATGTGGATCAAGGTGATGCTGCCATCGACAGCCGGGCGTGCTGGGCGGCTGCCAGCGGCCGACGGATGGGCGACGCCCCATCGACGTTGCGTGTGGCGCCGCGGGCCGGCCCGCCGCGGCCGCGCACGCTCACGCATTCCAGAACAGGTGGAGAGGCGGGTGACGGGCGGCTCCCGGGACCGCCGGCCGGCCGGTGGTTCTCTGCCGGCTGGCGGTCCCCTGCCGGCCGGTGGCCCTCTGCCGGCCGGTTGTCCTCTGCCGGCCGGTGGTCCTCTGCCGGCTGGTGGTCCTCTGCCGGCTGGTGGTCCTCTGCCGGCCGGTGGTCCTCTGCCGGCTGGTGGTCCTCTGCCGGCCGGTGGTCCTCTGCCGGCTGGTGGTCCTCTGCCGGCTGGTGGTCCTCTGCCGGCCGGTGGTCCTCTGCCGGCCGGTGGTCCTCTGCGGGCCGGTGGTCCTCTGCCGGCCGGTGGTCCTCTGTCGGCCGGTGGTCCTGCGCCGGCTGGCGGCACGGTCGGTCTCTCGGCGTGGTCTGTGGCAGCGCGGTGCTGCTGAGTTATGCCGGGCGCCGCCGGACTGCGCGCGATAATGCCCGCCAAGTCGTGATGCACACGTGTAATGAGTGGGCACCAGGATTGAAAGCATGGCCTTGTCCTGGATGTTCGTCATCGAGAACATTTTCCTCGTCGGGAAATTGTCGACTCATTTTTGCAGCAATATCAATGAAGTTATTCGAAAACGTCTGCGAGGTTATTGCTGTTTGATCAGCATGTCGAAATCTGACTGAATTGTATAAAAAGGAGGATGTGCTGTTCAGTGCCCTTAACTAATTCAAGTAGCGACCCACACTTATCAATTATTTTTAGCATCACCTTTTCGGGGACGAGTAGTCTAGGGGTAAGTTTCCCGTAAGATGTCACTAGTCTTCGCCCGCGACCAATGGGCGTGAGAGATTTGGCAACGCTACATAACTCAACGGTCAATATGTCGTAAAGCCAATAACCAACTAACTAACATCACATTTCTTTTTCACATCGCTAAGTGCCACCTTCCTTGTTTTCTACAGGCTATGAGTGATATTTTCATCTTTAAAAACGCGCTTGGCTTCTGGGAACAGCACTGCTGACTGGTACAGACAGCAAATACACACTTATATTATCATCATTAAACAATCGATAGTCTAGGGGTAAGTTGCCCGCCTCATAATCGAAAAATAGTGGATTCGAGCCTCACCTGTCGCTACTCTTCACCCGCAACCAATCGGTGTGAGAGATTGGCGACGCTACATGACTCAACGGTCGAGGTGTCGTAAAACCAATAACCACCACCACAACAATCAATAAATGTCATAGAAATTAAGTCATAGATAGGCATTATCCGTGTGCCTACACACAATTTTCAACACATATCCGTTTGCTTTTATAACATCACCATCCTCCCCTCCACTCTACAACAAATCAATTTCAGAACACTGATGATGTCTGAACAGAAGGAAACCATCTTCTCCGGCCTGGAATCCCTCCAAATTTTCATCTCCCAATTCAGGTCTCCAAAAGGTTAATCGAACCGTGGCTGGCGGACATGTGCGCGCCGCAGATTACATGGGAGAAACAATGTAGTGAAACATGGGCGCTATATGACCGAAGCAGTCGAAGCGCCCCTAAGCCCAAATAACTAACTAATGTAGTGAAACAGCCTTGCTGATATACATCGGTGACGCATGCAACACCGCTCAGCCCACATCAGTTTGAAGGGCAGCGGTACTTTGGCGCAACCAGCCGACGTGTCCGCTCAGTATACAGGCGGTGGGTCGCCGTCGGCACCGCCATTGGTGGCTGGTTGTGGCGTGCCGTCTGTGTGGCCGCATCTGATCCCGTGTGTTCCCGACTGCAGTTATGTAGCCGTCTTTGATGGCTGCACTGTGTGGGTTCGTCTATCGGTCGCCCTGTCGGCTTCCACCTACTGAGTGCTAATTTTTGTGCAGTAACGCTGGTCGCTTCAGTGTATTTCGCGAACACCTCGGTGAAGTAACACCTGATTAAACAAAATATATATAATTTTACATCGCGCTTGTTGGCTTTGCATGCCAAGAAAAAAAGCTACCACATTTATTGACCAATTTTGATGCAGTTATCGCAAATTGACAGTCACTGGATTGGTCATTCGGGAAATATGTAAATGTGAATACTTGGATTAAAGACAACCATAGACATTCGCAGCGCTTTTCGATTGGATTCGATTCGATTCGATTTTCGATTGGATATCAAGCGCATGCTGATCGTAAAACACGAGAAAAGGGTCAGCAAGTCAGTTAAGATATGAGCAAGCAATCGGCACTGGTGATGATAGAGGAATGGGGGCAGTAGTAGTGGCGGTGGTGGGGGTTGGCAGAGCTTTGTAATTTACTTTAGGGATACGATGACTGTGCGCCTCGTCCATGCGACCAGTGTTCTGGGTTGTTCATAATGTCAGAATGCTCATGGATATGATCCTGAACAGATCTAGGGGATCCTCGTAGCGGGAGAGGGATTAGCCCTCGCACGTGCACGGAATTATCTACCCCGGGCTGTGCTAATTGGGTCTGGCGCCCCCACCCCGGATATATGGGACTTTTAATCGCACAGTACAGCTATGTGCCCAACCTGTCACAAGGCCCTGGCTCTGTCGTTGGCTGGAACATGCCTAAAACCCGAACATATCCTTTAAGTGGACATTGTTCCTGTCGTGGAACCAGTGTGCACCTGGCAGCAAAGTCGCGGTACTTTATCCCGTGCCTTGTCGGTTGCTTTATCCCGTGTTATTTTTAGTTTTCAGCATGTTCCTAATTCCCATGCTATGCATGTACCCTCTCCATAACTTTGTTTGGTCTCTGGCTTCCTTTTGTAATTATCGTCCACATGTCTTTAAGGCGATCTGAGGTGTCCCCTCCGAACGCAGCATTTGTATCATGATTGATATTTCCTATGTCTCGTTCCCAGTCCTGTTCCTTCACTACTCGTCATCCCCGCCTCTCCTTTCTTCCTTCCTGTCTATTTTTGCAGTCGTCTCTCATTGTCTGCTCAAATAGCGGGTTTTCTGTTAGCGGGTTAGCGGGACGTGTTTCCATGGTGGCTGCACACGATTTTCGTATCAAACAAAGCGAACGCACAGTGTACATCGAGCAGAAGTTGCAATATTCGTGACCACTGTAGGGGAGTGTTGTCAGGCAGCCGGTGGTGGTATGTGGAGGCAAAAGGCGGTTGTAACGGCCTCTCCGTGTCAGGTGTGCACGTGACTGGATCAGGCTAGTGGCCGTAGTATTGAACCCGCTCAAAACACCGCTGCTGCTCTAGCCAGGCGAGACGGTCGTCTCGGCCACCGCAGGAACAGACGATCGACTTCCGTGTCAAGCTGCTCCCTGCCCTTTTGACTGTGTCGTCTCGGTCGTGCGGTCCCGGCGGTGCCCTTCCCGCTGCTGCCCCTCCCCCGCCCTCCACGCCCGTCGCCCGTCCATCGTGACAGTTGCTTCCTCTGTGGTACCGTGTGTGGTCGATCGGACACACCAACGATCTATGGCTGCGATGAGCCGACTCCGACCCTGACCCTGAAGGTATTCTGTGAGCGCATCCCGGTCGCGTCCAGAGGATGCGGAACCTAGCGTAGAGGTTAGGTTCCAGAACTTTGACAGGTCAAAACATCACAGAGTAGTGATGGGTGAATATTTTGTTCGAAGCATCTATGGCGAACAGATCTCTCAAATCGAACAAGTTATTTCAGTATTTTGGGACAATAATCCTACACCAATTGTGTGACAATGAGCGTTACCAGACGGAAGGCAACAACTGCGCCAGTTTAACCATGAGCACAATAATCATGCGAGCAAGACAAATGCAAGCCGTCGTTAGAGGATCTCGTCGTATGCTTTTATATGAGATTCAGAAGCTCCAAAGTAATTATGTTGTGCTCATTACAAAATGTCTCCTTTACTCCACCTCCAGTGACCAAACAAAACTGTTTTCCTTGCCTTGTGTTGGACCCGGCGAACAGTATGCAAGCGTCCGAGGTGGTCCCGCCAGCCGGATGTAGTCAGCTCGTGAGGCAGGTGTTTGCGTCGCGTGCTGCCCGCTCCCCCATGAGTGGCACGTGCTACCGGCTCCCCTCGTAACCCAACCCGCCAGACGGCAACCCACCGCCGTGCGCTATTTTGAACTTGGTTCCGTTGTCGGCCCGGGGTCAGACTGTCCCCCCCCCCCCCCCCGGCAGTGGCCCGTCACTCGCAGCACCCTCGCCCCCCGGATTATGATCGGGGCACACCGGAGGCGGACTGGCTGGGCGCGGGGGCGACAGGCCACCGTCAGGCGGTGCGCTGGGCCGGCAGGAGCGGCGCCGCTGGAGGCGAGATGCGACGCCGACCGGTGTCAGATCTCGCTCTTTAATTGACCTGCTGCGTCGCCGCCGCCGTCCCGGCCGATCGGACATCGATTGCTCGTTGCGCTCGCACGACACCGGGGCGACAAGGTCGCCGGGAGCGGCGGCTGGCCGCCGTCTGTCCGGCGCTGTGTCGGCGGACGGGCGGCATCGGGACGCGCACGCCGCAGCATGTCTTCCGTTGCGGCGCGCGCGGCGGACGCGAGACTAACACAGACACGACAAACAGTACGATACAATCACCTGCCATGTCGCAATCACATGTCGCGTGTTGTCATCGTGGTGCGGTGCGGAGTCCGACACCACTCGGAGGTGTCCTGTGGCTCGTGGACACGTGCCGCCTGAACAGCTGTGTGGAAGCGTCTGTCGGCCCACACGGCCAATCAGCCACAGCCGCGAGACGCCGCCGCCGCCGCCGAAAGCGACAGCATGGTGTCGGTAAAAGCGACGTGCGGGAAGGCCGTCAGCCGGTGTGGCTGTGCTTCAGCAGCTGCTGCGTTATTCCCGGCACCAGCTGCTGTGTGGTGTTCGGCACCGGCCGCTGTGTGGTGTCCGATACCGGCTGACTGTGGTGTCCGGTACTGGCTGCTGTGAGGTGTCCGGTACTGGCCGCTGTGTGGTGTCCGGTACCGGCTGCTGTGTGGTGTCCGGTACTGGCCGCTGTGTGGTGTCCGGTACTGGCCGCTGTGTGGCGTCTGGTACTGGCCGCTGTGTGGTGTCTGGTACCGGCCGCTGTGTGGTGTCCGGTACTGGCCGCTGTGTGGTGTCCGGTACTGGCCGCTGTGTGGCGTCTGGTACTGGCCGCTGTGTGGTGTCCGGTACCGGCCGCTGTGTGGTGTCCGGTACCGGCCGCTGTGTGGTGTCCGGTACCGGCCGCTGTGTGGTGTCCGGTACCAGCTGCTGTGTGGTGTCCGGTACTGGCTGCTGTGTGGTGTCCAGTACTGTCTGTTATGTGGTGTCAGGTACTGGCCGCTGTGGCTGCTGAACAGCGCCCTGAAATTTCGCAATTTAGATGGAAACTAATGCCTTATGGACTTGGCATAACTTCCTGGGAATATATTTTGGACAGCCTCATTGATTTCCAGTGGAATCACAGCATTACACTATAATAATAGTTGCGAATTTCACCATTCCAAATGTATTAGATTGGTGCCATCACAATCATGCCAACATTTATAATTTTCCACATCTCTATTTTATATCGTGCATGTCATTGTCCGTTTGCTTTGATGTCACCTTATATCTCTTTCTGGTCCTGGCGTGATGGATTGATTTCCTCTGCTCCTGACCAACACTGGCGTGTTAGGTCAGCTGGGACTATGACCAACACTGGCGTGGTGGATTGATTCCCTCTGCTCCTGACTAACATTGGCGTGTTAGGTCACCTGGGACCCTGACCAACACTGGCGTGTTAGGTCAGCTGGGATCCTGGCCAACACTGTCGTGTTAAGTCAGCTGGGACCCTGACCAACACTGGCGTGTTAGGTCAGCTGGGACCGTGACCAACCCTGGCGTGTTGTCACCTGGGACCCTGACCAACATTGGCGTGTTAGGTCAGCTGGGACCCTGACCAACCCTGGCGTGTTGTGTCAGCTGGGACCCTGACCAACACTGGGTTGTTGCCCGACGCAGCCGGTGCGTCGGCCGGCTGGTGGAAAGCCGGCAGCACACGCCACCTGTGTGAAGTGAAACGTCCTTCGTGCGTATTACGTGGCCGCGGGACGCAGTTGGCGGCGGCCGTGGGACCGCCACAGTAGGTCGCCGGCTGACCAACTGCACAGCTGCCGCTGCCGCTGCTGTTGTCGCTGCTGTTGCCACTGCCGCCGCCGCCGCTTTTGTTATATACGATCCAGCAGATTGCGCTGTCTTGCCGCTGCCGCTGTCTGCGTCCGAGCTGTGTGCCATTGACCCGTGACCCGTCGGGCCATGGTTGATGGTGGGATGTTCCATGGAATGTGAGCCCTCGGGGCATGGTTGATGGTGGAGTTTTCCATGGAATGTGCCGACGGTTGGCGGTGGGGTGTTCCATGGAATGCAAGCCGTCGGGTCATGGTTGATGGTGAGGTGTTTCATGGAATGCAAGCCGTCGGGCCATGGTTCAGGGTGCGGTGTTCCTTAGAATGTACCGCCGGTGCGACGGTCTGTCGAGCCTGCAGACCTGGCTCACCGCTGTAATGCTTTCGTCTCGAGCTGGCCATGCACGTATGCATCGGCCTGCGGCGCGTGATACGCGGGTAATTGCGAGTGATGGGCAGTGTGCACGGATTATGCGAGGCACATCTCGTAAATGTGTCTGTGAAGGGGCTGTGTTGGGCGAGTGCTACTGGCTGGTGCTGTCGCGATGTAGTCTGTCCGGGGACGAACTGTCTACGAGAGAGAGAGAGAGAGGGAGAGAGAGAGAGAGAGAGAGAGAGAGAGAGAAGGAGAGAATATATATATATATATATATATATATATAATATATATATATATATATATATATATATATATATATATATATATATAGAGAGAGAGAGAGATAGAGAGATAGAGAGAGAGAGAGAGAGAGAGAGAGAGAGAGAGAGAGAGAGAGAGAGAGAGAGAGAGAGAGAGAGAGAGAGAGAGAGAGAGAGAGAGAGAGAGAGAGGAGAGAGAGAGCGAGAGAGAGAGAGAGAGAGAGAGAGAGAGAGAGAGAGAGAGAGAGAGAGAGAGAGAGAGAGAGAGAGAGAGAGAGAGAGAGAGAGAGAGAGAGAGAGAGAGAGAGAGGGAGAGAGCAGGCTCCAGTGCCAGCGTCCATAAGCGGCTTGGAAAGAATCAAACAGCACTAACACCTCGGTACTAACCCTCAGAACCTTTGTGACTTTCGGCAGTCGAGAACGCCACAGGACCTCGGCGGAATAGGAAGGGTAGGTAGTTTATAAGCAAAACCTTGTCTTCGTATGGTGGACAGGGTCGTGGGTGCCGGTTGTGTCGTGCGTGTCGGCCTCCACTCTGTCCGCACTTCGACCCTGACTCGATAGGGTCGTGTGCCGGCCGTCACACAGCGACGATATCTGACTGCTGTGACGGCCACGGCACACTGCGCCAGGCTGTGAGCTGATGACGGTGGGGGCGGTATCTGACCATTGTGACGGCCGCCGCCGCCAGGATGACAGGATGGTGTCTGCACGACGAGTGGCCGTCCACGCGCCCACACCGCGGACGCCCTGCGGCTCGGCGCAGCTTCACCGGCGTCTTTGATATCCAGTCGCGCAGAGTGCCACACACCACATGGTTTTGAGCCGAATGGCGCCGCGTCGCCGCGCGCCGGAAGCTGGCCATTCTGTATCGACATCCGCGCCAGGACGCTATCCTGCGTCGCCCCTGTGATGGCCGGTTCGCGTGCACGCGCGTGGTGGCGTGTGAATAAGCTGTGGCGGCTGGCCGGGCTTACGGCCCACACAGTTGGGCGGCCGGGCGGCCTCTGCGGCAGACTTACGGCCGGTGAAATGTTCCGGCAGCCGGCCGGTGGCGGCGTGGCCTTGGGTCACGGTCACGGGTCGTGACACCCGTGTGGGCGGTAGTGACGTGACCTTGGGTCACGTGTCATGACGGCTGGGTCGCCGGTGGCGACGTGACCTTGGGTCACAGGTCGTTACGGCCGTGTGGGTGGCGGTGACGTGACCTTCGGTCACTGGTCATGAAGGCTGTGTGGGCGGTGGTGACGTGACCTTGGGTCACAGGTCGTTACGGCCGTGTGGGCGGTGGTGACGTGACCTTGTGTCACAGGTCGTGGCGGCCGGGTCGCCGGTCGACGACCGGCCGGCCGGCGGCGACTTTTTCCGCGGCGACCTTCGTCGGCCGCATCTCGGCGCCCGTGTGCGTGAGAGTGCGTTCGGCCCTGCGGGGTCGGCCTCGGCGACTGAGGTTACCCGCACTGCTGACGTGCGCGTCAATCGATGGCACGGTCAGGTGAATGTCAGCTGACGGCGCCACTGTCAGTGGGAGCCGGTGGATGTGTCCAGGGCCCGGCCGACCCGGAATGTGTGCCGGCATTTCGGTCCGCTCCGGATGGTGTAGCGGTCCGGCCGACGATGCTTGACAGATGTAGGAGCACATCCGAGTCGCACGCGGCTAGGAGCAATTTGTCTCATTGTCTCTTGGTATGCGACTACAACCGCTGGGAATCAGACCCTGCCGGTGAGAAGTCATTGTCAGACAAACAAGCTGAATGGGCAGTCTGACGAGCCGGCGATGGAAGTCTGGACGTGCGTCGTGCCCGCCTCGCACTGAATGGCTGACGTCATATTCCTCATCTTGCGCTCCCGCTTGGGGCTGGCCGGCTGTCTCCAGATGGGGTTGGCGACCGCAGGGTCAGCAACGTGGGCCGTTTCGCAGCGTCTCGGCCGTCGCCGCCGTCACGCGTCGACCCGTGGCTGGGCCGTACGGGTGGTACCGTTTGGCACGTGACGTGGCGCGCCACGGCAGCTGGCGGCACCGACCACACGTGTCACGGCCTGGTTACTGGCACGTGTCGCGGCTCCGGCACCTCGAGCCACATATCTTATGCCGCACAGCACCACCTGATGTCGCACAGCACCACCTGATGACAGGGAATGAGTAGCCTAGGGGTAAGTTGCTCGTCTCACAATCTAAAGGTTGTGGGTTCGAGTCCCACCTGTCGCTACTCTTCGCCCGCGGCCAATCGGCGTGAGAGATTGGCGACGCTGCATGACTCAACGGTTGATGTGTCGTAAAACCAATAACCAACCAACCACCTGATGACCCACCGCACCACCTGTCACGCCGCACTACTGTACGCCGCGACACCACCTGTGTCACCACCTGGTTCCACTGCTGTACATAGACGCTGGTGTAACCTGTGTACTGGCACCACTTGTACATGGCACCACCTGGTGTCACACCACACCTGCTGTCACATAGCACCGCCTGGTGTCACACCACACCTGATGTCACACGGCACCACCTGGTGTATCGGCCGCTGACTGTCGGCTGGCGAGTCACCAATTGGCTCCGTATGTACGTAGTTCATTCCACCTCGCGGCTCGGGTGCTCGCTTAAATCGTTGCGATGGGTCCATCGTGTCCCATTCCCGTCTTCGCCGTCGTGTCCCGTCACGGTCTCCGTCATCGTGTCCCTTTCCCGTCTCCGCAATCGTGTCCCGTTCCCGTCTCCGCAATCGTGTCCCGTCCCGGTCTCCGCAATTGTGTCCCGTCCCGTTCTCCGTCATCGTGTCCCGTTCCCGTCTCCGCAATCGTGTTCCGTCCCCGTCTCCGCAATCGTGTCCCGTCCCGGTCTCCGTCATCGTGTCCCGTCCCGGTCTCCGTTACCGTGTCCCGTTCCCGTCTCCGCAATCGTGTCCCATCCCCGTCTCCGTCATCTTGTTCCGTGCTCTTCTCAGTCATCGTGCCCCGTCCACGTGTCCGTCATCGTGTCCCGTTCCCGTCTCCGTGAACGCAAAACGACGCGAATCGTCGGCCACCCATGCGCTGTCTGTCTGCCAACACCGTCTCCGTTGTCCCCGTGGCGGAAGTGCTCCAGATGCGGCCAGTCCGTACGTCGGCAGCGGCACCGGTCCGTGGCAGCCCCGTCGCCATCTTTCCGCCGCGGTCCGAGTGACCCGTGACCCGTGACCCGTGACCCGTGACCGGGCCGTCTGTGGCGCGGTGCTGCCGCCGATGCTGCCGCCGGTACTGCCACTGCCAGCTGGCGAGACCGGTCATTGTTCGGACGCGGGCGCGCGCGGGTCGGGGCACCGCCGGCGCCGCCCACCGCCCACCGCCCACCGCCGCCGCTATTTTGGACGGCCGACAACTGGCTCGTGCCGCCTGTGTGTGACGTCACCGGCGGCGCCAGCTGCCCCGCGGCTGCACGGGCGAAGCTGCCGCGGCCGGCACATCTGCCGCGCCGACTGGCCGGACGCCGCTGTACCGACCCGGCTGAATCACCGGTGCCGGGCGACGTCTGGCGCGTCGGCGGCCATCCACCGGTCAGCCTGCTGTCGACGCGATGATTAGTGTCAGGTGGATGTGGTGGCGGCTCCGAACGGTGTCGATGCGAGCTGCTGCGTTTCCGCTGCCCGTGCTGCCGCTCGCCAACGGCGACAGTTTCCAGGGCCGACGCGAATGAGTGTTGAATAGCAAACTTGACCGTTCCGCCAGCTTCACCCTTATTGTTTTTTGGTGTGATGGGGTGGCTGCCGCTTCCGCCGCCGGCTGGCTGTGTTTCCACCACCTGGCCGTATTTCAGACAGTCAGCACCGGCCTATGGTGCGCGTCCGCCGCCACCGCCCGCAGCCACCGTCCGCGACCACCGTCCGCCGCCACCGTCCAGCCACCGCGCGCCACCGTCCGCCGCCACCGCCCGCAGCCACCGTCCGCGACCACCGTCCGCCGCCACCGTCCGCAGCCACCGTCTGCAGTCACCGTCTGCAGTCGCCGTCTCTGGCAGGCGTCCCGTCGTCGTGCCGCCGTAGAGCCACTGAGCCGTGTGTGCTGTGTGCGCCATCTCTCCGCTCCGTTACGTGGCGGCTGGTCGCAGGCGTGTGGCAGCGGCGCGTGTTTGATCCGCGGACACAATGCCGGCCCGTGACGGCTACAGACGGAGCGTCGCGCCGCCCGCTCGCCGGTCACGCCTGCCTTCACGACTGCAGTCGTGCCGGCCGGCCGCACGCCGCGTCCAACAATGCCGCGCTCGTTAGCCGGCGGCCGGCCGCCGTGATCCCGGGTCACGACTGCGTGTCACGTGGCGCGTGGCGCTCCGACCCCGCCCCCTCCGAGGAGAACCCCCTCGCTGTGATGCCGACTCACGACTGCGTGTGACGTGGCGCGTGGTGCACAGATCCCGCCCCCTCCGAGGAGAGCCTCCTCGCTGTGATGCCGGCTCACGACTGTGTGTGACGTGGCGCGTGCCGCTTCGACCCCGCCCTCCGAGGCGCTGTGGGCCTGGCGGCGCGGCCCCGAGAGCCTCCTCGCTGTGATGCCGACTCCGACGCGCGTGCGTCAGACTCAACCTCTCCACGGAGAGATGTCCCTGGAGCGGGGATGGCCGATTGGTTCGGGTGCTAAGCTTGAGATACTCAGGTCCCGGGTTCAACACTCTCACCACTCTAGACACTTTCCAATCCCACGGCCCGCCGGCGGAACAGTGAGCGGCTCCACTAGCCGTGCTCTTGCAGAAAGTGCGTCGTAAACCACCAAATACACAGAGTTGTCGCAGTGCGATGCCGACCCACCACGTGTGTCGAGAGGCGTGCCGCTCAGACTCTGCCTCTCCACGGCAAGCTGTCCCGGCGTGAGGCCAACATGCCAGGTGTGTCGAGAGGCGTGCCGCTCAGACTCTGCCTCTCCACGGCGTGAGGCCGACTAACCAGGTGTGTCGAAACTCGTACCGCTCAGGCTCTGCCTCTCTACGGACGGCGAGCTGTCCCGGCGTGAGGCCGACCCACTGCGTGTGTCGTGAGGCGTGTCTCCGCGACTCTGCTTCTCCTCGGCTATTTGTCCCGGCGTGAGGACGACCCACCACGTGTGTGGTGAGACGCGCCGCTCAGACTCTTCTCCCCTCCGCTGGAGCTGCCGGGGCTTGCCGTCACCTGGACAAGCCGGTCTGGTCTGTATTTCTACACGGCCGTCTCCCGCCGCGGCCCCCGACGAAGGGCGTGCGGACACGCTCCGGTCGATAGGGCGTGGGATGGAGCCGCTCGGGTCGATCGGTGGTCTACGGGAGACGGACGAGCTCACCTTGCAGTGCTGCAAGGTGACCTCGTTCATCTCTGCTCGGAGATGAACGTCGCGAGACGTCGTACGCTTGCTGCGCTGCGCGGAATTGTCGGCCGTCGGCCGACTGTTGGCTAGCGTTGCCTGGTGTGTAGAGGTCACTTTTTGTCCGTCTGTTAGCGTCGCCGCCGGGTGGGCGCAACAGCTACGCGTGCCGGCCATCCATGGGATGGGCGGGGCGAGGTGGCCGACAAGGGCATCACGGGATCACCGGAACACCGCCGGTCGGCCACCCGTGGGATGAACGGGGCGAGGTGGCCGACAAGGGCATCACCGGAACATCAGCTGCCACGTGCGAGGGCGAGGGGTTGAATTTCACGCCCAACACGCCGACACCGGCCCTGGCCTCGTGACGCCGAACTGGCGTGACGAACGTGACGGTCACGGCGCCGCTGTTCCGGTCCATAAGCGCCGGCGAAACCGGTCGGCCAGCCGTGGTGGCACGACGCCGGTCGTCGCCTATTGCGCAGCCGAGTGGGGCCCCACGAGTCGTATAAGTCGCGAAGCGTCGTGCAGACACCGGCCGTCGCCGAGCAAGGCCGCCGCCGACTGCGAGAGCTGCAGGAGGCGGGCACCGGACACGGCCGGCATCGTGATGCACTGGGCCGGCGGGAGGTGTACGTGTACTTCCGTACGGAACAACTGGCCGGCGGTCGACCATGCGGCCGGCACACCTCTCGTGCGTGACGCGTGCCGTGACCGCGTGACCGCGTGCACGGCTGCGCGCCAGCGTACCGTACCGTGCCGGCGTCGGCGGCGATCACCGGCCGGCTTGAGAAGTCGACGACGGGCGGCTCATGTAAGATGCAAGCTCCTCCGGGACTGGTGAGCGGGTGGCGGTGGCCGGTGTTGAGAGAAGGCCGTGCGAAGTTTCCGCCGCTGTGCTCGGCGGAGAAGTGCCGCGCGGCGCCGACAGCTCGAGGAGATGCATGGCGTGACAGGTGGCGCGGCGCGTGCGGAAGCCGCCGGTTTGTCGGCGAGTAGTGACGCCGTGTCGTGTGGTCGGCCACGGCGTCCTGCGCACCCCCGCCGGCTGTTTGGCCGTGTGTTCGCCTTAGTGGCGTGATGGATGCGACAGGCGGACTAGGCCGGCCTGGCCGCCGGGAAGTCGGCCGAGAGCACAGCTTCGCGCCGCCAGCGGGCGGGATTACGGGGTGTTTGTGGAGTGTCTGCCACCACTGGTACCGCTGGTACCGTGGGAGGGGAGCAGGCAGTGGTGGCCGCACCTACTGTGGCGTGGGACGTACCAGTGGTACACGCGTGAGCCATGTCATGGCACCGTCGGTGGGCGAACAATATTGGCAGTATTGTCAAACAGAGGCAATTGGCAGAGCAATACTGGCGCAAGAATGAATGTGCCGTGTGTTACGGGAGCAATGTCTGGGAATTCAAATATTTTGTTTAAAAATGACACCCATTAGGAAGTTGTTTGACCTCGAGAGAGAGTTTTGACTTCATGGATTTATTTGTATTAACTCCAGCTGTTTTCACCATACTTGACTCCTGGCATCTGTGCCGGGACATTTGCCCCAATGGATGTGTGTTCTGTCAGTATTATCCTTCGCCCGCACTTTTCACTATCATGGGCAATTTCAGTAACATCACAAGCTGTGTATTTACACGAAATTTGGTGGGAATATGCCTTTGAGTAATATTCAAGTATTACCCCTCAGACGTTCTTTATATCAACAAATTATTTGAGTCGCTATCAGCTAACTGCCAGTCAGCTGTTGGGGACTTAAAAATTAAACAAGATTAAATTTAATGACTTAAATACCTCGTATTACCTCAAATGTAATTGAACATGATTACCTAAAGGTGTATTCACATTAAGTTCAGTACACCACTTGTGATGTTAGTGAAATTGGCTTCATATTGTACAACTGTTTCTACGTAATCAGATTTGACATCTTCGCCTGCTGCACTCCACTATACGAAAAGTGATCACTCCGTTCCCCCCCCCCGACAAGGCTCGTCATCGAGTGATCGTTCGACATCTTACTGGGCTTGTTTCGACATCTCACACCTAACGAAAAACCAATATTTTATCGCTGGTCGGCCTTCGCCGGAGACGGCCTGGCCCTCCTGGCCGGTCACGGGGCCGAGATGTGTGGGCGGACCCTCGGGCCTGGGCCGGCGTGCCGCAGCAGACCACGGCGTCAGATCAGACCACGGCGTCAGATCAGATCACGGCGTCAGATCAGATCACGGCGTCAGATCAGATCACGGCGTCAGATCAGACCACGGCGTCAGATCAGATCACGGCGTCAGATCAGATCACGGCGTCAGATCAGATCGCCGTCAGCGGCTATTTGCCGTGGTTGAGAACAGTGGCGCGGCGGGATACACGGCCAAGTAGCGCCGCGTGCTCCCCGCCGGCCGGCGCTGCGCTGTGCACTGACGGATCGGCGCCGTGTCTGGGGAAGAACGCCTGAGTGTGCGCCCGTGTGGTCGTGCCCGGCTGTTTAGTTTATAGGTCGTAGCCGGTGTACCGCTCGATGGAATGTGTTTGTGCGTTCGCCTGTGGTCCCTCTGCTGTATGGCAGGTCAGGGTGAGGCGGCGCACGGCTTTTATATTCCACGAGTGCTCACGTTTCGGCAGCGGGTCAGGGCCACGTCACATGTCAGCTTGTGTGGTTCTTGCCCTCTCCCCTCTGACACTTTCTCCCGGTTTCAGGTGGTACACAAGACGTCCGGTCAGGTGATGGTGCTCAAGATGAATCTGCGCCATTCCAACCGGTCGAACATGCTCAAGGAGGTACAGCTGATGAACAAACTCAGCCACCCCAACATACTCAGGTGGGCGACGGCTGCGGCGTAGAGATTCGTCGACGTGTGCAAATGACTGGTGATGGAACCGAAATTTTGGATCGTGTTGCCGGGACTTTGTACAGTCGCTCAGCCCATTCATCACCCAACATACTTGATTACTCACTTTCTCATCTGCTAACTCAACTTCTCACTCACTCGCTCACTCGCTGACTCACTTACTCACTCACTCACTCACTCACTCACTCACTCACTCACTCACTCACTCACTCACTCACTCACTCACTCACTCACTCACTCACTCACTAACCCTTGCATAATTAGTCAATTCGCCTTTGCGCATGCATGATCTCATGCTGTGCGCACGGGCCGACACGCGCTCGCTTAATAATTTACTAGCACGTAATTGGTTCACTGACACCCTGAATCACTGATTCATTTTCTTCGTCACTTTAGCTACCTCTCTGTTCGCCCTTTGTCTGGCTGATCAGGCGGGTCGTATGGGTGAATTATGCGACCGCTTCATGTATAGCCAATATAGCCAATTGTGCCCACTTGACCACCAATCCCGGCTGCCGCCACGCGGAATTGGAATCAAATGCGCCGCATTGCCCAACGGCCGCACTGCCGGCGTATCTGGAGATAGTCGTACCGCACGTGCGGCAATGTTGGCGCGTGCGGCAACACTGGTGTCGGTGACAGGGTGTTGGCCTCGAACCTGGCAGGGGACGACTGGTTACGAGGACAAGTTCCGCTGCAACGGCGTATAGGCGCTGGTTTCTGGTGTTGGGTAGTTGTTTCTGTCCAGACGGACAGGTGTCACTGTCTGGATGGACAAGTACCGCGGACCAGGTGACACATGCGACTGTGTGGACGGACAGGTGACACCGCCTGGATGGACTGGTGTTAATGCTTGAGTGGACAGGTGTCACTGTCTGGACAGATGGTCGCTGCGGATTAGTGATGGTCGCTGTGTGTCGGGATCAGTGCCGAGCTCACGCTCCGAGTCACTGAGCCGGCTCATACTGGGCGAAGGGCCTGGCATGGACTCGGGCGTCTGAGGAGCGAGCGACGGCTAATTGGCTGGGACGCGGCGGATAATTCGCCGGAGTGATTTGGCGTGTTCTCTATCTCACCATGTCACGGCCCGTGCAGTGAGCGCCATTTTCACTCGCGTCCCCGTCGCCGCGCGACGGTCGCGGCATCCTCGAGACGGGAAACTCGCCGCGACGCGACACCTGTTGGAAAGTCTTGCTTCTCGGCCGAGGTGCTCAGTATCCCTGCGTAGAGATGTCTCGATTGGAGTGTCGCCGAGTGGCAGTTGGGAGTGTCAAGGATAAGCCGGGCGGCGGCAGGCGTGGGCGTATCGCACAGTACCCGGCTATCAGTGGGCGGCGCGCGCCGACCGATGGCTTGTCGCTGTGATCTCGCGCCACTCGACCTCGCCGCCGCCTATCATTCGGTCTGGCCGATCGCCCGGCACTGATCACACTCGCCGCGCGTGCCTTGTCAGCGTGTGCCGTTTAGGGTGTCGTCACATAAACTTAGCTCGCTGTCTTCATTGCAATTAACAGTACTCTCAGTAATAATAAGGATAAAGTAATAATAATAATAATAGCAATAGCAATGAACAAAAAGAGAAACAGCAATAGCAATAAACAGACTAAGCATAATAATGAATACAAATGATAGTGAGTAATATATCATGATGAGTAATAAGAATAAAATATGTATAATACTGATAATATTGACAATAATCTTCATTATAAAAATAGTAATAGATCAGAACTAAAGGGAAAGCTTTTTCATCCCACTGTTGTTTCATCATTTGATTGTATACCTGTCGACATTCGTTTGGCACGAAAAGAACATTCGAGGTGAACGCTATCAGAGATATATGGGCAACGTTTCGACCTTTCGCTATCATCTCGAACTTACAGGCACTAATACAGCTTCAATCACAGCTTTTCGAGGTAGGAGAAGGTCACGTCATGTGGGAGAATGACATCACTTTCTATGCAGCTCCTCAAGTAATACCTAAAAATGTGTAATCCTCTCATACCTGGCGAACACTCAACATGGCGTACGGTATGGCATACTGGTGCCCGTAATAAACATAGCACAACCTGGTTTGCGTATTTAGAGGTGGTTAGTCTTAGGACTATTCTCGGGACTTTTCTGGATTATTCAGATGTATGTTGAAAACGGACTGTACTTCGGCTTGTCTTGTCATGCCTTTGGAAGACATACGTTTTTCAACATCTTTGTCTAATATTCATGGATGGTTTATGGTCACGAATGTACATTTATTCAAGCACCTTAATATTGACGTTGTCTTCCGCTGTGTCAAAAATTTATTCCTTAAATTTGACGTTCGTCACGCAATGCTCCATGGGCTGGTTGGTTGTGGCGTCATGCTCCCCTAGGGATGCAAAACATCGACGGAGGTGAGCATCCCCGTTGTACCCGTCGAATCTATTACGTTTGTTTGTCCATTTTTGCCCATATTTGCTTTGTTTATATTGCACTAGCGTATCTCCACGAACAACACTAGTCCCACACAAAAAAACTTACACCATGGATATGTGTACACTACGAAGTCACCTTTAGGCCATCGCTTTCCTATCACTTACACAAGCCACTCGTGTATAGCTCGTGTTGCAAGTACGGTGTATGCAGTGCGGAAAGTGATATGGATATTGTATTATGTTGGCGTACGAATGTTTGTTGCGCATCTGCTCCCACTATTGACCACACATCTATCCTTTCTTTGTAAATATCTGTGAGTTCAACCCAGACTGTCCGTAACAGCCACTGCACGTGGAGGACATGTATTGTTAAATAAATAAATAAATAAATAAATAGGTTATCGCTTTGTGCATCGCCCTCTAGCCAATGTATACAGGTGTAGCATATTTATTGCTTGCCGGTCGTGGTAGGCTCTGTAATGTCAATCTGACCAGCCCAGCGCTGATTTGAGTGACTTCCCACGCACCCTCGCTACCATCAAATGGCTGACGCGTAATGAACTGGTAATTTTGAAAGACAACGCATGTCTTGATGTGTTTGAATCGATGGATGTACATTCGTGACCACAAGCCACCGTAAACTACGTCATGGTGTGTTTATAACAGGCATCGGTTTACCATATTTTACGCATATGGGCGCTAAATGGCTTACCCTGGTCGATACACCCAAACCCCAATCATTACCATCATATTTTACGCAGTGTTGTGTGTGCTGTATGAGATGATATAAGATCATATACTTATATGGTTGTGTTACTTGAGGAACTGTGTAGGCAGTGAAGTCATCATTTTACTGGACAATGTATAGATGCCAAAGTTGTTAAGTCATGCGTCTTATGGGAGCAATCTTGGTTGCCCAAACTTCTCCGCTGAATCAATCGCTCGCAATGGTTGACACCGACAGTGAAGCATCCCTCCCCAGCCAGTGCGCGCACAATGGCTGGTCCGCTCCACACACCGTGTCTTGAATCCAAGCGCGACAGCGCGCGATTACGAACAAACGTGATCGTGCCTCAGTGTTCAACCGCGAACATTGCTGATGCAACGGCTAGTCTGCAATGCATACTGAGCTTTCACATCATAATGAGGCGTGTTCATTGTTGAAATATAGCTTTTTGGTGCTTTGCACCATAGCGAAATAGCCACCACGTCACTGGGAGCCTCGTGCACGTGAGTACTTCTTTAATGACCAAAGGATAATAAATTAAATAAAAGCAGCAAACGTTTTCTATCAGTAAGCACCCTACAAATGTGGTGGATGTGCCCGGCAGCATCTGGGAAATTGGGATTTACCAACGTTCTCCGATCGAAGTGCTGTCTAAATTTTTTCGCAAACCATGTTAATTCAGTTTGAACACATTACCGAGGTTAGCTAATGCAACTTTTTGACAAAGCAACATGTGGATCTCCATTCGAGTTGTTAAGAATGTTTGTGCATGCTGCCGCCTAGGGAAAGAGAGGCAGATGGCGGCATTTCTAAACTATTCTATATGTCCTTCCTTGAAATATAAAAATGGGGCTATATGTCACTTTTACTTAGCGTTCATTAACGTCGAACTGGTCGCTTTCGAAATGTTCTGAACGGAAAATGTTCGCCTCTAGTAATAGTATAAATAAAGGCGCTTGATTGCCATGTTCCCCGGACGTGGACATAACTTCTGTTGCTTCGAATACCCTTCCGATTCATGGGCCGCTTTTCATCTTGAGAATCAAAATTGTCAGCCAGTCACCGCCGATCCTCGGAACGGATGGTGATTGGAGCGGCCGATCCGTTTTCAAAATAGTCCGTGTCCAGATCGGCGCCACTGGTGGGTCGGGCCACGTGCCAACATCAGCGACGGGCCACCATGTCGGTGCGGCTGGTGGGCCAGGCCATGTGTCAACGTCAGCGACGGACCTTCGCGTCGGTGCGGTCCCGGCCCCGGCCCGGTCCGGTGCCGTCTGGCCAGGTGCGGCCCGCCACCATCGACCCGCCAATGTCTGTCTGGAGAGGGGCTGATGGGGCAGATGTGGGGCATCGTGCCTGGCAGTGTGTCCGGCCCACACCGGAGGGGAGCCACGCTTTCCCGCTGGTCGTGTCCCCCCACTGCGGCGAGGGGAGCCATCCCACGCCGCTGGACATGCTCTCCCACTGCCACGGGGGATCCGTGTCTCCCCGCTGGACATGCTCTCCCACTACCGCGAGAGAGCCGTGTCTCCCCGCTGGACATGCTCTCCCACTGCCACGGGGGATCCGTGTCTCCCCGCTGGACATGCTCTCCCACTACCGCGAGAGAGCCGTGTCTCCCCGCTGGACATGCTCTCCCACTGCCACGAGAGGTCCGTGTCATCTCGCTGGACATGCTCTCCCACTGCCACGGGGGAGCCGTGTCTCCCCGCTGGACATGCTCTCCCACTGCCACGGGGGATCCGTGTCTCCCCGCTGGACATGCTCTCCCACTGCCACGAGAGGTCCGTGTCATCTCGCTGGACATGCTCTCCCACTGCCACGAGGGATCCGTGTCTCCTCGCTGGACATGCTCTCCCACTGCCACGAGAGGTCCGTGTCATCTCGCTGGACATGTTCTCCCACTGCCACGGTGGATCCGTGTCATTTCGCTGGACATGCTCTCTCACTGCTACGAGAGGAGCCTCGTCTCCCCGCTGGACATTTCTTCCACTGCCACGGGGGATCCGTGTCATCCCGCTGGACATGTTCTCCCACTGCCACGGGGGATCCGTGTCTCCTCGCTGACGCTCCTGCTGGGGGTAACTTCTCCCTGGAGTATACTTAGCCCACAAATTACATTAGCGTCACCTGCCTGGTAAACATCCAGGCAGCTCCCTCCCCATATTTTTACCCGCGAGTACGCTGGTGCGCATGAGAGGAAACGAGCAGGCTGTTGGGTCGAGGACTGCGCGGGCTAGACCGTGACGGTCGGTCTGGGGAGGGGCCACGATTAGCTGTTCGTCTCCGAACACGCTCCGTCTCCGAGCGTCTCCGAACACGCACGTCTGACCCGTCACTGAGGAGCTCAGCCTGGCCGTCGGCTCCCACTCCAGCCAACACACCTGACCCGGTATCGTCTGGTGAGCTGGGGCCGCGGTCTGGATGCAGTTTGCGCTGGTGGACCGGCGGACCTGAGTGGTGGGGCTGCCTGAGATAGTGGCCGGGCTTGGTGTCCTCTGCTGGGCTGGCAGACAGGCCGGACCTGACAAATGCCCGCGCCTTGTGTGGCTGTGTGGCGGAGATTGGTGGCCCTCGTGCAGCCCAGTTTGGTGGTCGGCGGACGTCGAGTCCGGCCCGACGGCTGAGCCTGGCACGTGTCTCCCCTTATGTGGACGGCGCCTGTCGCGGCGACATGCAGCCATCTCGTGCAAGACGCGGCCGCCGGCGGGTCAGGTGACCACTGCACGCCCAGCCTCTCTCCTCGCGCGAAACGGATACCCGCCTCCGCGCGTCCGAGATCGGCCAGCGCGAGGCTGACCCAAGTCGCGGCCGGCAGCGATACCTTTGCAGACAGCGCCTCTCGCCTTGATGTCGTGATTCATCGCGGTGATTGGTTTGGCAGCGCGGTGCTCCCCATCTGACCCGCCGCACACCTCCGGCGGGCCGGTCGGCACGGCCGGCGTGACCTCCCGGCGCGCCGTGCTTCCTGCGGCCTCCGCCGCGCCACCTCTGACCGGCCGGCGGCCTTGCGCCGGTCGGGCCGGTTCCGTCGCCGGCGCCGGCTGGTGGTGAGGTCGTGTACCGGCCGCGGACGCCGAGAGCGAGAGCGCGCCCGGCCGACTCCGGCCGGCGCCAGCCAGCTCCGATCATCAGAGGTGCCCCGGCTGGCTCCAGCCAGCTCCAATCGGCAGAGGTGCCGCGACACTGCGCCGGTCACCGCTTTGAGTGCATGCACGTGCGGCGCCGTCACCGACAGGCCAGTCACCGGCGGGTGAACCGCTAGTGGCCGGAATTCGGTGTGTGCATGGCGGAGGGGGTGAGGTGGAGGTGGGGGTGGGGTGGGGTTGGGGGTGGGGTTGGAGGTCAATAAACTGTCAGCGAACTCTGCACTGTTGGTGTGTGGACTGTGATAGTGGGACGATTCCATGGTAGTGTGGGAATTTTTGCAGGGCTGCTGGGGCTGTTGATTTCTTTGAGCGGGCGTGATGATGCCATAGACCTGTGTCGGTGTCGGATCTGGGAACTGGACGGTGCGACTGGCGCCGGAGACTGGATGCGAGCGCGTGGCGTGTGACTGGTGCGCCGCCGAGCCGCCTCAGATTGCATCAGCGGTGCGCAGACAATGGACCGGCTGCGAAGCAGATAACTGAATCACGACGTGAGGGATGGGAGAGTGCCGAGACGTGGCCACTGACCTCGGCGCGTTCTGCTGTAGCCGAGTGCCGCAATAACAACACATTCCGGCAAAGTGTGCCGGTGGCCTGCTGGAACGCCGACGCGCCTCACGTGTGTGCACCAGACATTTGCATGTCGACAGGCACTTGCGGCAGGCGTGCGTCTATTCATGTGCGCTGTGTGTGCACGTTCTCATTTGCGTTTACAGCCGTGGCGGCGGCGTTATTCGGTGGCGGTGTCAGCAGCGGCTCAGACTGCAGCGTGTGCAGTCGGATGTGATGACCTCAGAGTGGCACTGGCCCGTGTAGTGGCACAGGTCACGGTCAGGTGTAGTGACCCTGGATTACTGTTAGGTACGGTGGCTCGATTCCACTGGTGTGACGACCGCAGGCTACTGTCTGGTGCGGTGACCCAGGATTACCGTCCTGTACGGTGACCTCATCCCACTGATGTGATGACCGTAGGGTACCGCCAGGTGTGGTGGTCCAGGATTACGGCCAGGCACAGGGACAAAGCCTACTGGTGTGATGACCGTAGGTTACTGTCCGGTGTACCAAAGGCTATTTCATAAGGTGGGCCCACCAGACGCTGGCATGACCTTGGTCTGACCTTCAAACCAACAACTGGAGACAGCTAGTGATTGGGCGCCGAATGCTAACGTTTGCTAACGTTTGCATCATTTGCTTTAAAAAAACAACAGTATTCGTGTGAACACATTCAGTATTTTTTTGCTCTTGAAGTATATTCCGCGGACAATTACAATAAATTGAAGTTTTAAAAAATGTAAGAACTTCAACATATAATTTTAGCTTCACGTATTTATTTCCTAAAATAAACCTATGCTCACCGTTCGTGGAACCTGCGGTCGCTGCGGCTCTGCGGTCAAAATAGGCTCCGCCTACCACGGAAAGTCAGCCAATAGCGGGACTCGCTTGAGCGTTGCCGCGGCCCGCCACAGTCAAATCATGTGTTAGAACATGCACGCGTTGCTGCAGTATTGCCTGTATATATTTTTCCCACGCAAATATGGTGTGTCTCGTAGAGCCCTTTCCAAATCTGTCATTAGATCTGTGCTACCCCAAATATTTCATGAGATATTGTGCTTAACGTGGCTTTCCCCCATAGCCCTCAATGTATTCTGCCCTCCAGGTTAGCTCACGGTTTTGCCGCTTGGCGTCGCCACTGCTCGTGGACCCCCTGATAGTAACCATGGATTACCGTCCTGTACGGTGACCCCATCCCACTGATGTGATGGCCGCAGGCTACAGGCTACTGTCCGGTGCGGTGGCCCCGGATTACCGTCCTGTACGGTGACCCTATGCCACTAGTGTGATGACCGCAGGCCACGGTCCGGTGCAGTGACCCTGGTCACTGATGCGGTGTTCCGACTTTTTGTCCGGTGCGGCGGTGCCGCTCGGCCGTGTGGCACAGTGTGTGCCCGGTTTTTGCCCTGTGCAGCGACCGCGGTCGCAGATGTCACGCGGACCTCCGTCTGGCGCGGTGACCCCAGACCGCCGTGCGGTGCGCTGCGCTGCGGTGTGACCTCAGCGGCGATGGCGGCGTCAGGCGCACCGACGGGCGCCGACGATGGCTGCGGTCGGCAGCTGGCCGACACGGACCGGACCGGCGAGCCTCGACGAGCCTCACAGCCCGTCACAGCTTTCGTGACGCGCCTCGCGGTCGGATCTCACGTTCGTGACGGCCCTAGCGGTCCGACAACAGCTCTCGTAACGAGCCTCGTGGTCCGTCACAGCTTGCGATGGTCCTCACGGCTCGTGCGAGTCGCACAGTCGATCACGGCTTCCGTGACGAGCTCGGCGACTCTCGTGACGCGACTCGCGCGTCGGTTTAGCTTGGAGCGATGGACCGGTCACGGCGTGTCGTAGCTCGTGACCCGTCTCGTTGGCCATCGGAGAGTTGCGGTGGTCCTCGTGGCTCGTTACTGCTCTTGTGATAAGCTCCACGAACCATTATAGTTGTGACGAACTTCGCGGTCAGTCACAGGTCTCGTGACAAGCTTCGCGGTCCGTCATAGGTCTGGTAACGAGCGTCTGAGGTGGCTGACTGGCCTCTCCATTGTCACTTGCTCCTCCCGAATAGGCGGCACGGTGAAGGTTCCCTTGTGACCTGAAGCGCACCGTGCCTGACCTGTGGTTCCCCAGGCGTTCATCTGGTCAGATGACTGAATTAGGCTGCAGCCTTGCGCCATCAAAAATATATTGCCCTACCCTGGAGTGTCGTCTCGGTTTTATCGATCGGGATACGTCTGAGCTAACTCGGGCGCCCCCCCCCCAGGCCAGCTATGCAGGCGCACCATTGCATTGCGTGTTTTTTACGAAAAGTATCAAGCCCGGTACACGAAGCCAGATCATCCTCTGTGTCCTGATGCTCTGTCTGATGATCCTGTGACGGATGCCAGGACGTGACGCCTGACCTGCGCGTCCTGACCTGACCTGACCCGCAGGCGTGTGTCGGAGTGGCACCTCTGGCCATGTGTGCTGTGGCGATCCGGGGCCCAGCAAGGGACGGATACCGGTGGATGGGGCCTGACCAGCCGGGCGCTAATTGGAACGGCCATTATCGCTCTCCGGAGCCGTGACGAATCGACTGGGACCCGGCCGGGGCGGACGACCCGGCGCAGGATTAGCCGAGGAATGGCGGAAATTAGACGGTATGCCCTGCCTGGTGGGTGGGATGGGGGTTGATGCGACTAGAAGGGAATCTGACGGGGAAAGTGAATCGCCTTACATATTAGGCAATCGGGCGATGCACTGGAATGTTACGCGAGTAAATGAGTCTGGACAGAAAGGAATCGGACTAGATACAGGGGTATCAGGCGATACGACGAAAAATCGAGCAAGATACACGAGAATCAACCGAGACACGGGAAACAGGCGAGACAAAGTGCAATCATCAGAGAACTAAGAAGTGAGGCGAGCCCCCAGCTGGGACGAGCCATCCCCACGTCAGCTGATAGGAAGTGGGGCGAGTCACCGGCTGGGACGAGCCGTCCCCACGTCAGCTGGGGTCCTGACCGGTGAGGGAGAGCCCACAGGTGGAAGAAGTGACGGTGGGAGAGGGAGGGAAGCAGCCGGTGATGGCGGTGTGTTGCCACGGTGTCGCTCGGCAGAACCCAGGACTAACGTGTGTGATCGTGGGGTGGGTTAGTTACGGTGTAGTGTGTGATTGTGAGGTGGGTTAGTCACGGTGTCGTGTGTGATCGTGGGGTGGGTTAGTTACGGTGTCGTGTGTGACCATGGAGTGGGTTAGTCACGGTGTCGTATGTGATCGTGGGGTGTGTTAGTTACGGTGTAGTGTGTGATTGTGGGGTGGGTTAGTCACGGTGTCGTGTGTGATCGTGGGGTGGGTTAGTTACGGTGTCGTGTGTGACCGTGGGGTGGGTTAGTCACGGCGTCGTGTGTGATCGTGGGGTGGGTTAGTTACGGTGTCGTGTGTGACCGTGGGGTGGGTTAGTCACAGTGTGGCTGCATGAGCTGGCGTCGGGTGAGTCGGCCCTGTTTAAGTTGGCGGCACTCTTGACTTTCGAGATGATCTGCAAGACTGTTGCCTGGTTTTAACTGACCCGTGTTGTACACAACTGTTGCCAATCGACACTACTTGCTGCGCATCAATGACGCAGTCCATTACACTGCTACTTGCACCAGTGTGAAATTTTTCAAGAAAATGGGTGGAAAATACCACCTAATGAAGGTTCAATCGACCTCTCTGTCTATGGCTTTTGTGACATCCTTGCTTACTAGCTGCTGATTATGAAGCCAACATGAACTCAGCTGAAGACATCCTGATGCCCTTCAACAATTCAAATATGCCATAGGTGGGGTGCACCAATGACCTCTGATCAAGAAATCTCCTGAAACCGTATCACAGAGCCTCTTCTGTTTCAGATAGTGTACCCAGTATCCTGAAACCCGGTATCATCCAGCACTCTTTAAGTCCTTATTCAGCAAGCAATGAAGCCCTGCATTGAATACAATATGCAGGCATATCAAAGTTGCTCAGTGATAAATTATTCCACTTTCTGAATACACCATTTCCTGAACACTCAATCGACATCCTTCTCCAGGAAGTATCAGCATCCTGCTCATTGCTATGAAGTATTTATGTCTCCTTTGTAACAGTATCTCGTTTATAAATAGCACGTGCATGCCCTCAATATGGAATGGTGTTACACGAACATTTTGCGATGCAATTTCGGGTAAAGGGATGACCTATGTGATATGGGATACAATACCAGTTCGTCATATGGGCGCTGTATGACCGAAGCAGTCGATGAGCCCCTAAGCCCAAATAACCAACCAACCAGTTCATCATAGTTATTATTCTCCTTATCCCGAATACATCTTTTCTTAAATTATGAATCTTAAGACAGATGATAAAGGTCCAGTCATAATCACCTACACCATGAACTCAAATTTTAGTCTGAAAGACATCAAAATCATTTTAAATTACACTAATTACATGTCAAATTTCGACATCCTGCTATGCTCATTTCGACATCTCACACCTAATGAAAAACCAATATTTTAACCCTGACTTGCACATACATTTACCGCTCACAAAACTGGCACCAATCAACACCACTTGCTACACATCAGTGACGTAGCCAATTACACTGCTACTTACACCTATATGTTTCGCTCACATTACACTGATACTGTGTCCATTACACTGATACTGATACCTACATATGTCACTCACGACAAAACTGTTACCAATCGACACTACTTGCTACACATCAATGTCAGAGTCCATTACACTGCTACTAACACTTACATCTGTCGTTGCTGCAACCAGATGTTACTACTGCAAGTTTAGCTGCTGCAGACTTACCTTCTACGCGACATAGCTGCAATATGCAATTAATTATGCAAGTTTCACCACGCCAGACAATCACTAAAAAGCATAGCGCATTGCCACTTCGCATCATGCTGATTCCTTATTGTGCTGACCTCACCGATCTGATCATAATTGTCGTGTGCCATTATCGCTACAAACCTCACGGCTCCAACATGGCTTCTGGGCAATCCCACTGTTCCGCTGTGTAACTGGTCTGCGCCCCACCAGACCTAACATTACTTCTACCCGAAATAGCTGCCACACGAGGCCGGTACTGCAATCTCTCCAACAAAGTTTGCAAACGTCACTACTGCCATAATGACATGATGGAAATGCTGTAAGACGGATGGCATCTCGATCCACTATATATAAATCCGCAGTCTATCTGCATGCGATGATTTATTGATCCTGAGATATATTTTGAATCACTCCTTTCTACTTGCTTCGATCTGTTTTACATGGTTGTTTAGGCGTTCTTCGCGATATTCAGTTTTGCTATTACTCCGAAGAGGATAGTGATGGTATCCGAGGTTTACTCTCTGCATGATTATATAGGCACACCGTACCGGTGTGGGCTTAAGCGATTGATGTCCAGCTCCGTATCCAATTTCAAGCTAATACGTTTCATATACCTTTCATAGCTAAACTCATGCTACTGTTCAGCCGAATCCAATTCATCAGTGAAACGTGTGGTAAGCGCTGGCGGTGATTGATTATCAGCTCTGGCTATCATAGTTCATGTCAGGCTCGCCCCCGGTGACTGATTAGAAGCTCGAGGCTATTATAGGCCACGTGAGGCTCGCTCCCGGCGACAAAGTACGCTGCAGACATCGATTTCTGTTGCCGGGTCGGTCGCGCCTGCTGGATCTGGTGACGTGCTAGTGGGCTGATCCACTCCAGATTCAGCTATTTCTGTCCGAGTCTGACACACCGATCTATCGGTTTGGACACGGCGATCGGTGCTGTAGGTGTATCAGCGTAGTACAGGGAATGTGGGTAAAAATCCTGGTGATTGTCGGATCGATGACGCAGACGCGTGTGTCTGTGTAGGTGCTGGCAGCGGGACGTGGAGGGTGTACCCGAGGAAATGGAGGCTGCGTCGGTGTTGGCTCGTGGACGTCGTGTTGGTGGGAGTTGGTTTGTAGCGGCGGTGTCGAGTATTTGCACATCATGCCAACCCGACAACCTTTGGGAATGGGTTCGCAACGGTGGTGCTGAGTGTTTGTGCACCATATCGTCCTGATGACCTTTCTTTTCCAGAATTACCGGCAATGTTATTTTCAGAGTAGCGAAATACTTGCACCGCTATATCGGCAATAATATAGCGGTGCAAGTATTTCGCGTCAATAAAGTGTATAAATTCAGATGATTCGGTGTAAAACGGTATATAAGTGGAGAGATATTTGCAACGAAATTAAATATGCTGTTCATTTGCTTGATTTACTGGTACGTGTCAGGTCGTCATATATCTACCATGTATAAGATGGAGCTAGCGTTAATTCAATTCACCCTCAGGTTATTCTGATGTTGTTTGGCACTGCACGGAAAGTAAGTAGCAATATAAAGTAACATGGTAATTTCATATGCGCGATTTCACGTCTTATTTTGATCCCTCAAATCAGACAGTAAAAGCATTTATGCACTTATTACCGCGGGTGGAAAATGTATCTGGACAGACCGTAATTAAGACAAATTGCACACAAGTTGTGTTGGATAGCTGTCGGTGATGAGCCCTGTTCCGTCTGCGCCACCGTTATGAATTGTTGGGCTATGGTGTCCATAGGCGCTGCTTATTCCAAGCGGGCCATGCTCACAGGCACGGGACTTCACGTGTTTCAAGTCTACAATTTCTTTGAAAGGAAAGTGTGACCTACATTTAAAGGCAACAGCGTTCTCGGCACCCGACTGTCTGGTAATTTTCAGTGGTTGCGAAAAACTATCTGATTTTTTCTCAAAGCCGGGACAATATACAACTGTCGACGTCATCGTCCTCTCTCTCGCTCTCTCTCTCTTTCTCTCTATTTCTCTCTCTTTCTATATCTTTCTCTCTCTTTCTCTCTTTCTCTCTTTCTCTCTCTTTCTCTTTCTCTCTTTCTCTCTTTCTCTCTTTCTCTCTTTCTCTCTCTCTCTCTCTTTCTCTCTCTCTCTCGCTCCTCTCGCTCCTTTCGCTCCTCTCGCTCCTCTCGCTCCTCTCGCTCCTCTCGCATCGCTTCCGACCCGTGTTCAGAAGAGCAAAGTATCTCATAGCTCACTCGAGCTAGTTCTGCCTAAGGGAGAGGGATAGAGAGAGGGGAGAGAGGCAGAGTGTGGAAGAAGAGACCAGTGAGAGAAGAGGGGAGGGAGGGAAAGAGATGAAATGTAGATGGATAGAGACGATTGGAAGAATAAGAAGATCCACCATTCCAACTGTAGAGATGAATAGAAACGGTGGGACAAAAAGAAGACCCACCATTCCGGTGTCGCCCACCATGACATCCTGCCAGCTATTGTTAACTGCAATCATTCAGTCGTTGCTTCTCTGTCTGAATGTTGGGAATTTCTTAAAATGTCTCGTTTGCAGTAATGCTTGCGTCGCCCACGCGCGATGCACCGTTCTGCCTTCTAATCACTGAGTCCCACTGTTTCACGGTCATTGATGATAGATGTGGCGCCAATGCAAACGAAGGAAACAAAAACGATGTAAAAGTCACTCGGGGATATGGATACTTCCTAGCTTCAGCTGAATCGCAACGATTTAATGTTCTAATGACAAAGTTTATCTGTTCCTTCATCAAATATTCTTGCAAACAGAATTAATTAATTACGAACTTAGTTGTTTGGGCGTCAGGGCGCGACCACCGTCGTAAACAGATTCCACTGAGGAAGCCAACTTCCTGCGTTGTCGCGCACGCCACCGAAGCGAGGCGAGATCTTCCATTCAGCTGGGACAGACGCTGTCTCGGCCAGCGACAGGGGAACGGAGGAGCGGGGCGGGGCGAGGAGCGAGTGCAGCGTCATCTTCACACCTGCAGTCGCGGCGCAGTGTCGTAAGTGGCGGCCGCGTTGGGTCAGGGTCGGACCACCGCGCGGCCCGGCCAGTCATGGAAGCCCCCCCCCCCAACCCCTCACCCTCTTCCCCTCCAAGTCGCACACAACGGCAGCTCGCTGGCGGCGCAGCACCGGGCACCGGCCATTGCGTACTTTATCGGCGCTGGAGCAGAATGCGTCAGATTATTGGAAGTGGTTTCATCAGTGCGCTCGGGTTAGTAGTTTTCGTCACGCCTGCAACTCCCGGTGGGCGTTTGCCGACGCACTAGTCTGTCCGCTCGACGGCCGCGCTCTCAGTGGTTGGCGTCGTTCGGTAACGGCACGCCACGGCAGGGTCCCCGTGGCGGGTGACAGCGTCCCTGTGGTGGGTGGCGGGTGACAGCGTCCCTGTGGTGGGTGGCGGGTGACAGCGTCCCTGTGGTGGGTGACGGGTGACAGCGTCCCTGTGGTGGGTGGCGGGTGACAGTGTCCCTGTGGCGGGTGGCGGGTGACAGCGTCCCTGTGGTGGGTGACGGGTGACAGCGTCCCTGTGGCGGGTGGCAGCGTCCCTGTGGCGGGTGGCGGGTGACAGCGTCCCTGTGGCGGACGGCGGGTGGTGGGTGGCTTTTTGTCTCCGGTCGCCCGGCGTCGCCTCACCGGACTAGACCGCAGTGAGAGTGGCAAGGCGAGATGAGCAGACGCTCTGACAAACGAAGCCAACGGTCTCCGGCCGGCCCTTGGCCGCGAAAATCCGATGCCTGAAATGGGGCGGAGTTGGCGCGCGGTGACATGCGCTTCTGCCTGGCAAATCCCCGGACGTCCCGCCCCTGGCCGTTGGTTCGCGATCCTGTGCACGGTCCTGCTATCACCACTTGTGAGCTGGTGGTGGCGCTAGTACTGGCCGGACGTCTGCTGGGTCCAGCAGCATATCGCCGGAATGCCTGTGCACGTGCGCACTTGGTCCAGGAAGTGCTTCCACGCCACGTCTGTCTGGACGAGTGGCGGCCAGATAGCAGTTACTGGGGGCTGTATTTCCTGCACTAGCGACTGCCGGCACCTTATCAGTCGTCCTGGACAGACGACTCACGATACCGGGCCGCTTGTCCTAGATCAGCAGCCTAATGTGCAGTGTACACACCAGTTGTGCACCAACAGCACGGACCAGTCGTCCTGGACAAACGACTCACGGTACCGGACCACTGGTCCTAGGTTGGCAGCCTAATGTACAGCGTACACACCAGTTGTGGACCGACAGTACGGACCAGTTGTCCCTAACCAGCGAGGATTAGTCTCGGAGCCCGGCCCAGTGGCCCTGAACAGACCGCCTGAACCTGTAGCCGTGACCCTGGCGTGAGGCCGTTCCGATCCAGCGAGCGCCATTAGCCATCACATTCGCGCGTTCTCACGCCCCGCTGACCGACACATTAGCACACTGGCGTCAGCCGGCTGACCGAGCAATTAGCACACTGACGCTGGTCCGCTCCTGTTGCAGGTTTATGGGCGTCTGCGTGCACGAGGGTCAACTACACGCGCTGACGGAGGTGAGTAGGCCGCCTCTGGCCGGCGCCGAGTGTTGTGCCGGCCGTGACCTCGGCTGTCGACGCGGCGCCGCTCTGTGTGACCCGGCCGACACCGCCTGGGCTGCTGTGGTGCGCAGTCCATGGCGTCCAACGAGCATGCGGTGACCCCTGTCTGGTCGGCATTGCAACGGACGCGGCCTTGCTAGGTTGCTGCCGGGACCTGTCCACTGCTAATGTCTGGTCGATTCTGTGTTGCGTTTTTATCGGGTGGAGTGTATGTGGGTGTGTTCATGCCTGGTGAAATATGTGACTTGCTTGGTTGTTATTTCTGTGGGCCGTCATCAGTTGTTTCGTCAAGTGCCGATGGAGCGTGGCTATATGCAAGATGTGTGTCGACTTATTCATAGCCACCGCTCGCTCGTCTGATGACGCCGTAATTATCGCAGGGACCCATCATCATCTCTTGTTTGCTGACTAGTATCGGTTCTAGTCGGCATATCGTATTATCTCAGCTCTGCCCGGTACACCGTATCGGCTCAGTTCTAGCTGCTACACCGCACTGTCTCAGTTCTGGCTGCTTCACCGCATTGTCTCAGCTCTAGGCGCTACACCGTGTTGTCTCAGCTCTGGTCGCTACACTGTATTGTCCCAGCTCTGCGCTGGACCACAGCACGCCGTTGTCTGTTGGCGTGCGTGGTCAGCGACAGTTCCGCCCCAGCCCGGCAGTCGTCCCATCCATCTCGACAATAGCCGGCGTGACCGTCATCCTGTCGACACGCCTTTCCACAAAATGGCTGCCGCTCGCGTTTCACCAACAACGCGCCGCTTGATAGCGGCGTCTCATCACGTCGCACTACCGGCACACCTTTCGGTAGCAGCGCGTCTGCTCATCACGCCCCCTGCCGGCACGCCTTTCCACGACGGCCGTCTCTCGGAGAAGGCACACATTCCATTCACGCTCAAAGCCAACGTTTCACAGTCTGTGGGGACTCCCTATCATTACGTGAAGTTATTTGTTGCGAATGCTCGTGGTCTTTTTGCGTTTTTTTTCGCGTCCAGGTCATTTCCCCTGGGACCAACGCAGTGCACTTTCTCCGTGTGTCGTCTGTTTCGCCCATAGCCGCCTATTGTGCGCTAGTGTACGTCCGCTCTGTTGTATGATGGCCAGTGCGTACTCGGGTGTATCAATCTTCAAAGGTCGTCCCGGCGTTTATCCCCAGTTGCCGTCCACTTGATTTGCCCTTCCGTCTCTGGGCGCTGTATGACCAACGCGGTCGATGCGCCCCTAAGTCCAAATAGCCAACGAACTTACTTTTCGTCTCTGTTCTATCATGATCGGGCATAGTTTAATTTGCGGTCGGGGACAGAACGTGGCCACCTCTTACAGTGATGAAAGCGGGTTGGCTGCGTGACAGCGGCCCACCAGGCCGGCCTGACATTGTCAGCCAGCCTGACGGCGTGTCTGCCCACTGGACAGATCACCCGGCCGTGCTCCGGCGCGTCTGAGGCAAAAACGGCGCATCTCGGGCTGGCTACGCGGTCGGTTCCCACGGCGGCCGGCGGTGCGCTGCGTTTGGCCGCGACAGATACTGCCCGCGGTGTGCTGTCGTCGATCTGGCGTTGTGAGCGCGCGATGGCGGCAGTGGTCGGTGCTGCCGTGACGTCACTGGCACCGTCACTGCTGGTGACAGGGCTGGTGCGAGACGGCACTGCTGGGTGGTGTGGCGACACCACCGGCACTGGTACCGTCACTGCTGGTGACGGGTCTGGTGCGGGACGGCACTGCTGGGTGGTGTGGTGACACCACCGGCACTGGTACCGTCACTGCTGGCGACGGGTCTGGTGCGAGACGGCACTGCTGGGTGGTGTGGTAACACCACCGGCACCAGACCCGTCACTGCTGGTGACAGGGCTGGTGCGAGACGGCACTGCTGGGTGGTGTGGCGACACCACCGGCACTGGTACCGTCACTGCTGGTGACGGGTCTGGTGCGAGACGGCACTGCTGGGTGGTGTGGTAACACCATCGGCACTGGTACCGTCACTGCTGGTGACGGGTCTGGTGCGAGACGGCACTGCTGGGTGGTGTGGTGACACCACCGGCACTGGTACCGTCACTGCTGGTGACGGGTCTGGTGCGAGACGGCACTGCCTGGTGGTGTGGTGACACCACCGGCACTGGTACCGTCACTGCTGGTGACAGGGCTGGTGCGAGACGGCACTGCTGGGTGGTGTGGCGACACCACCGGCACTGGTACCGTCACTGCTGGTGACGGGTCTGGTGCGAGACGGCACTGCTGGGTGGTGTGGTAACACCATCGGCACTGGTACCGTCACTGCTGGTGACGGGTCTGGTGCGAGACGGCACTGCTGGGTGGTGTGGTGACACCACCGGCACTGGTACCGTCACTGCTGGTGACAGGGCTGGTGCGAGACAACACTGCTGGGTGGTGTGGCGACACCACCGGTACCGGTACCGTCACTGCTGGTGACAGGGCTGGTGCGAGACGGCACTACTGGGTGGTGTGGCGACACCACCGGTACCGGTACCGTCACTGCTGCTGACGGGTCTGGTGCGAGACGGTACTGCTGTGGCGACACCATCGGTACCGGCACCGTCACTGCTGGTGACGGGTCTGGTGCGGGACGGCACTGCTTGGTAGTATGGCGACACCACCGGCACCGGTACCGTCACTGCTGCTGACGGGTCTAGTGCGAGACAACACTGCTTGGTGGTGTGGTGACACCACCGGCACTGGTACCGTCACTGCTGGTGACGGGTCTGGTGCGAGACGGCACTGCCTGGTGGTGTGGCGATACCACCGGCACTGCTGGGTGGTGACACGCTTGGATGGCGGTACTGCTGAGTGGCGGCTTTGTTGGATAGTCAGGTGACGCCCGTTCCTTTTGCGCAGGTACGAAGTTGTTGGGGTGTGGTAACGGTATGATTTTGGTGTTACAGTGATGTTATTGTTTGGTGTTGCAGTGGTGGTGTGGTTTAACATTGCAGCGGTGGTATTGTTTGGCTGTCTGTTGTGGTGTTGTTGGGTGTTGCGATGACAGCATTGTTGGGTGATTTGGTAGCGGCAGTATTAGGTTTTGCGATAGCGGTGTTGTTGGGCGTCATGGTAGTGGTAGTGTTGGGTATTGCGGGAGTGGTGTTGGGTGTTAAGGTAGTGGTGATAGTGGCCATTGCGGGAGTGGTGTTGTCGGGTGTTGCGATGTCGTCATTGTTGTGGTTGTGATTGGCACGATGTTGCGCCACCGTTGGCAGCGGCGGCGGCGGCCGGTACCCACCGCGCCAACCACGCCAGAGTCGGCGCGCCACACTCGGACGGTTTCTCCGGCGGGCCTGGGAGCATTCTCAGGCGGCTTGCACGCGACCGGGAGGGGTCACCGTCGGCCGACCCGGCGACGATTCACCGACCCGCACCCGCTCACTGACCCACACCTCACCAACCCACATCTCATCATCATCGCGCACCTCACTGATCCTCCCTTACCTACTGACCCACGCCCGCTCACTAATCCGCACACGCTCATTGACCCACACCTCATCGGCCTATAGCATCGGTGGGTGAGGAGGTGTAGGTCGGTGAGATATGGGTTGGTGAGGGGGTCTGGGTTGGTGAGGAGAACGTCTATGTCTCCTCACTCATCCACACCTCCGTACCACCCCACACCTCGTCAACAATATACACATTATCGATATGCGTCCGCTCAGTGACCCACGCCTCTTCATCGCTCTATAGGAGCCGCGGTAGCTCAGTCGGTAGAGTCTGACTCTTGATTGAAAGATTGCGGATTCGAATCTCGCAACCAGCGGCATTACCGAGGCCACCCGCGACCAATCGGCGTGAGAGATTGGCGACGCTATATGACCTAGCGGTTGAATGCGTCGTAAAAGAACCCAAGGTTCTTCTTCTTCATCGATCCATACCTCATTACCGATATATACCTGGTCGCCAACCGGCTCCTCATCGCCGTCTCTCGTGTTATCCAACCACACCCCACAGTACTGTCGCCCAATCTTCAACAGAGGGATTTGGGGATATTTCGGTCGACTCTTTTCGCGCAACGGCATGGGTGTAGCGTTAAAGTTTACGAAGTTTTGGAGAAGCATCGCCCACATTGGCAACGCTTATGCCTCCGTACGAACCCACATCTGAACAAGTCAAACTTCGGCACCAACCTACATTCCGTCACCAATCTACGCCTCCTCGGCGACCGACTCCTGCTCACTGATCCGCACCTCTGCGTCGACCCACGCCGTCATCACTTCTGTTTCTCCTGGCCAACCCACGCCTCTTCCACCGACCCACGCCTTATCCACCGACCCACACCAGTCCACCGAGCCACGCCAGTCCACCGACCCACGCCAGTCCACCGGCCCACGCCAGTCCACCGGCCCACGCAAGTCCACCGACCCACGCCCGTTCACCGGGCCACGCCCGTCCACCGACCCACGCCAGTCCACCGAGCCACGCCAGTCCACCGACCCACGCCAGTCCACCGGCCCACGCCAGTCCACCGGCCCACGCAAGTCCACCGACCCACGCCCGTCCACTGAGCCACGCCAGTCCACCGAGCCACGCCCGTCCACCGACCCACGCCCGTCCACAGATCCACGCCCGTCCACCGGGCCACGCCAGTCCACCGAGCCACGCCAGTCCACCGAGCCACGCCAGTCCACCGAGCCACGCCAGTCCACCGAGCCACGCCAGTCCACCGACCCACGCCAGTCCCGAGCCACGCCAGTCCACCGAGCCACGCCCGTCCACCGACCCACGCCCGTCCACTGAGCCACGCCAGTCCACCGACCCACGCCAGTCCACCGACCCACGCCCGTCCACAGATCCACGCCAGTCCACTGAGCCACACCCGTCCACCGAGCCACGCCCGTCCACAGATCCACTCCCGTCCACCGGGCCACGCCAGTCCACCGAGCCACGCCAGTCCACCGAGCCACGCCAGTCCACCGAGCCACGCCAGTCCACCGAGCCACGCCAGTCCACCGACCCACGCCAGTCCCGAGCCACGCCAGTCCACCGAGCCACGCCCGTCCACCGACCCACGCCCGTCCACTGAGCCACGCCAGTCCACCGACCCACGCCAGTCCACCGACCCACGCCCGTCCACAGATCCACGCCAGTCCACTGAGCCACACCCGTCCACCGAGCCACGCCCGTCCACAGATCCACGCCTGTCCACCGACCCACGCCCGTCCACTGACGGATTCTGGCGCAGGTGGCAGATTTGGAAGACCAAGGGCCCAAGACGCCGTACCCAATTCCACCAGCGCTTGAAGGCACCGCTCACCAGCAGTCGTCGTGGGACACGTCGTCACGTGGCGCCGCGGCTGCTTGTCAGGAGAGGCGCGTTCGCGGCACCATTTCAGCAGATCGATGCGGGTTGGGAGGAGGGGGCAGTGAAGCGTCTCTGAGCCGATGGCTGTCTGTCCGGACAGCGATCTGTGACGCAAGCCACTGACGGAGCCGATCAGACCTGCGACACAGTCGCTCAGGCCACCTCCGGCTCTGTCCCCAGTCATCCTTCTGGCGACGGAGCTGGTGATGCTCTTATCAATTAGACGATGCGTTTCTAATCGTTCGGCGCTATTCCCGTACTTTTTATCGTGTTTATTGTTTATTGGGTGGCTTACAACGCACTTTATGCATGATCACGGCTAATGGCGCCGCCCGCACTGTTTCGCCAGTGGGCCGCGGGATTTGGAAGTGCCCCGAGTGCTGTGAGCGTTGAACCTAGGACCTCGGCATCCAGAGCTCAACATCTTGACCACTCGGGCACTCCGTCGCACCTTTTTTCATCGTGCACAGCTGCCGGGAGCACCAGTGGAGTTGTCAGTCTCCGGACAATTTCTTGTTATGCTTCTGCATAGCCTTGTATGCTCTAGGTGCTGCTTTTTCACACATCTCCATGTGTATATATATATATAACAGTGCTGCCCCACTGGAAGGCCTTGTTATATATATACACATCTATATATATATATATATATATATATATATATATATATATATATATATATATATATAATATAATATAGATAGATAGATAGATAGATAGATAGATAGATAGATAGATAGATAGATAGATAGATAGATAGATAGATAGATAGATAGATAGATAGATAGATAGATAGATAGATAGATAGATAGATAGATAGATAGATAGATAGATAGATAGATAGATAGATAGATAGATAGATAGATAGATAGATAGATAGATAGATAGATAGATAGATAGATAGATAGATAGATAGATAGATAGATAGATAGATAGATAGATAGATAGATAGATAGATAGATAGATAGATAGATAGATAGAGAGCAAGGCCATCCAGTGGGGCAGCACTGTTATCGGAGTGGCAGTGTGTACCGTATGACGTGATGACTATCACTGTCACGTGAACATCGAAATGTGTGCTGTCATCTTTCCACTCTAGCTGGTACACCGTGGTGGTCATGCTGATGTCCTTGACATGGGCCGCCCCCAGCTGCGGCTGCAGGCAAGCGAGGTGTCTCTCAGCAATCATAAGTGCCGATAAAGCCCTCGATAAGGAAACTCCAGAACACAGGAACGGCCGTTGTCTGCCTGTCGAAGTGAGTAATGGGATATACAGGTCGTCCAATGAAGCGGGAAGAGCATTAATGCTCGTGAGTTACTTCCTGCTTGCCGGACATCAGTCGGCCAGAAATTGGGACCGGCTCAAACACGTGGTCCATTATTTACCTCCGCAATGGTTAATAGCTGATTGTTAATCATCGGTGGTGAGCCGAAAACTTCGCCGTAAGTTCATCATTGGTGGTAGCCAGAGCCCATTACCGTACGTTTACACGACACGCGGGCCTGTGTTTGTCTGGCTGTTGCTCGTATCTGTCACTCGTATCTGTCGCGAGCATCTCCAGGGCGGTCTGTGTGCGCCACTATTGTCTCCAGATTGGTCGTGTGCTCAGCAGTTGTCGCCGGATGGTAGAGCGGATTGGCAACATGTGTTGGTGGTCACGATTCGTTTATCTTTCGGGCACGTGGCGCGGTCAGTGGCGCTGGAACATCCGTTCGAGGCGTCAAGGAGGCTGATTAGGCGTGCTGCAGACTTCCATGCGGACCGTGTGCAGACGGCAGATGGCTGTGGGCGCGACAGACGCCCGAGACGGTGCGCGAGCCCGAACACCTCGCCGAGAGCTCCACCTGCGTCGTCTTTCGCCCGTTCTGCGTGCGTTCTTGGGTCATTTCACGGCTCATTCGACTGCTGGTTTCACAGGAGTCAGCACACACTCGACTGCTGGGTCGTATAGCGTCGCCAGCCTCTCACGCCGCTTGGTCGCGGGTGGAATCGGCAACCCCGCCGGCTGTGTGATTCGAACCGAGAACCTTACGACCAATAATTCGACTCCCTAAAGACTACTGCGGCCCTTCGCATGCGTTCGTTTGGGCTAACGCGACCCAGATCATGACGGGCGGATGTCCAGCCGGCCTCTCACCGCACGGTCTGACGATGCGGGAGGCTACACGACCGACGCAGTCGAAGCGCTCCGATGATGCGGGGTCTGCCGCGTTGTGGGCCGTCCGTGTGTGGCGGACGCCGGGAGGTGGTGGTCGGTACGGCCGGGCCGCCAGCTGGACCTCAGTCGACCACTGGTAATGGCCGACAGACGCCCGGCGGACCACAGCTGGACACGCCGGCAGCTATCGCTTTTTCTGCGGCTCCGAAGGCCGGCCGGCCTGCCGACAGGTGGCTGCTCTTCGTCGGTGACCCAGAAGCTGGCGTCGCTGAAACAGACGCGCCGGCCGTCGCACTGCGGCGCTGCTATGGTGCTGTAGTGCCGTGGCGCTGCTGTAACGTTGCTGTGGCGCTGCTGTGGCACAGCGGCACCCACCGACCCGTCAGCTGATGTCGATCAAGGCCGGGCGGCGAGCACGGCTTGTGTGCAGCGTGTTGGTCGGATGCCGAGAATGGCGCGTCGTCGCCGACCCGTGCGCCGGCGTCGGCCCTCTTGGGTCAGAAGTGACCCCTGGCTCTGCTGGCCTCTGGCTCGCAAGTACCACCCGACTCTGCTGACGTTGACAGACCGACGACAGCCTCAGATCTGTGACGGGTGTGTTTCAGTGTTCGCCGAATGTCATCACGTGAATTTTATGCCACCTCAGCTGTACAAATGCACAGGGAATGATGGCATGGGACGCCAACTGCACGTTTTCTTGGTGCGGAACGCCGGTCTTTGAATGCTCAGACAGTGCGTTTCTGCAGTTGATTGCACGTCACTGACGCTAGACGATGGATGATCTGGGTCAGTGTTCCGTCCCTCCCCCTTAGCAGTCAGAACAATTGTGTTTTCCATGCAAATATTTCGGCTGACGACGGGGTTATGGCCACCACGGAATAGAATACTCACCCTTGATCTCTCCGTTATGAAATCCAGCTGGATCGACCCACGTTATGGCTGGCTGTGCCGGCTGTACCGGGGTGTTTCCGGCTCTCTCCGGCTGCCGCCGTCCGGGCGGACTGGTGTCGGAGCCGACTCCGGCTGTGCCGACTGTGGCGGAGTGTGTCGGCTGTCTCCGGCAGTCCCCGACTGTATCTGGGGAGGGCCAGTGCCGTGGCCGACCAGGGCCCTCTGCGGCCGTGGCTGACCGTGACTGACCGTGGTGCCGTCCCGGGCCGGCACGACTGCTCGAGATGCAGCGACACGACCGGTGCTTATCGCCAGACATGACTGCACGCAGTGGTGCGGGAGGAGCACTCGCCGGTCCCGTCACATGCGACAAAGTCATGAACCATGAACCGTCACTACTTGGGGAGGCCTGACGCCGTGCTGCGGGAGGAGCACTCCGGTCCCGTCACGACCGCCCCAGTCCTGAACCCTGAGCCGTCACTACTTGGCGAGGTCTGACGCCGTGCTGCGGGAGTAGCACTCTCCTGTCCCGTCACGACCGCCCCGGTCCTGAACCATGAACCGTCACTACTTGGGGAGGCCTGACGCCGTGCTGCGGGAGGAGCACTCCGGTCCCGTCACGACCGCCCCAGTCCTGAACCCTGAGCCGTCACTACTTGACCAGTCCTTGTCTGTCGGCTCTGTGGCCTCGATGGTACCAGAGTGTGACCCGACCTCTCTATCTCGACCTCGGCGACCAGACGTCTTTTCACGGGTGTAGCTCGGTGTGACTGGTATTCTACCGGCTGACTTTGTGAGGACTGACCTCGCGCGATGGGTCTTGGCGCTCGCCGGTCTCACCTATCGATGTGACTGAGTGTGGTCGGCGACCTGTGGCGGGCTGATCCAGAGTGACCTGAACGTCACCTGGCTACCCAACGGGTCGTGACCGCTCTCGCTGCGACGGTCGGGCGGCGCACCGGCGGGCTGCGGCCGGTCATGACACCAGCCGGCGCGTTGGGCCAGCCAGGCCGGCATCTGTACCGGCCGGGCGGCCATCTGTACCAGCCATGCGCCCCCAAACTCCAATAACCTGTACCAGCCGGACGGCCATATGTACCGGCCATCTGTACCATCCGGGCGGCGGCCGTCTGTACCAGCCGGGCGGCCATCTGTACCAGCCGGGCGGCCACCTGTACCAGCCGGGCGGCCATCTGTACCAGCCGGGCGGCCGTCTGTACCAGCTGGGCGGCCATCTGTACCGGCCATCTGTACCAGCCGGGCGGCCATCTGTACCAGCCGGGCGGCCATCTGTACCAGCCGGGCGGCCATCTGTACCAGCCGGGCGGCCATCTGTACCAGCCGGACGGCCATCTGTACCAGCCGGGCGGCCATCTGTACCAGCCGGGCGGCGGCCATCTGTACCAGTCGAGCGGCCGTCTGTACCAGCCGGGCGGCCGTCTGCACCAGCTGGGCGGCCATCTGTACCGGCCATCTGTACCGTCCGGGCGACCATCTGTACCAGCCGGACGGCCATCTGTACCAGCTGGGCAGCCGTCTGTACCAGCTGGACGACCATCTGTACCAGCCGGGCGGCCGTCTGCGCCGGCCGATATACGACGACGACGGCGTTGGTGGGCCGGCCGTCGGCCGCCGCTCAACTGTGGGCCGGAGGTGTGCAGTTCACGGCTGGACGACGGCGCGGCTTTCTCCGCCGGCGCGGCCGCTATTGCCGCAGCGCGTGGCGGCGTGACGCGCGCTGAGTCGAGGGGGGTGTCGCGCCGTCACACGTTATGGCGGTGTGTTGTCATGTGCCGATGGCGTGGCGAAAGGCGCGCACTTCACAGGTGGGGCCGTCGGCTTTCGAACATTCTTCAAGGTTGTGCGTTTTCAACGTTCTTCATCAGGCCCATGTGAACTTACGAGACGTGCATTATTTTGTGGCCGATGATGCCAGCGTCAGCCACGCCTGGCTTGGTCTTGTAATGAACTATCCCATTTCGCTATGATGCTGGTCCCGGGTGCAGTCAGCCTTGCAAAAGCCAGGATATATCCTTTTATAGCCAGGATCCTTTTGACTGCGGCCGCCTGATGTGAATTTGACTTTTTCACCTCATGGCCCCTTATTCGTGTTGCATGGAAATTGCATGTATTCTGGTGTAAACGTTATTCTGTATACTGTAACTGCTCCAGGAAGTGGATAGCGATGGACTCTATGGCGTCATCGCCTCCGCTATTTTTAGAGAATCCGTTCAGGCAACCAATGGTGAGGCTCCGAGGTCACCGACAGCCATTGGACACGGACTAGCGTGGAGTTTGTGTATGAGCTGGTGGGGTGGGGGTGGGGGGCTCACCGCGCTCACAATAGCTGCGGAGGTGTTGGTAGTAGCTGTCAGTCGTGGGCCAGTATCCATCCTCTTAACTGATGGTCCTCTGTTGACCATCGGTTGGCTCTTTATTGAGCCTCTGTCCTCCCTCTGGGCTCCATGCTGACCCTGTTGTTACTATGCGCGGGCATTGGAATCGACCCAAGCAACCCCAGCTGCATGGGAAGGAAGCCCTTGCGCTACAATGCTGTTGGAATGTCGGTGGTTGGCCTTGTGTTTTGCGCTCCATGGTCGATGTTGTGACGGCTGGTCAGGGCCGAGACGCCGGCCGACCCGGCGCCAGACACGGTCACCGCGTACGGAAATGTGCCGGCTCCGGTCACGAGCGTGCCTCGGCGAGCGGCGCAGCACGCGGCCAGCTGGGTGTCTGGATACGGCATCATGGTACCACGGTACCACGGTGCCACGTCACGTCACGTCACTGACACACGTGACACAGTATCACGCTACAGCGCGTACTGACACACGTGACACAGTATCACGCCGCAGCGCGTACTGACACACGTGACACGGTGCCACGCCACAGCGCGTACTGACACACGTGACACGCCGCAGCGCGTACTGACACACGTGACAGTGACACGGCCGGCTGGGTGCCGGAACATTGCGCCACCGCCGGGGCGCAGCCAAACCGTGTCAGTGTCAACAGTCAACAGCGTGGCTGACAGTCATGTGGTCATGGCAGGCAGGTGTGTAGTCACGGTAGGTAGGCAGGTAGTCATGTAATCACGGCAGGTAGTCACGTAGTTATGACAGGTAGTCGCGTAGTCATGGCAGGTAGATGCGGAGTCATGGCATGCAGTTGCGTAGCCATCGCATGCACAGTTTATGGACCCAGGTAAGGCTTTCTAGAGAGTACAAAACAAGTCGGCAACTGATGGCCATAAAAGATACTAATGCTGAGAAGTTTCCAGCAGTTACCACGGTCATTTTCGACGAGTTTTCCGACAGACGCATAAATATCCCGGGAATGAAACTTGACAAGGCTATTACGCCGGCGACCCGGGAGGGGCAGACGTGGCAGTCGCCGGCGAGATGGGACGGGCAGAAGTGACAGAGGTGGCGGCGGCCCCTGCGCCGGTACCGGCGGCACGGCGCCGACGCCAGCGCACAATCACGCGCGCCAGCTGTTTATCCGCATCGGAGAAAGCGGCGGAGAAACCGACGCGCGGCGTTGCATCGTGTGGCTATTGTCGGCCGTGCCGGTCGCGGACCGCGTCGCGTCGCGCGGCCACCCCGCCGCCGCGCCGGGCACGCGGCCCGGCGGCCAGACGACCGGCGCGTCGTTACGTCACCGGGCGAGACGCGTGTCACGGCATCGTCAGGCCCGGCGGTGCACATTGTCGCAGTTCACCGGCTGCCGGAATCGCCGCGGGTCGGAAAGGACGCCTCCGGTTACGGAATCGGGCCGGTGGCGGCCGGTGGTGAACTGTGGATATGCGCACCGGGGATTTGGCGGGCACATTCCCGGCGGCCGGTGGTGATGCATATATGGCCAATACGGGCACGACGGTATCGGGTACGCCGCACCAGCGCTGCTGACTTCACTGCAGGGCCGGCAGAGGCCGCAGAGTGCGAGTCGCTTCGGTGGGAAGCCTGCGGAAGCTTGCTGAATAGTGTGCGGTCTGGCGGACGGAACGGATCCTGGTGGGTGACGGCGAGCGTGCCTTTAGTGGTGCGGTATTCGATATATCGGCCTCATTTATCATCGTTCACTCGGGACAGCCTTTTAAATTCCTCTTGGAAATGAGATTTCCCGTGATCGAAACCCGTGATTAACATACTGATGCAGACGTGGATGGTACCAGTTCTGTTATGCACGGATTCGACGTCGTCTTATAAATCATAGTCTGAACTGACGTTCACTCGAGTCTCTATGTCTAAATAACTAAGTTATGGATGCTATATGACCTACGCAGTCGATGCGCCCATAAACTACGGTAGCTAACTAACGTTTGCATGAACAGCGAAACTTCTGTATACGATGCGGTCAGGAAAACTGACGATTATTTTGCATTAATATACTTGCTCCAACATACCAAGACATCCGAAATGCTTAACACTGTTTTCGTAAGTTTCCATAATCGCGACCTATTGGAAGTTTTGCCCGCTCATGTAAGCGGGATAATTGTGGCCTTGGTATGCATTAGGCCAACATTTAGAGGCCATTATTCAAAAACCTTTACATAGCACCACCTGCTTACTTCAGGTCAGGCAACAAAACAGAAAACACACTGCACGCCAGATTAAGAGCACACACCTCCGATCTCAACGTTCACCTTCACACCATGCAAAAGTCAGACACCACGTACGACCTGCACTTGTGGGTACAGAATATAAAACCGCCCACTTCATTTTCCATCGCACACTGCGCAGACGACAGAACGTAGCTTTTCGAAGAACTTTCAGACACACTGTGCGCATTTACCACAAATGTCACGTCACCAGTTACCGGGCCTCGTCTTCGGTCAGGACGTTGGCGCTGCATGTGGCGGTCCGGTGGCGCCAACGTTCCAACAATGTAGGCGGAAGACTATACTTTTCTGATACATTTAGCATGTATCGTTGTGTGTGCCTCTTTCGTATTTTATTGTTTCCAATGTTCCCATTATATGATTTGAGGTGCTATTTCTCCCGTTGGGCGGGTAGCTTGCTAGTAACGAGTATCATGTGTGTGGGGGGGGGGGGAGGCGGGGGCGACACGAGTTGTTTGTGTTTGGATGTCTATGTTCAGGGTCAAGGAGACAACTCTACTTAAGGCATCTTGTTTTCTTTCGCGTCCACAATGCAATGTTTCAGTTGGCACGTGCTTTCCGAAATGCATTGCTCTGATTTTGATTCAGACTGCCGCCGGTGTGTGTGTGTGTGTGTGCGTGTGTGACCCTCCGTGTCCGTGCCAGCCTCCCCGTGGCCGTCCCATGACCCTCCTTGTCGGGGGGGAGGGGGAATGACGCCTCGGTCCAGTCCAGTGGTACGCTCGTGTCGGTACTGTGGCGGCGAGCCCGGCTGCCCCGCACAGACCGTCCAATGGTCAGCCCATGGCGGCGGGGCCGTGTCCGGTCATTGCTGCTTCTTCAGTCCCACGGCTAGCAGCGGTATGCCGTGCGTCACACTTCCCTCCCACGAGCGGAAACTCGTTATGAGCGCTATATGACCATTGCAGTCGATGCGCCCTCTAAACCCAAATAACTAACTAACTGGCGGTGGTATGCCTGTGTCGCACCTCCGTCCGACGCTGGCGGTGCTAGGTCGTGTGTCGCACTACGCGGGTCATTCATGACGGTTGTCTTCACTGTTGTAGTGCACGTGCAGCTGTTGTATTCACTGCTAGAGCAAACGTATGACGTTAATGATATGTGTCGCAGCACACGTGTGACGTTGGTGCTTTCTGTCACAACACACGTATGACGTTAATGCTATATGTCGCAGCACACGTGTGACGTTGGTGTTTTCTGTCGCAGCACACGTGTGACGTTGATGTCGGTCGCAGCATGCGCGTGACATGTGCTGTGCCTGCTGTTGCAGTACATAAACGGTGGCAGTCTGGAGCAGCTGGTACAGTCGCCGGAGCGGCTGTGCTGGGAGGCGCGCGCCAGTCTCGGCCTGGACATCGCCCACGCACTCCAGTACCTGCACAGACGCCAGGTGTTCCACCGAGACCTCACCAGCAAGGTGAGTCTGCCGTGCCGGGCTTGCTAACATTTCCGTCCCCGTCCACCGTCGGATCCTACTGATTCTGCCGACACTTCCAACCATCAGGATCTGTTGACTCTGCCGACCGTCGGGTCCTCCTGACGCTAGAGATCACCAGGTTCTGCTGACTCTGCTGATCGTCAGGTTCTGCTGACTCATAGTCAGCAGCCTGACGACCATCAGACCAGCAGATTCAGGCCATCAGATCCTCTCGACATCACAGACTACCAGGCCCTGCTGACCATTGGGCTGTAGACGTGTCGCCGTAGGTCATGAGTGGCAATACGAAACTGTTGTGACCGCTCATGAAGGCGTTCATCTGAGCACCCGGCAGTATTGTCCTGCTGACCCGACTGGCCACGGGGGCCCCTTTGACGGAGCACGCCCTGATGACCTCAGCGATGCGAATGACCTTGTGGATATGAGCATTGTATAGCATTGCTGCCGGCGCCGTAGAGCCCGAAGGGCCAGCCAGCCTTGTGGATCCTTTGTTGTCGTATGCACACTTTTCATCCGACTGGCCTTGCGAACCACACTGGATCTGGGGCCTTGCTGATGCCGACTTCCGACTGTGTCCGCTGCGCGCGGACACGGCTCACCTTGTTGACCCCGCTCACTTGAGCTGATCGTGCCGGCTGGTGAGGTTGTCGGGGAAGTCGATTACGCGCCGACGAATTGTGCTCGAGAGGCTTCCCTTTCCTTTCATTGGGGCAGCCTTGAGGGTTGGCTTGGCGCCGTGTTTCTTTCCGGTGGTACGCCTTTCGTTTATTTTTTTGTCGAGCCGTTTCTGAATGCAACGCGACATCGCTTGTCGTGTTTCATTGTTTGTCAACGTGAGTGGTGAAAGCCTCAACTTGTTACGTTTATTTGCTCACGCCGAGGTTGTTTGTAATTGCTGGGTGGTATTGAAGGTTGCTTTGACGCCAGCTTGAAATGACTTCTGCTTTGGCGACTGGCAATCGCAGAACGGAGTCAGATTTACGGTTCAACTCATCGCTGTAAGGTTTGCAGAGCTTTCACTTACGATGTGTACACGTTTGTGTTGATAATCCACCCAGGATTTATCTACCTGCTCCAGCGGTGGCTCCACAGCCTGAAGCAATCCATATGTTGCAGTTTTATTGACGAGCGTGATAAATGGCAACGGAGGGAGGGTTGCTTGAAACTCACTGGACTGAAAAGAAACTAGCTATTCGGAGAGCTCGGTTGATTGGTGATCTTTAGCTTAACGTCCGGTCGAGTCCGATCTGTGATGACATTATGGGATCAGCAGCTGGCCACCCATTCTGCTGGGCTTCCGTTACCCACAACCCACTGAGTAGTGCTTCTCACTAACTGGGCGTGGATACAGGGGCAGTGGTGTGTCCATTGCTTTTCGGCAGCCCGGACCATTAATCCTATGGGCGTTGCGCCGAAAGAACGGACTAACGAAGTGGCTCGTCGCTCACTCTGTCGCGCGTTTGTACGCCCGTGTCGCCAGCCGTGACACAGCCCTCCGCCGCAAAAACGCGGTCGACTCGACCGGGCGCGACCCGGCAGTTCCCAGTCGTGCAGTCCGGTGACAGTCACACCCAGCTGGTACCATTTGCGTCGGTGTTGGGTGCAAGGGGCCGGGGGATGACGGCACGGCCCGGACACGAGGGCGGCGGCGCACGTCGGTCGCCGCCTGAAAGCGGCGCCGCCGGCTCTGCGGAGTCGGCCGAGCGTGCGGCGGCGGCGGTGGCCGGCGAAAGGCAGCTCGCCGCCGCCGCCGCCGCTGCACGCGCCACTGGCCACAGTCTGCAGTTTCTCTGTGCCGCCTGTTTCAGAACGTGCTGATCCGACGCAACGACGACCTGACGCTGACCGGCGTCGTCGGCGACTTCGGCCTGGCCGCCAAGATCCCGCACCCGCTGTAAGTACCCGGTGGGCGCGCCGTGCGTCGTGTCGGCCGGCGCAGGAGCCGCCGCCGCCGCTGCCAGTGGCAGGTGGTCTGCTCCCACACCGGTACACGGACACGTGAGAAAGCGGACCCGAGGGGGTGTTTGCATGCAACAGGACGGCCGTGATGGAACGCGGTGATATATATATATATATATATATATATATATATATATATATATATATATATATATATATATATATATATATATATATATATATATATATATATATGCAAAGCGCCACTAAATCTGCACGGCAAAAGCGTCGAGAAATGTTGCGTAATCGGGCCGAGGAGGCCTACCTTGTGATTGTATCTTGAGTTCGCCGTGGTCGGACTGTGCCGTGTGATAGCACGCCGTATCTCGGCGCCACTCTGGGCTGCCCTCGATGAGGATGTTGAGTGGGTCGGAGTCTGCCCACAGTGTTTCCCTAATCATGTTTTTTTTTTCCCACCTGCTGGGATGACCGAGTGGTCCGAGTGGGTACCCTTAGGCGGCGTGTGCCATCGTGTTTTGACTGGACTACCGCTGAGTGGAGCGGACTGGTCAGGCACTGTCTGACTGGACTACCGCTGAGTGGAGCGGACTGGTCAGGCACTGTCTGACTGGACTACCGCTGAGTGGAGCAGACTGGTCAGGTACTGTCTGACTGGACTACCGCTGAGTGGAGCGGACTGGTCAGGCACTGTCTGACTGGACTACCGCTGAGTGGAGCGGACTGGTCAGGCACTGTCTGGCTGGACTACCGCTGAGTGGAGCGGACTGGTCAGGCACTGTCTGACTGGACTACCGCTGAGTGGAGCGGACTGGTCAGGTACTGTCTGACTGGACTACCGCTGAGTGGAGCGGACTGGTCAGGCACTGTCTGACTGGACTACCGCTGAATGAGGCGGGGTCAGGCACTGTCTGACTGGACTACCGCTGAGTGGAGCAGACTGGTCAGGCACTGTCTGACTGGACTACCGCTGAGTGGAGCGGACTGGTCAGGCACTGTCTGACTGGACTACCGCTGAGTGGAGCGGACTGGTCAGGTACTGTCTGACTGGACTACCGCTGAATGAGGCGGGGTCAGGCACTGTCTGACTGGACTACCGCTGAGTGGAGCGGACTGGTCAGGCACTGTCTGACTGGACTACCGCTGAGTGGAGCGGGCTGGTCAGGCACTGTCTGGCTGGGCTACCGCTGAGTGGAGCGGGCTGGTCAGGCACTGTCTGACTGGACTACCGCTGAATGAGGCGGGGTCAGGCACTGTCTGACTGGACTACCGCTGAGTGGAGCGGACTGGTCAGGCACTGTCTGACTGGACTACCGCTGAGTGGAGCGGACTGGTCAGGTACTGTCTGACTGGACTACCGCTGAGTGGAGCGGACTGGTCAGGCACTGTCTGACTGGACTACCGCTGAGTGGAGCGGACTGGTCAGGTACTGTCTGACTGGACTACCGCTGAATGAGGCGGGGTCAGGCACTGTCTGACTGGACTACCGCTGAGTGGAGCGGGCTGGTCAGGCACTGTCTGACTGGACTACCGCTGAATGAGGCGGGGTCAGGCACTGTCTGACTGGACTACCGCTGAATGAGGCGGGCTGGTCAGGCACTGTCTGGCTGGACTACCGCTGAATGAGGCGGGGTCAGGCACTGTCTGGCTGGGCTACCGCTGAATGAGGCGGGCTGGTCAGGCACTGTCTGGCTGGACTACCGCTGAATGAGGCGGGGTCAGGCACTGTCTGACTGGACTACCGCTGAGTGGAGCGGGCTGGTCAGGCACTGTCTGGCTGGGCTACCGCTGAGTGGAGCGGGCTGGTCAGGCACTGTCTGACTGGACTACCGCTGAATGAGGCGGGCTGGTCAGGCACTGTCTGGCTGGGCTACCGCTGAATGAGGCGGGCTAGGTACTGTCTGATCGGCAGCCTCCAGAGGACGTGTCGTGGCCTGGAATAACGTCCGCTCAGCGTTGTTGGTGCTGCACTCGCAGGATGACATGTACAAACAGCGGCGTCCGGCCCGGGCCGGCCTCCCGGTGTTTGAGCCGGGCCGGCCCGCACCGGTGCTGTGGTGTTGGTGGTGCACTCGGCGACCGACACAGAGCATGTGGCGCGGCCGCCGCACATGGAAACTGCATGGAGAGTACGTTTACAAGACTAATATTCGTTAAACAGGGACGACACAGCTTGGCTGGAGTGTTCTGCAGTTTTGCACGCGCACACCCAGTCTCGGTCGACTGCCATTCAGTCTGTGGCCGGCATAAACAAGTCAAGTTCGACTGGTATCGTGATTCATTAGTGTCCACGCAGTGCTGTTATAAAGCAGGGGGCAGCGGCGCGCGGCGGGCCGTGGCGACACTGCCGCCGGCGCCGTCTGGCTCTGGGCAGCCCCCGCGCCGGCGCCGCCGCCGCCGCCGCCGCATGTTGATGGCTGCCGGCCGTCGACCGACCGACAGGCGGCCAGGCGGCCGCCGGCACGACGGCGCCGACCGGCCTCACCACGCCGCGCGCTGTGGGTCGCGGCCCGTGGCCCGGCACGACGGCGGTGTCAAGAGTGGGACGGAGGTGGTCTGGAGCGGGCCTCGGCCCGGAGCGGACCCCGGTCCGGCCTGGACACGGCCGGTGGTCGGAGCTGTAGGGAGATGGTCCGGTGCGGATCCTGTTCCAGTCCGGACCCGGCCGTGGGGAGAACGGGCCCGACTTGGCTTGCAGTTTGTGGTGGTGTGAGTGAGTGAGACCCATAAGATCTACCACAGAGCGGGCCCCTGTACTTGACAGGAGTCAACAGCAGTGACCCAGCCCCTGTACTGTCCAGGAGTCGACAGCGGTGACCCAGAGCAGGCCCCTGTACCGACCAGGAGTCGACAGCAGTGATCCAGCCCCTGTACTGGCCAGGAGTCGACAGCAGTGACCCAGAGCGGGCCTCTGTACCGGCCAGGAGTCGACAGCAGTGACCCAGAGCGGGCCTCTGTACCGGCCAGGAGTCGACAGCAGTGATCCAGAGCGGGCCCTTGTACTGTCCAGGAGTCGACAGCGGTGACCCAGAGCGGGCCTCTGTACTGGTCAGGAGTCGACAGCAGTGATCCAGAGCGGGCCCCTGTACCGGCCAGGAGTCGACAGCAGTGACCCAGCCCCTGTACTGGCCAGGAGTCGACAGCAGTGACCCAGAGCGGGCCTCTGTACCGGCCAGGAGTCGACAGCAGTGACCCAGCCCCTGTACTGGCCAGGAGTCGACAGCAGTGACCCAGAGCGGGCCCCTGTACCGGCCAGGAGTCGACAGCAGTGACCCAGAGCGGGCCCATGTACTGGCTAGGAGTCGACAGCAGTGACCCACCACCTGTACTGTCCAGGAGTCGACAGCAGTGACACAGAGCGGGCCTCTGTACCGGCCAGGAGTCGACAGCAGTGACCCAGAGCGGGCCTCTGTACCGGCCAGGAGTCGACAGCGGTGACCCAGAGTGGGCCCCTGTACCGGCCAGGAGTCGACAGCAGTGACCCAGAGCGGGCCCATGTACTGGCTAGGAGTCGACAGCAGTGACCCACCACCTGTACTGTCCAGGAGTCGACAGCAGTGACACAGAGCGGGCCTCTGTACCGGCCAGGAGTCGACAGCGGTGACCCAGAGTGGGCCTCTGTACTGACCAGGAGTTGACAGCAGTGATCCAGAGCGGGCCCCTGTGTTGTCCAGGAGTCGACAGCGGTGACCCAGAGCAGGCCCCTGTACTGGCCAGGAGTCGACAGCAGTGATCCAGATCGGGCCCCTGTACCGGCCAGGAGTCGACAGCAGTGACACAGAGCGGGCCTCTGTACCGGCCAGGAGTCGACAGCAGTGACCCAGAGCGGGCCTCTGTACCGGCCAGGAGTCGACAGCGGTGACCCAGAGTGGGCCTCTGCTGTGGGGCAGCTGGCAGAGCACACCCCCACCAGCCAGCCGACGCGCTGCAGCCACGCCCGACGGTGGCCAGCTGTATGTCGACCCGCCCGCTGCCGAACGCCGGTTTGTGGGCCATCTCTGTGCGATTGGCAGACAAGGCGGCGACGGCGGAATAGGTCGCGGCCGAGCAGGCCGCTCCCGCTGGACGGACACGAGTGCTGGCGTTGCCGCGCGTGCCGCGTCTGGCGTACCGCGCGACGCTCCAATGTCGCAGGGTGTTCCGTCGGATGACTGGACGTTTTTACACGCCAGCAGATGCCATTCCGTGCACCCGTTACAGCCCGGCGGGAGCCTAAGACGCAGGTCCGGCCGCCAGTTATACACCGTCTGACCGGCAGTTATACACCGTCTGACCGGCAGTATACATGGTTTGACTGGCAGTATGTACGGTCTGACCGGCAGTATACACCGTCTGACAGGCAGTATACACGGTCTGGGCGGCAGTATATGCTGTCTGACCGGCAGTTATACACCGTCTGACCGGCAGTATACATGGTTTGACTGGCAGTATGTACGGTCTGACCGGCAGTATACACGGTCTGGGTGGCAGCATATGCTGTCTGACCGGCAGTATACATGGTCTGGGCGGCAGTACACACTGTCTGACCGGCAGTATACACCGTCTGGGCGGCAGTATACACCGTCTGGGCGGCAGTATATACGGTCTGGGCGGCAGTATATGCTGTCTGACCGACAGTATACACGGTCTGGGCGGTAGTATATGCTGTCTGACCGACAGTATACACGGTCTGGGTGGCAGCATATGCTGTCTGACCGGCAGTATACATGGTCTGGGCGGCAGTACACACTGTCTGGGCTGCAGTACAGCACAACAGGAACCTGACGCACAGATCCGATACTTAATCACATATCGTCTGCGACAGAGACCAGGTCCCCCAGAGTGAATCACCAGCCAGCACCAGACATTTAGTCACGTATCATCTACGGAGGGTAAGTCCCCCAAGACGAATTGTCAGTCAGCGTGCGCTGCGGTCAATATCATGCGCATACGCGACTGAAGGTAGGACGCAATGCACGGAGGATGAAGGTGTCATCAACGCTCGCACGTCCGGAGGTCCGCGCAACCTTAGCATGTCCGGGGGCAGATGTCTGCCCTCCCCCCTAAGATCTCTAGAACTATGCCAACTAGCGACAAACGGAAAACGGCGTTGGATAGCTGGTGACGGACTCTATCGAAAGTGTTTCGGTAGTTTTTTTCGCTCAGGCCAACATTCAGGTCACTGGGTCATCATAGGTCAAATTCGACCAAATCAGGTTGGACTCAGATATTGACACATACCTCAGAACCTGTAACAGATAGAAAAAAAAACAGCGAACGCTATCCGACAGTCCTTGAAATGCGCTACCGACAATAGGCGGTGCAATTTAAGGTCAGGTTAACCGAAACTATGAGGGGACGAGTAGTCTAGGGGTAAGTTGCTCGTCTCACAATCGAAATGTTGTGGGTTCGAGTCTCACCTGTCGCTACTCTTCGCCCGCGACCAATCGGCGTGAGAGATTGGCGACGCTACATGACTCAATGGTCGATGTGTCGTGAAACCAATAACCAACCAACCAACCGAAACTATGACCTCTGGTCAAGGTCATGAAGTTGCCAAGGGAGGGCATGTAATGTATCGATCGACACGTCTTGGCGATGCAAGCATAATGGCGGTAATTTTAGCCTTCTGGCTCGATGTAGTGCGATATAATGCGCAGAAATGTGCCAGTGATCTCAGGTGACCTACGATGACCTTGGCGAGGTCACTGAGCAAGATTGTCAGCGCTAACATTGAGCATAGCTTCAAACTACAAGCCACAACCGTTGTGATGTCATTCCGAGAGCAAATAAAGACATAAAGACATAAAGACATAAAAGATCAGTGCAACTCTGAGCCACAAGGGCCCTTCTTGGTTGCACTCTGTACACTGAACCAGTTGCCCACCAAATCTGCCAATCAGCCCTCCCTGTAATACTGAAAAGCAAGCCCTCTATTCTTATAATGATTGTCTATGCTGTTTTTAAAGATGTTCAATGTTCTGCTACTGACGATGTTTTCTGGCAGCTGGTTCCAGTGTTCCACTACCCTGTTGGTGAAGAAAGTTTGCCTTAACCTTGTTCTGCTGTGGTTAATTTTAATTTTGAATTTATGACCTCTAATTGCATCATTTCTGTTAAATTCAAACATTTCCCCAAGGTATCCCCTCTCCAGACCATTGACAAATTTAAAGACCTCGATGAGATCTCCTCTCAGCCTTCTATATCTAAGTGAAAACATATTCAATTTCTTCAATCTTTCCTCATATGCCAGGTTGCTTATGCCATTAACCATTTTTGTAGCCCTCTTTTGTACTCTCTCTAAAAGCCAACAATCTTTTTCATAGCTAGGAGACCAAGCTTGGATGCAGTATTCCAAATGTGGCCTGACGTATGCACAGTAAAGCTTCCTGATCACTTCCTCACTTCTGTATGATACATTCCTATTTATTGCCCCGAGCATTCTCAGTGCCTTCTTCCTGGCTTCCTTGGTCTGTTCTGATGCCCCCAATTTTGTGTTTAGAATAACACCTAAATCCTTCTCCTGTTGAGTCACTGATAGCGCTTGGCCACCCATCAAGTATGGAGCCTTCATATGCTGCTTACCTACATGCATGATTTTGCACTTATCAAAGTTAAATTTCATTTGCCATTCTTCGGACCACTTCACAAGTTCGTCTAAGTCTTTTGCAGCGAGATATGCTCATCCTGACCTGTTATTGCCCTAAAGACCTTCAAATCATCTTCAAATTTCAAAACTTTACTGCTTAGGCCACTTTCAATGTTATTTACAAATATAATGAACAGTAATGGCCCTAGTACTGACCCCTGGGGGACTCCACTAAGAACATTTTGCCATGATGACTTTGTACCATTTAGCATCACTCTTTGCTGTCTATCTAAAAGCCACAACTCTATCCATTTTAAGATGCTACCTGCAATACCATGGGACTGAAGCTGTATCATTAACCGTTTATGGGGTACCTTGTCAAAGGCCTTACTAAAGTCAAGATATGCTACATCAACCTGATTTCCCTGATCAAATTGTTCTGTGGCGAAGTTCAAAAAGTCCAAGAGGTTTGTGAGACACGATCGTCCTTTTCTAAATCCATGTTGAGTATCTTGAATCAATCTGCTACCTTCCAGATAACTAACTATTCTATCCTTGATAATTGATTCGAGTACCTTGCAGACTAGGGATGTGAGACTTATTGGCCTATAGTTTTCAACTTTCCCTCTTTCTCCTTTCTTGAAAATAGGAACTACATTTGCCCTTTTCCAATCGGTTGGAATTTCATTATGTGAAACTGATCTACAAAATATTATACTAAGTGGAAATGCCAGTTCCTTTTCAGTTTCCCGCAACACCCTAGCATAAATATCATCAGGTCCTGCTGCCTTATTTGGCTTTATTTTCCTGATATGATTGTAAACAACATCACTACCAATGAAATCAACATCATTTGTCAGATCCCATGTATCTGAACTATGGTGTACGGTCGGCAGATTGGTCATATCTTCCAATGTAAACACTGATTTGAACTGCTTGCTCAGCTCCTCAACCATCTCACTATCCTCACCCAATGTAGTCCCGTTTACTTCCAGTGGACCAATTGTGTTAGAAACTTTACTCAGCTTGTAGAAACTAAAGAACTTTTTACTGTCCCCATTACAGTTTCTAGCTAAATCCAGTTCCTTTGCTCGCTTTGCTGCTCTGGTTTTTTGCTTCACAGTGTCTCTAGCTTTTCGATACGCCTTTAGATTAATGACATTTGAGGCTTCTTTAAAAACTCTAAATGCAGTTTTCTTGGCCCTAATTGCTTTTATCACGTCTGGTGTAAGCCATGCTGGCTTTCCTACCCTTCTTTTGCGTCTTTGCTTTTGGGGGACATGTCTAATCTGAGTTTCCTTTAAGTAAGATTTGAACTTTTCCCACATTTCACAGGCATTTAAATTGGAGAATTCTTCTTCCCATCTGATGGCACTTAAAGCCGCCCTCATGCCGTTAAAGTCTGCTTTGTTGAAATTTGGAACCTTTACCAAATTATCCTTGATAGTTTCCCCTACATGTGCCTTGAATCTAACTATGTTATGGTCACTTTTCCCAGAGTTTCGCCTACAGTCAAGTCTTGAACCAAGTCACTTAAATCCGAGAATACAAGGTCCAAGAATGAACCATGCCTGGTAGGTTCCGATACAAACTGGTGTAAGAACAGGTCCTCTTCAAGGCATTTCCTGAACATTTTGCATGATGGGGAGCCAACACCAGCATTTTCATAACCTTTTAGATTAAAGTCACCGAGAATAAGGCACTTCCTCTTAAAGTTTCTACTGATTTCCTCACAAATCACCTTGTCAAGCTCCAGTTGCTGAGAATGTGGCAGGGTTCCTGATCGGTAGAAAGCTCCTATCCTAAGAGTATTGCTGTTGCCTTTTCCCACAGTGACATCAAGCCAAATGGACTCCACAGACACATTTTTATCCCCACCTGCTACTTTTTGAGAACTGAATAAGCTATTCACATAGAGCATTACACCACCCCCTTTCATTGCTGGACCCCTATTGCACGAAAACATATTGTATCCCTGGATCTCATAGTCCTGTAAGTTATCTCCAAAATATCCTTCACTGACCCATGCCTCCGTAATGCAAACAAAATCCGGTTCCTCCTCAGCAACATAACACTTGAACTCATCAAATTTGGAACGGATACTCCGAGCATTAAACATCATACACTTAACAAATGCTCCATAACCACCTTTGGCTTTGTCATATTGAGGAGTTCTTTTATCACTAGATGAACTATAACTCTGTCCCCTTGAGTTGCTGCTGTCCCTATTTGCAGACTTTGAGGTTCTATTGCCTTGGCTGACACTACTGGAATATTCCTGAGTTGGCAATGCAATTTCATCCCTCCCCACCCCATTTCCTAGTTTCCCTGAAGGACATGCTCATATACTTTGCCTAACACATGGACCCCCTTCTCAGAAAAATGCAGGCCATCCTTCTGATAGAGGTCCCACGATGCATAAAACCTGCTCCACTCGTCTACAAATGTAAAACCTAGCTCCTGGCAGAGCTTTCCTACCCTGGTGTTAGCTGCCAGTGCCCTAGAGCTCCACTCAGGGGAGGCTCTAGCCCTAGGCAAAATTCCTGTTACAAGCACTCTATTGGTACCCTTCAGGGTTTTGGCCTTGCTAACCCGATTGGTTTGGGAGCAAATTAGGAAAAACCGGGGGCAGATATCCGCCCCCGGGAAGTGCGCGTGTTAATTACTGCACCCACTGCGAGAGATGTAAGGCCGTGGAACTTGCGGGATGCTGTTGCCTGCAGACTGAGAAGGTGATAGAAAGAAGACAGCGGCATGACCACAGCTTAAGAGGCTGCATTGGCCGGATTAATTGAAGCAATTGAAGATATGGCAAAAGTACGTTTAAAAGTGGTCGGTAGATCTAGGAAACATTGTATCTTCGTAATCAACAAACGGTCACCTTTCAAGTGGTATGTATCTCGTTTGGGCAGTCAAAAAACTTCCAGCGAATCGTGAAGTATGGGTGTCAGTGCACACGGTCTGACGGGCAGTCGACACCGTCTGGGCGGCAATGCAGAAAGACAGTGTGGTCGGCAGTATGCACGATCTGGGCAGCAATACAGTCAAGCAGGAACCTGAGGTACAGGACTGGGCGGCAGTACAGAGAGACACAGGGTGTGGGCGGCAGTACAGAGAGACATGGGGTGTGGGCGGCAGTACAGATAGACACATGGTGTAGGCGGCAGTACAGAGAGACACAGGGTGTGGGCGGCAGTACAGAGAGACATGGGGTGTGGGCGGCAGTACAGATACACACGTGTAGGCGGCAGTACAGAGAGACACAGGGTGTGGACGGCAGTACAGATAGACACGGTGTGGGCGGCAGTACAGAGAGACACATGGTGTGGGCGGCAATGCGCAGGATCTGGGGAACAGGACAGGAGGCGGCAACTACCTGGCTTAGCTCGACGCCTCGCCAGGCAGCGCCAGCTGTCTTCACCTGTTGGCCGTCTCCACCAGCTGTCTCCATCTGTTGGCCGTGTGTACCGGCACCAGAACTCACCGACACCAGCTTAGAAAACAAGCCAGCATACTTGGCATGCTGTGTTGCCGGGCACCTCAGCGGGGGAGAGCGCGGTCAAAACGTAGCCTGGCGACCGGACAGTGGTAGGGCTTTATTCGCGGCTTGGCTGATGATTTTGTATAAAGGGAGTTGCGGCCGATGTAGTTCTGATCGACCGAGGCATATGGCAGCGTGGGGTGACCCCACCTCCCGGAATGGGTCACTCCACAACCAGAGGACATCGCCAGCGCTGGCTAGTGGCCGGCCGTCATCCGCGCCGCCTTCCGGGTGTCCGGGGTCGGCGGGGCCGTCGCGTGTGTGAACGTCGCCCGAGGCGGCGTCAGCCGGCCGCCGACCTGCGGCCACTCTAAACAGGCTACCACGTGACGGCCGGGCCCGCACCGGTGGGCGGTGTGTGGCGAACGCATGGCGCTGATGACCTGTCGGCCGATTGGTGTGTTTATTTGATTCGTTACGGCGGCCCGGCCTCCGGCCGCGCCGGGGTCGACGTGATTTCCGGCCGGCGCGGCCGTTATGGTCAGCAGACGATCGCTGCGGTCTCGCCGGGCGAGATTGAAGAGATAAACTGAAGATCTCTGTCGCTCGTGGCTGCTAACGACGGCGGAATTATTCAGGCGGTTCACGTAACGGCCGGTTAGCAGGCTACCGGAACCGGTAGATCAGCTAGCCGATCCGACGCGCTGCCGTTGTTGTTCTCTCTGGATCTGTAATAAATCGGTACGCCGGACCGAGCATCACTTTGGAAGCATTCTTGGTCTCTGCCCAACTCCGCCGCGTCCTCCGAGCCTCTCTCCTGGCGGAACGTAAACCGGCGGCGTTATAAATATCCGGTGAAACCAAAGTGCTGCCGAGGCCGGCATTCTCTCCGGAGACGATGGCTGTCACTCGTGTATTGCGCATGTTGTTCCGCACGACTTGTTCATATCAGCGTCGGCGATGTCGATAACCGTCACGCTGGGCCGACTAAGAAGCAATTCAAGTGCGGGCCGTCGTCACCGGCAGCCACGGCGTAGCTCGTCGGCCACAGATGGCGACACTTCTCCTCCACTCCCGTCTTCACTCACTTCACCGGCGACAGAGAACCGTGGCCGAGTCGCCGAGCAGTGAGTGAAGGGTGGCACATCCGTGGAGGGTGACGTGACGGGCTGTGAGATATTCGGTTGTCGAAACTTCTCGCCCCACCCCCTACCCATACCGTTTCCACTCCTCCCCCCAACTCCCGTCGTACCATGCTCGTCATACTTTCTGTCTCTTCCTGTGTCTCTGTGTGTCTCTCTCTATATCTCTATCTCTATCTCTATCTCTCTATATATCTTCATATATCTCTATACCTCTCTCAATATCTCACTATCTTTTTTTCTATCTCGCCATCGTCATCGTCATTGATATTACCATTGCCACTCTATCTCTATCTCTCTGTCTCCGACCATCCCCTTCACCTCTCGCCAACTCCTGCTTCCGTATGAGCGTCGTGTTCACCTCTCCCCTGACCCGAGCCTTGCACGAGGGTCGTTTTCACCGATTCGGCTGACCCGGCGGCCGCCTGACCGGCGTGTTCTCTCTCTCACCTGTGCCGCAGACTGCCGTCCCGGCTGAGCACGGTCGGCTCCTTCTGGTGGATGGCGCCCGAGTGCATCACCAACCGGGCGTACAACCAGCAGGCGGACGTGTTCAGCTTCGGCATCGTGCTGCTGGAGCTGGTGGCGCGCTGTTCGGCCGACCCGGACGTGCTGCTGCGCACGCCCTCGTTCGGCGTCGACTACCTGGCGTTCGCGGGCCTCTGTCCGGCCGACTGCCAGCTCGAGATGCTGCTGGTCGCCTTCAGCTGCTGTGTGGTGAGTTGGCTGCATTATTTGGTGTATTATTATGGTATGTTATATTGTTATATGTTTTTTCTTTGTTATATCATATTGGTTATTTGGACTTAGGGGCGGCATCGACTGCGTTGGTGATGTAGCGCGCTGTGTGGTGAGTGGTGTTGGGGGAGGGGGAGGGGGCTGTGGCGGTGCGGATGGCGGACAATCGGAGGGTGCTGTGGTTAGTGTCTGGTCGGGAAAGTGAAGGGGACTGTGGTGTAATCGCGGGGAGTCCCATCATTGTCCCCGGGAATCTGCCGTTTGTGGTGTCTGTGCTATCAGCGGATGCGCTGTGAAGACCGGGGTAGTCCGTCTGGCCTGGCACAACATATCGCTGCTGGGCGACGGGCAGGATGTTCGGGATTGCTTTGCCTTGCTCAAGGGTCTGTTGTATGATTAACGTAGATGAAACATGGAAATCGTCTCAGCATTTGTGTCCGTGACGTTTTTTATACTGCCCTTCGGCGAGCCCCGTGAGGATAAGCCGTTGTACGCTATTATGCGTCGTATAAAACGTATGCGCCAAGGCGTTGAGCGTTGCAAGCATAAGCGCATGTACTTCATCTCCCTCATATATGGTCATTTATCCCAGGAGTGGAAGACTTGCGATAAGGATGCTGAAGAAAAACATTTGCCTGAAAAACAACGCTGACCACTTGTCCGATTCGCCTAGGTGTGGATGGGAATAAGAGGGGCGCTCCACGATAGACTGTGCTGTGGAGGGCATGTTACAAACGCCTCCAAGGTGGCGACGTAGACTGTCCTGTGGAAAGCGTGTCACAGATGCCTTTCAGATGTCGAATTAGACCTGTCGCAAAGCAGATGAGCACAGGGCAGATCGGGGACGAGTAGTCTAGGGGTGAGTTGCCCGTCTCACAATCGAAAGGTTGTGGGTTCGAGTCTCACCTGTCGCTACTCTTCGCCCGCGACCAATCGGCGTGAGAGATTGGCGACGCTACATGACTCATCGGTTGAAGTGTCGTAAAACCAATAACCAATCAACGGTGCAGATGGCCGTTAGCTGTTGTTTCTCGGGCCCGGTAAAGGACAGCGTGTGCTCCGCTGTCCTCCGCTCCCTCAACAGTCTGGCTCAAGCCCGCCTCACACGTAGCACTGGTGGCGCCCGGAACGTAAATGGAGCGTCAACGGAGTGGAGCCGTCCTGTAGCACCGGCGGCGCTCGGAATGTAAACGGAGCGCCAACGTAGCGGTCCGGTAAAAAATTCAAGCATACCAACCCCTACCAGCATTGCCGTATATCTGACAACAGTGTGGAAATCTGGGAACAACGGAACTGGAATGGAGCGTAAAAGCGTGCGAAAAAGCTCCATTTCCGCCAATCGTGAAACGTTAAGGATGAGGTTTCCGCGTCTGACAGTTGCAGAATGCTATGAATGCGCACCATTATTTACCACGGCCTATCCACAGCAATGGATATAGGTGTGATTCAGTGTTCTGATTTTCCACCGAAAATCGACAGTAAGCATCTGAAGCTAAGACCACAATGTTGGGTACTGATGCTTCGACATGCCCTTGCTCAGGTTCTAGGAAACATGTCTTTAGCACAGCCGCCTAGTTTAGGCTAGTTTTGCCTATAAATCGAGTTTGAGCATCCATAAAGATGCCATTTATTTTTGGCACCATGCGAGGGAAGCCTTGGGCCTGAACTATTAGCATTGCCAAGCAATCTCCTTCATGCTTCATTCTGCATGAAATATTGAAATATGGACAGGTCTGGGTCTTTCCAGGTGGCAATGCGACCTGTGACAATGTAACCATGCTACTTTGACCGGGGTATATACAGTGAGGTAGATAGGTAGTAGCTACATAACGACCTCTAAATCCTTTAACTTCTCTTATTTCTTGCCATTCCGTGCTATGACTTGGCAAGATACGTACCTACCGATGTAATTTTACTTCCACTTTTACAACCTATCAATCAAAGTCAACGAATAATCATTTTTGCTATCCTTACTGAGCGGAAGAAATGCATGTCTTCATATCAACCTGGTACCCGCTCGCTTGTGCTCCGCCCTCGTTCCACGTTCCAATAAAAAGTTAACGTGGAATTGAACTTCTCAAACTGGAACTCTGTGGTCAGGAGCGTCTTCCTGTCGCACTTCCGACTTTTCAAATTCCCCGCTCTCCCACCTGCGCGCCAGCCTTCCCCTCGTGGATAAACAACCCACCCGCCGTGGTGTCCAGCCAATCAGAGAAATAATTCCGAACGCCCGTTCCGTGGACGCTCCGGTGACGCTTCGATCGTTTCCGGTGGACGGGTCGAGCGGGCTGTAGCGTTTGTACGTGCTGTCTTGGCTGTTCACAAGTGCCAACTGGCCAACGGCCGTTGACGACTGGCCTGACCGAGATCAAGATGTGCTGGCACCGCGCCACGGGACCTTGTGACGCCCCGGCCTTGTCAGTAGTTCCGCGTCCGCCTGACCCGTGGATGGCGGTTCGTCTCTGGACAAAAGGCGCCGCTCGTCGCTCCCCGGTCCTGTGCGTCCGCCTAGCCCGTGGTTGGCGGGTTGTCTCTGACAAAGCGCCGCTCGTCGCCTCACGATCTTACACGGCGTGCCGTAATCACTTCACGGGGCGCCGCCGTCCAGCCCGGCAACGCCCCGGACTGTCCTCAATCACGACGAGATGGCTCGACCCACCCTCACCGGGCCATGTTTGCAGCCCGGCGACTGCTGGACTCTGCTGCTGTGGTGCGCTGGTGCGATATATACCGAATGGACGAGTCGCTCTGGGCTGTTGTGGCACGCTGGTGCGGTATGTACCGAATGGACGAGTCGCTTGGGCTGTTGTGGCACGGTGGTGGCAATACCGAATGGAACGATGGACGGCGCTCTGGGCTGTTGTGGCACGCTGGTGCGGTATGTACCGAGCAGATAAATAGCTCGCTGGTGCAGCATGCTCCAGCGAGCTGCGTGATCGACGCAGTCGATACACCCCTTAACCCCATGCACTGGCGAAATCTAGTGACTGCTCTGGCGGACTGGGAAGACGAAGTGAATGTTGGGAGACTGGAGGGAGCGAGCGACTGTACTGCACTGACGTGACCCAGTGACGTGTGGCTGAGACTGACGTGACTGACGTCAGCAGCGCCAGTCGGAGGATGTGGTGACGCAGGCGGCCGGCCGGTGATGACGGCCGTCCCCGTCACGTCCGTCCGTCGGCTGTGTGTGTATATGTGTGTGGAGGGGTGGTCCAGGCAGCGGAGCAACAGGCGAATAATTAAGTCTGCAGAGGCCGATACCGCAGGAACACCGCACACTGGTGTCTCGTGGGTGGCGCCATGTACCCAGCCTGGAAATGTGATTGTTCTAGGCTTTGGCTATTTATAAGTTACCACATACCGTTGTCAGACCTTTATCACGTTGCGCTATATGTAAATTGAAGCGGTCTTGTCTGTCTAAAAGTATTTGATGATCCGACATTCTGAATCGTACACCCGCGATTCAGTTCTACGAAGTGAAAGTTCAACTTGCGATGTTTGGGAGGCTTTCTTTGTGTCTTGTTTGAAGGCCTTTACAAACTTCGCTGTTGAACATCCCGCCTCCCATGTCCAATTCTGTCTGTCGTAAACGCTAATAATAGTTTCATGGATTCGGCCAAACCCGGTTTCTAAATTTATTTCACTACTGGAGAAGCTGCGATGGCGACGATGTTAGTGGACCTGAGGTCATCCGTCCACACACAACACACTCAGCCAAGCACAACACCCTTCCGCTCGCCGCCCCTCGTAGCTACCCAAGGTCAACAGAAGAGTCTGGCATTAGTTGTCTGTGTCTATGTGGTGGCCGGCCCTTCATGCCTTCTGCCGAATGACACCGTCTGCACCCCCTGTCTTTCCGTCGCCGCTAAACCGACGCCAATAAACTGCTGATGGCGCCAGCACGTCTGATGTCACCCTATCTAGAGTCTATTTGCTTGATAGCACTGCGTGCGCGCGGCCGTCCCCGATATTGATTGTGATGATAGTCGGACGAGGTGACGCCGTCTTCTTGCCGGAATTTGGCTGCAGTTGTTGACTGACTCAGCAAAAACGCTGCTCGTATCTGATGAGGTTTTGAAATGCTTTCGAAAGTTTCTCAGGGTGGAGAACTGTCGTTTTTATGGCCTGCTGTGAGCGGGATAGTTGCTATTGTTGTGTACCTTTCATATCGTCTCATCGATGGGAAGGCGGCTGTGGAGCGCTTCTCGCCGCTGTCATCGTTGGGAAATCTCTTGTCCGACACGGAGATCCGGACATGATAGTCGGGCGGATGGAGCCGTCTTTGTGAGTAGTCGTGCTCATTATGTGTCCGCAGTAGAGTGATCTGAGGCCTGACTAACAACGGCTGGTGTCGACTCTCTGCCCGGCTGATTGTCGGCTCAGGCTACCGTGGCATATATCGTACTTTCACCTCATGGGTGGTGGTGCGTGAAATAACCTGGCCACTCTGCCAATGGATTGGTGGATTGGCTCGGTGGTAGTCAACTTGCCCTGGTGTCCTTTCGTTTTGGTGGTCAGAAGTCGACCATTCTAGTGGCGCCTGGTGGTGCCTTCCCACAATTCTTCACTCGTGGAGTTCTTCCAAGTCCTGCTTTGTGTACCAGGTAACTTGTACATTCATCAATTCGTCCGTCCTTCCGTCCGCCCTATCGTTCGTCCGTCCGTCGGTCCGTCCGTCGATCCTTCCGTTGGTTATCCCTTCGGTCCTTCCGTTGGGTTTTCCGTCCGCCCGTCTGTCGGTCGGTCGGTCGGTCGGTCGGTCGGTCGGTCGGTCGGTCGGTCGGTCGGTCGGTCGGTCGGTCGGTCGGTCGGTCGGTCGGTCGGTCGGTCGGTCGGTCGGTCGGTCGGTCGGTCGGTCGGTCGGTCGGTCTGTCGGTCGGTCGGTCCGTCCGTCCGTCCGTCCGTCCGTCCGTCCGTCCGTCCGTCCGTCCGTTGTCCCCACGTGTCTGTTGTCTGTGTGTCCGCCGGTTTCTGTGCATATGTTGGTGTTTAGCAGCGTGGCGACGTCACCACCGCCTCCTGTGCCGACAGCACGCCTCCTCGAGTCGCCCGTCGTTCTGCGAGCTGGTGCGTCGGCTGGAGGCGTTGCTGAGCGCGCTGAGGGCCGACGTGCTACGGGCCGTGTCGCCCACACCTCGCCTGGTGCCCGCCGAGGAGAAACAAAACCGTGAGTAGTGCACTGTGACAACAGCGAAGACAAACTGGCGGTGCCGGACACTCCGCTCTGGGCTGGACGTCACCGACGACAGAAACAAACTGTGGCGGTTCTAGACTTGACGCTCTAGGCTCCACATCCCCAACGACAGAAACAAAATGTGGCGGTACTGGACACTCTAGGTGCTCGGCTCGGTGTCCCAGACACCCACAGCTGAACCACAACGGTGCACCGGTACGTTCTGCGACGCACCGAGCGAATGCGGGCCAGTGTAGCGTTCCGTTACACGTGGAGCAGCAACAGCCACGCCGCAGCCGGCATCCGGCGGGTCGGCAACTGGAGCCGGCCGTGGCGCGCCGCACTCGTGCCGAGGGCACACGTCACTGTGGCCAGCACGTCAGTCAGCCGTGTAGCGGTCTACAGTCGGCCGCGACTGCTCGTACGGTCAGACATCGGCTAGACGTCGGTCAGACGTCGGCTAGACGTCGGTCAGACGTCGGTCAGACGTCGGTCAGACGTCGATCAGACGTCGGTCAGACGTCGGTCAGACGTCGGCTAGACGTCGGTCAGACGTCGGTCAGACGTCGGTCAGACGTACACCATCCGGCCGTCAGCAGACTGCCGACGGCCGGAATACTCAGTTGGTCGGGGATCGCGCCTGCACACCGGCCGGCTCCAACTCTCGATACCTCATGTTGGAGGGAACGCTTGAAGCACCTCTGGCCAGACTCAGCCGGTTGCCCGGCGTTCGTCCTGTTGTTGTGACCGCCCGTGCACGTGCACGGCCGTGAGCGGACCGGAATTATTTCCGTGGCTGTTTTGCTTTGCTCGTCACGATGTCGGGCGTGCTCGGAGATTCGATGTAGCGATGGCTGGTGCCGGTCTGTTTTGTGTCGGTCACGACATTGTGTGCCGCTAGTTTAATGCGGTGCTGATTGGATTGTCTGTGACGAGCCGTTCCGATCCAGCCGGCCGGCGTGGGTGGGTGGTTGTCTCGTGTTGCGGCTCGTGCAGTGTACTGTGCACTGCACCAACGCACTGCATCACGACTGTGCAACAATGAGACATTGCGGTCCATGCACTTTGAAGTATGGCAAGCCCGCACGCTACCGAAATGGCCTTTTGTTCGTTACGCTGCATCTGCACGTACATTGGCCCACACATAAGTGCTCAGTGGGAGAACATCAAATTGGTCCAGGCTGGGCATCAGTCGCGGATCGTGTGCCTTGCACATTGTTTCTGTCAGGTAGCCCGCTTCTTACGTTATTGGTGGTGGTTTGGTCTGATATCGTCCACCTTGCAAAGGTAAATGTTGGGAAAATCGTGTGATTGTCAGCTTTGAGTAAGTTCAAAAGTATTGTGGATCTATCCCGTCGTGCTCAGTGTTGGGAAACTCATGTGAAATTTTTCGCCGTGAGTTTTGAAATGGATGATGTGATGACAAGTTTGATATTATTGTTGGTAGGTTCAGACCTCTCTGTCGGCACTGGTAGAGGTAGTGTTGGCTACACATTTGAAGGCCATGAAGTGAAGTAATGGTTCATTTCAAGAAGAACGGTTTTGTAATACATACCAGGACTGGAGATCTCTCACGAAGGCAAGGCGGTCAAAGTCCTTATTTTTTAGCCATTTTCAGATAGGATAGGGGAAAATGACAACTTAACCTTAGCAGGGTACCAAACGAAGGGTTCAGACCTCGAATTACCGGGGATCTCCAGCCGTGACGCATGCAATTCGAGCAACTGAAATCACACTCGTGGCATACAAGGGCGTGCTGGGGGCATGCCCCCATGGGAAGGTGGCGTCCCTCCGGCCGGAATAAGACGCCCCTCAGAAGACTCGAGTGCATCCCCCCCAATTTTTTCAGCCAATGGCACCCATCGGAAGTCGGAACATGCCTCTCTAGGCACTGCCGAAGTGGCTCCCCTCCGGACATGTACCCCATGATAATTCCTGGATTCACTCCTGAATCACACTATGAAAATCGGTCCGCTGAGAATCATATCAGGCTAAATGTAGGTATATCAAACTTCAAGCTTCCAATTTCGCTGATATATATATTACAACCCAAAAATAGTCAGAAAATATGTCTGCATGTGAGCATGTAAATATCCGATGCGGTGAAATCAGCATGTTTGGTGGTTATGATCACCTTTTCTGGTGAGTTTATGTTTACTTTGGCCCCATTATTTGGCGGACCTGCTCACGGCTCCTGTGAAGCCAACTGCTCCGAAATAAATCAAATGACCACATTTCCACATGCGTCATACTGTGACGTCCCAAGATTATTATTGAAGGTTATTTAATATCTGGGTTATATTTGTCTGGATTGTGAGAACTGTTGTTAGTAAAGAAGATCACTGTTCATGACCAGTACCAAGTACATTTTCTTTCGCTAGGTGTATGAGTTTTGGTATTCATGTTTTTTTTTATAGCTTAAGCGTGTAGTATGACGATCTCTAACAATCCCTTTTCCCCAGATAAAGAGCCCAACACAAATATTATATTATATTTTAAGGTATGTCGCAGAAAAACGATGTAATTGAGCGTTTGGGTACAAGTGACTTAATGTAACTTTACCATATTTCTAACGTCGTTAGAGTCCAAGTGGAAAGGCACTAAGTGCAAAGTGCACCACGAATATTCCGGGTCTTTTTGTCTGAGTCAGTTATTAATCCAGATGTAGCGTTCTTCACAAAGACAGTGAGGTTACGTGATGGTAAGAAGAAATCCCGATGCTGAACGTCGTTCTGAATACCTCACGGTCATGATGCCGTTCCGCCACATGGCTGGAAGCCGCCATGTTTGTTGTGCTATGAGCTGTCGGTCGACGTAGAGGTCATTTCAACCGACTGGCGTCTCTAGGGATCCTGCCGGCCGCCCGAAATAAAGCTAAACCAGCACCAAAACACAACCACGGCCAAGATCTCGGCGAGTTGCATCCACTCACAGTGGCATGGCTTCGCTGTCGTAAATTGTTTCGACACCTACCGATTGAAGTCGGAACTAATGTTTTCGTGGTGGCGCCACTGTTCTCACTGACTGCGTTCCTCCGGCAGACCACCGGCGCTCGCTGTCCGACGACATCCGACTGGTGCTGACCGACACGTGCTCGCCGAGCGACAAAGCGCGCGTCCACCGGCGTCACTCGCAGTGTCGCGAGACGCGGCCGCGGCCGACGCTGCGCTCGCCGCGCGACGTGGCCGAGTACATGGCGGCACGCGACCCGGCCTACCGACCCGGCGAGACGCCCAACCCGTTCAACGCGCTCAAGCACTACCGCGACGGCAAGAAGGTGCTCGACTACCAGACGGAGCTGTTCAGCTCGTGTTTCGAGCTGCCGTCGCCGCGCGGCGGCGTGCCGGCGGCGCCGCTGACTGCCACCCCACCGCGCTCCACCTGCCTCAGCCTGCCGGCCAGCCCGGTGAGCCGGCGGCGTGGTGCGCCGCCGGTCGCCGCCGCCGAGGTGGAGCCGGCGCCGCTGCGTCGGCTCGGCTCGTGCGAGTCGGGCTTCTTCAGCGTGGGCGAGGCGGAGCGCGCGTCGGCGTCGGACCTGTCGCCGGCGTCGTTCCGCTCGGAGCTGGGCGGCGACGGCTGCCTGCCGCCGGCCAACCGCTCGTCGTCCGTGTACACCGACTCGTCGGACGACGTGAGCAGCCTCGGCTGCGACGCGGCCGACGAGCGCGACCGCCGCCACACCGAGCACTACGAGAAGGACATCCGCCAGATCGTCGAGTACTTCGAGCGCAGCGGCGGCGGGCGTGCCGCCGCCGCCGCCGCGCGCGCCCACCGCGCGCAACGGCACAGCCTCGGCTGCCGGCAGCGCGCGCTCGACCGGCTCAGCCTGGAGTGGGCGCGGCAGAGACTGGAGCGCGCCGAGCGCGCACAGGTGCCCGAGCGGCTGGTGGCCGACTGCCGGCGCCTGTTCGACGGCCGGCCCGACGGCGGCGCCGGCCGCGCCGCCGCCAAGCCCAAGCCGCCGCTCTGGCAGGGCACGGTGCGCGACAAACTGACCGTGTTCGAGAGCCGGCTGCAGCCGGCGCCGCTGTGATGACGCTAGTGCAAAGCTGTGCAGAGTACAAATGGGCCGCGGCGCCGGCGCCAGCGGCGGCTCGTCGCGCCCGGCCGGCTGCTGGTCGACGCTCGACGCGTCGCCGCCGACGCGACGTCGCCGGCCGGTCGTCGCGGCGACGCTGCGGATCTGGCGTTGCCCGCGCGTCGCTGTGGTCTAGTCAGGTGTGCGAGCGCCGGCGGAGCTGCGCTGGGCTCTGGTGGCGCGTGTGGTATGTTGGTGCGCGTGCGAGCAGGGTTCCGAGCGGCGGGCAGTCGGTGCCAATCTTCACGTGAGTCCTGTTTGGTGTGTCAGTCTTGTGGGTACCACTGCACACCCTGACCCAACCGAGATACGGTACCTGCTGACCCAGCTGTGGTTAGGTCCTCCCTCCCGGGTTTAGTCTTCCCGGTCGTGTACGTTGTTGGGTTTCGTGTATGTCCGGCTATCAAGCGGGCCAGCTGAGTAGTCATGTGGCGACCGGTGCACTGACACCGCAATACCGCCGGTCATGTCGGCTGGGCCGTGAGCCTTGCGTGTGACTCAGCACTGGTGTGATGCGATTTTGACCTGACATGACCTTGACATGCCCAGCGATGTTAGCCTCCGGGTGCTCTAAGCTGTCAAGCATGTCCTGTGAAGTACCTACTGAGATTTGGGCAGTGTTCCTATTATCGGTGCCCTCGCACAAACTCGGACAAAACCATCTCACTGTTGCCCCTGTCTTCCGTATGGCACCCCTCCCCCACCTCGTTTGTCGTGACACGATGAACTATCCTAACAGCACTCGTAGTTAACCAGTCTTCCACGTTCTGAACGTCCCGCTGGATCGCGCTGTAGGTCGGTAAGCGTCAGGCCCACCAATCCAATACTCTGGGTCGCAGCGCCTGCGGACACACACCCTCATCACCACGATGTCGATTGTCTACTCGCGCGTGCGACTTTGCTCAGCGACCGTGTGATCGTATTCAAATTTGTACTTAGCCGTTCACTCCACGTCGTTGCCAATTGTTGGACATGGTTCGTGTTGGCCACTCGACTCCTGCGTCGCTGTTGTTTGTTGCGGGAGCCAGTGTTCCGTGTGTGTGGGTGGCTGGTTGTGGGTTCGTGAGAGAGACTGTATGGGTGTGCCTGTGTCGGGCCGATACTGGAGCTGATTGTCCGAGGCCGCCCTGTGTGCCGGTGTCCGTAGGCGCGCCGTGTAATTTTAACTAACTTATCAAATAAAGATGATCCAGATGATGCGAGTCGTTTGATGATGCTAAGCGAATTAGTGAGCGTTATTAAGGCTACGAATACTAATGCGAGTAGCTCGCTCATCTTAGGACCGGGAAGTCGACACAAATGGAAACGACGTACCTATATTCTGATTCAGGGTCTTTCTCGGTTACAACATTTTGACAGAACTATATGTCAAAACACAGTTGACAGCAACTGGACGGGAACGATGGGGATGGGTGGAGTTGCAGAAGTGGGAAGGATCGCCGGGCCGACGAGCTGCTCATCCCGGCCGCCGGCCAGATCGCGACCGGTGGTAAGTAAGCCAGCACAGAGGGGTGGGCGCCGGTACAGGACAAACGGCAGCTCAAGCGCGGAGCCTCACCCACACCACCTCCCGCACCCGCCACGTGCGGCGCCTCACCCGCACCACCTGCCGCACCCGCCACGTGTGGAGCTTCACCCACACCACCTGCCGCACCCGCCACGTGCGGCGCCTCACCCACACCACCTGCCGCACCCGCCACTTGCGGCGCCTCACCCACACCACCTGCCGCACCCGCCACGTGCGGAGCTTCACCCACACCACCTACCGCACCCGCCACGTGTGGCGCCTCACCCGCACCACCTGCCGCACCCGCCACGTGCGGCGCCTCACCCACACCACCTGCCGCACCCGCCACGTGTGGCGCCTCACCCACACCACCTGCCGCACCCGCCACGTGTGGCGCCTCACCCACACCACCTCCCGCACCCGCCACGTGCGGCGCCTCACCCACACCACCTGCCGCACCCGCCACGTGTGGCGCCTCACCCGCACCACCTGCCGCATCCGCCACGTGAGGAGCATCACCAACACCACCTGCCGCACCCGCCACGTGCGGCGCCTCACCCACACCACCTGCCACACCCGCCACGTGTGGTGCCTCACCCACACCACCTGCCGCACCCGCCACGTGTGGCGCCTCACTGGCAAACAGCTAACAAAGCGGCAAGGGTCGCATCGGACACTTCCGCTGGACTTTTCCCCATTGATGAACGACCTGACATGCCGCCAAAATGACTGGCAAGTTCAGGTCAAGACCACGCAGTGCGGCGCAGATGCTGGTCGGCAGCCCGAGGCGTCTCCACTCAGGATGGGTACCAGGCGCAGAGGTCGACACCAAGGCGTCAACAACATGATGTCTGGGCAGGAACATGTTGACTCACTCCGCAGATCCCATGGACGGCCGGCCGGTCAGAGCAGTCAGGTGAGATGCCCCGTCAGGTCAGGGGGGCATCGAGTCCAATCCATGCCGACGTGACCACGGTCGTCAACATCAGTGTTGCGCCTGAACTCCGATAACTGATTTGATGGGCTGGTCTCGAGCGATAAGTAAGCGTCATCTCTTCAGACCTAGAAGTGCTGTGGAATGTTTCCTGGTATGCACCTAAAGTTATTATTGTGACATCTCGCAAACCAAGGGTAATAATCGTGGTAGTGCAGACTTTGGAACAATGCTACCTGTGACATCCTACATTATGCGTTTTAAACAGACACCATAATCCAGTGTCAGTTAATACAAACGTATTTTGTTTCCGAGGAATTAATAGTACGACTCCACAGAGAACGCTTATATTCCTCGCTGTAGATGTCACAAGAATACTGTTGTGTTCAGCAACACGTTGTAGAACAAATGCCTCCAAACTTCAAAGCATGTGAGGTAAAATTGCATGGTGGTGGTGGGTGGGTGGGGCTAAGTAAACGTGTCCGAGTGTTATTGCACGTATAGGTCAAGTGCTAATTTACATGCGATGCGACCACCTACGATTTTGTATTGCGACCGTGGAGGAACAATTAGCGTCGACGAGCTGCCACATAGTGTGAGTGGTGGCGCATCCTTTGTCGACCGCATCCTTTGTCCCTACCGACGGTGAAGAAATTTGAGGAAATAATGCCTAAGCGAAATAATAAGACTCATAACTAGAAATAGTAAGTCCTAAGTTTTTCGACCGAAGCCGCGAAGAATTGTAAACAAGTCTTTACAATTATTGCCTCCAACTGGCCAATATTATATGTGGTTGAGTGGTGGACAATTCAGGTAGTGAATATATATATATATATATATATATATATATATATATATATATATATATATATATATATCATTGGCGTTGTACACGAAGCGGTTAAACGTTAAAATGTTAGATTTTTGCACTCGAAAAGTTGTTGATCTTTAACCTGACGTTGGAGGTCAGCCAGTACCTAAAGAGAAAAATCCGGTATCGCAGGATTTCGTCACGTACAATACCACTTGGTGGTGTAATACTTCCAAAGTTTGTGCAGCAAGTCAGAGTCAAACATTCGAACAGCTGAACTGTTTAGATACGCAGCCAGCAAACTATATTTACAGGATAGGAACGTGGAATAAAGTATTTAAAGCCCCTTGTATGACACCATTAGCCTATGCACAACACGGTGCTGGCCCCTTACTTCCATCAGTTACGAATATATGGGTAGACACTACATGCACTGCAAGACTTCAGCATCTAACAAACATTGGTTATATGGTAATATGCTTGCCTAATTTGTATACGTAATAAATAGTTCGCCTGACCTTTCGGCGAGATGACATTCTGGCGCCAGTGGTCATGGTCCGCGTGGCTCGTGACCGACGAGCTCGCAGTGGCGCCGCTTGATCAGAATGGCTCGTGACCGACGAGCTCGCAGTGGCGCCGCTTGATCAGAATGGCTCGTGACCGACAAGCTCGCAGTGGCGCCGCTTGATCTGAATGGTTTGTGACCGACGAGCTCGCAGTGCCGCCGCTTGATCTGAATGGTTTGTGACCGACGAGCTCGCAGTGGCGCCGCTTGATCTGAATGGTTTGTGACCGACGAGCTTGCAGTGGCACCGCTTGATCTGAATGGCTCGTGACCGACGAACTCGCAGTGGCACCGCTTGATCTCGACAGCGAGTATGTCGACGTAAGTGCGTACCATGCGGTATGGTACACTTTGATCGCTTCCAATCGATGGTGAGGTCAATGAGATGTGTGACGCCAGAGAGGTGGGTCCGACATCATTGTAACAGGTAGGATCCCAGTGGGGCCGGAAAGACTTCAGTGCGACAGGTGATACGCCAGTGAGAGGTGTGACGTCAGTCTGGTGGGTCCAACGCCAGAGAGTTGGGTCCGACGCCAGAGAGTTAAGTCCGTCGCCCATGCGGTGGGTCAAGCGCCAGTGTGGTGGGTCCAACGCCAGTGTGGTGGGTCAGACGCCAGTTTAACGGGTGAGATGCCAATATGGCGGGTCCAACGCTAGTGTTGCGGGCGAAATGTCAATGTAATGGGTGAGACGCAGGTGAGATGCTTGACGCCAGTATGGTGGGTCCGACGCCAATGACATCAGTGTGACGTGTGAGACGCCAATGTGGCAGGTGAGACACCTGTTTGACGAATGACACCCGGTGTGAAAGGCGATACGCCAACGTGATGGGAGATAAATCGGCGTGCTCGTTGAGACATCGGCATGAGAGTTGTGGAGAGAGAAATAGCTGGGAGTGAGAGAGTTGTTTCAACATGAGTAGAGCGGCCGAACTTCAGCGACATCCTCGCCTCAACATCAGTGGAATGTGAGGAGGGGCGGTGATGAGGGGCAGGCCCATCACGAATCACGCTCGCCAGCCTCCCAGCTATGTGCTGAATGGCGATGTTCTGCCGCTGGAACACCGCCATTGACCGATGGCGCGCATCACAAAAACAAATGCCACGGGCGCTAGAAAAACGCGGCCAAACAGCGTCGCGGCAAAAACGTCCGGCTGGCTTCGACGGGCGCCGGTTATGTGCGACTACTGCTAGTTCTGGTCTGGTTGCAGTCCACACTGGTCTTCAGCGAAAGTAGGTCTCGGTTAGCGGACAAAAAGGCCTTACGGCACACGCCCATCGTCGACAAGCGGCGTTTTTCCGACGGTCAACCGGAAATAACAAGCAGATCAACGGGAAATCATCCTGTTCACCGTAGGTTGGTCAGGCATCTTCGATAGATAATCAATGTGTGATAATGATCAGGATTATATGAATGCTGAAGCATTTATTACATACAGCATATCGTCGGGAACAAGATGTCATGGACCGCGAACATCATAAATATATTCCGCTCAGTCTCGACGACCAGGTTGATGTGATATATATATATATATATATATATATATATATATACATATACATACACATACATTTATAAATATATACATATATATACACATACATTTATAAATATATATATATATATATATATATATATATATATGTATATATCCATTGTTAGGGTGTGTATGTGTGAGCGTATGTGTCTGTGAGTGAATATAATGTTGCCGAGAGCTACTTTGAGCAATGATACATTGAAAGTGAGTAGAAGTAATCCAATGCTCATATTAACCGGAAACACGGCCATAAACTGGCCTGATATGTTTTGCTTCTGGCTCATGGGCGCAGCCAGGATTTTGCAAAGCAGGGATCCATAAAATTGTAATGACGCAGGGTCCTACCTTGGAGCACGAACGGCGCCGGTTTTCTCGGCGAAAATGTACAAATTGTCTTGTTTCATTCCGTGCATTTGTATTGCTAAATGCTAGTAACAGCGCGGGACTTCTGGGAGGACGCCATGTTTTGTTGTTGCGGCTTCACATGTTTGTTTGTATATTGGTTGGTTCACGACACACTTTATGCACATTCACGGGTAATGGCGCCGCCCACACTGTTTCGCCGGTGGGCCGCGGGATTGGGAAATGTCCTGAGTAGCGCTAGAGTCGAACCCGGACTTTTGGTACCCATAGCCCGACACCTTAACTACTCGGCCATCCCCGCCCCGACTTCACATGTGTGTACGTGCAAGTGGTGAGCCATCGATTAGCACTCCTGCTAATTAATGAGCTCATGTAAACTGGGGAAACGTTTTGGAGGTGACGAGTTATGGTTTGATACCAGTGTGTGACGTCTCTTTACTGCGCATGGGATGCTTTGAACAGCGGTTCTAGCGGATTCTAAGACGAGACGCATGGACATCAACAGCGCCAAGTACACTCGGAGTTGATAGGTCAGAGGAAAAAACTATGTTGCTGAATATCTCAGGCGAAAGTATTCCCACCCTACTGAACGTTTGAGCCAGGGGGGAGAATTTATCTTCATCGGCTTGTGACACGCATGTACATATCGGCACCTGCATGTGACATACCGGTATGCCTCTACCGTTCTTGCAGCTCCAATAGAGCGTGCCAACATTGTCTTGTCAGTTCGAAAGGCAAGTACCACATCACATAAATGGTGCATAAATAAAGTGCGAGCTTTGCATGCTGAAAATGTTTTTGGAGCCCAAACGCAATATGGCCAAAAGCGGGTATTTCTTCCCTTAGTGAGGCAGGGGTGGGAGCAAGGCTCACTAATATCACCAAACGACGGGGTGGGCTAATCTGAGGACATATTTTCGGATGGAATTTGGGAAAAGACAAATAAACATCAGCAGTGTACCAAATCAGGGGGTCTGGACCACCCACTGACCCACCTGAGACCCATAGATGGGAAGCAGGGCTGGACAAAAATGCACATTTGCAACAAAAAAAAAGAATCTTGAAAGAAAGTGACGAGGTCGCAAATTGAGGTGACCGAACTTTTAATATTGCAATTTCTGATCATCAGATAGAGGAAAGTAGGGGTTAGTTGGCCATGAAGGTCCTCCACGCAAAAGCGGGTGGGCTAGGTCCGCCAGTGCCCTGAAATGGCGCAACACCAGCTAGTGAGTGCTGTGAACCCGTGTGCATTTAACACAAAATATTCCATGCTCCCTGATACGACTTTGGTTACAAAAGTGACGTGATGAAAACGCATGCTTTTTGGTATACCCATTCTTCCGTTTGGAATTATCGTTGTAAGGCCCTGGTTACGCCGCTGGCTGGAGTCCAACTCTCCGGATGCCAAACATATCTCAGATGTCTGCTGGCTAGTGACACCTAGCGGTACGAAGCAATTCTTTAGTAATGATGTTTTGCACTTGGTGACAGCACTAATGGTGTTTTCTTTAAACTCAGCTTGTAATTGTTCACAACAGATGGCAGGGCTTCATCTTCCCGTCTCCAAATCGATCCCAGGCGCCCGCCGCTCTGGCCATGCGAGTAGCGGTTACAGTTATGTATTGTTGGGCATCAGTTACATAGATGTACTGTAGGCCTAGCTAGCTTTATGGTGGTGGTGCGAACAAAGTGTGATGTGAGCCTGACCCTGTTGTGGAAAAAGAGACGAAAACCAACACTGGGATGCCGGAATTTACCTTCAAGTGATGCCCAGCACAATCAGAGGTGAGTGCCCTCTGCTTTGGCGCACAAGGGTCGTTGAACTCCGAATCAGCTGTTCCAGCTCGTTTTGGTGTGGAACGGTGAATTTGATTTCAAATTGTGTTTTTACGTACGGGCCATGGAATTGAGAGCGGATTGTATGTGGATGATGAGTTCGTTTCGGAAAATGGGAATGGAAATAAGAAGTTGTGTGATATAGCATTGCATGTAGGTTGATGCAGTAACGAATCCGTAACTGCTAATTCACGTGTTTTTAGAGGGCTTTGACCCCACCTTAGCTTGCCCTAGAAACCATTTCAATTTTGAACATGAGACCCAATGGGGTGGGCCGACAATCGTTTTGGACTTGCACATTTCCTCCATGTATTGCACCCCACTACACACGTCCTGATAACGGCGAAAATCATGGATAGAAACCTCCATACCAGGGGTGTTATTTTATATACGCTTGAAGGGAAAATGGCCCTTCAATGTTGTTTTCATCTCCAAATAATTTAAACTTTTAACATTGGCTTTATGGAGTGCGACCCCAATTCATTGGGGACTAACCATCACATTTCCTCCCCCTCCCCCAAATAATTTTCAGCAATTGGAACTCGTGCTCCGTATGGCACGTAAGTCAGCTGCCAGACCAATTATTCAACTGCCACATTTTTTTTTCGGTTTTGGCGTTACGTTTCTGCATACGTGTTGATTTCTGAAAAAAATTCAGGGATGCATGAAGGCAATTGGCAGGAATGTGCCCCCAAATGGATTGGGGGCACACTCCATAGGGTTCCATGTTCAAAGTTAAAATTATGCGTGGTGGCAAATCCAACAATGAAGGGGCACTTACCCCTCAAAATTATGTAAAACAACACCCCTGCGCATGATTGTTCATTTTAAGAAGTGTTTTAGGGGTGGGGAAAATTCATGAAGGCAATGGGCAGGACCAGATGGATTGGGGAGCACATTCCATAGGACCCCATGGTGAAAGTTGAAATTATTGGGGGAGCAAAGTGACCACTGAGGGGCATTTCCCCCTTAAAAGACACAACCCAACACACATGCACCTGTGTCTATGGGCATATACTAGCAAGAGTTCCCCTCCGAGGGCTTCAGGGACCCACACTCCCAGTCAGGCTGGCGCGCCTTTTCCACTCAAGAGTATACCTGGGGGCATCTCACGGGGACCATGAATTGATACGATTTAGAATTCCGTACGAGATAGGGAAAATATAGTCAATGGCAGCCAATAGGAGAGGCTGTACAATAACGGCAGAATAATGCTCTTCTATTGGCCTTATTATAAATTCTGCCACTTCCTTAAAGCAACAGACGTAGGCAATGACTGGAAAACATTAGCAAGTCCCAAGTATGTTTGATGCACCTCAAAATGTTATTGATATGGCTTGGCCTCTATCAAAACAGGGAGAGATCCCGGACGATTCATGAGGGGCAAGGGACGTTCGTCTGGAGGAGCGCCTTGGAGGGACGCCACTGCGAAAATTCCTGGTCTTTGGCTGGAAAATTCACTAAGCGACGATGGGAGATGCACAGAAGGATCACGAAGCTTTGGTATCGGACAAAAAACTGTATTCCCAGACCGCTGACGGATGTAGGATTTCGTCAGGCGGCGTAATTCTGAAGGAGCACGTTCCGAAAAGTTCGTTCAACGGAGGGGTCAGGAAAGAGAATGCGAGATAATGTACCGTCGCAGGTCGTTATGTCTCTCGACCAAAATCGCGTGCCTGTGAGGTGGAGAGTTTGTGGCTCATCCGTAGCCACAGCCCCCTTTGACCCTCTCCCCGCCCCCGGTAGCGACTCCCGAGGGGGAGCGGCAATCGTGCCTCCCTGGAGGGGCGCTTTTCCCGGTGAAAGGGGCGCCACCTTTCCATGGGTGGGTGGGGCACATGTATCCAGTGTTCATTCTGTGTATTCGCCTGTGAATAAGATATATATATATATATATATATATATATATATATATATATATATATATATATATTCAACGACGCACATGCTTTGCACAGTCCCTCCAATTTTTACACATCTGACTTCAGACGGTCACTGAGCGACTTAATACGGTCCCTGCCTACTTTAGATGGCTCCTCTCATATTTATTCAAGCCCCTTCGAAATATGGCGGCCATTTTCCTACTCTAGAAGGCACCTCTCAGACTTCAGATGACCCCTCTCCAAGGTCAAGCGGCTCCTCTCAGACTTCATACGACCCCTCTCGAACTTTTGGACTTTTGTAGCCCTCCTTCGCTAATACATGCTTTGTTTCTCCCCAATCGAGTTGTCGGTCGATTGGAAACACAATGCAATCCCGATAATATTTGATTGGCCGGACTTCCGTTGCAGTCGTTGATGTATGTACCCAGTGTTTTCTGTGGCCAGTTTGGATGGTATTGAATCTGCTGCCAACAGCTGACACCATGCTCCGGACTATCCAAGAGCTCGGCCACGGAATATATTTCAGGTAATATCGGCTAGATAAGTTAGAATGCCATATTGTCGTGGGTTCATTAAGGTGCGCGAGTGCGATGGTGAGTTAAAATAAAGTGAGCTATTCTCAAATATTGGGATGCGAGAAGTCCATGCGAACCCTCCGAGTGTGGGACATATATTACTCAATTGACATGGTCGTTGAAGCCAAAGCTGCCCATCCAAGTTTTTTAAAAGCTCTTGATGTTAGCCATAAGGCATTGCACGCCAGGCAACCACTTCTAAGAAAGTAAGAGAAGAAAAAAACGACAAACACAAAGGGTGATGAAGGTGAAATAAGAGGAAATGTCCCACCACCCCTGGAAGCGTTCCTGGACCCTGTGCACATTTTTCATTGCTAAAGTCGTGCATAGTTTAGTGCAATTTACTCTGAATGGTCCAAAACACCATTGATGCCTATTCATGTACATTGATATAAAACAGCGGCGCAGTCAAGAGGCTAAAGCGGGGAGATATCATATGTTGTTGATTGTGTAGACGTCTTCGCAACGAGTGTCACAACTACCTATTATTTTATCATTCTTGCATTATGGCAATGCTTAGAGAGAGGTTTTGACCAGAGGCGTTACCAGGAAATCATGTTAGGAAGGACCTTGACAAGGGCAGACCAAGGAATTTTCATGTGGGGGCGTATTTTCCTTGGAAGAGCGGAATTCGATTTTTTTTCATTCGGCGGAAAACATCGTTGATTGGACTGATGGGGAGCATTCTGAGGGGGCCTTTTCGTTTCAAAAGGACGCCTTTTTATTTGAAAAGGTGCGTTGGCTGAAGAATACTTTGAGCGTATGCATACGTGTCCTGAATACTATTCGTCATCTCCGTGATCCGCCATTGGGAAGATGTTTGACCTTGTCACTGCTTGTGGTGCATGATTACCGTTTATCCTGCTCAACCCTCCAAGTCTTCCACTGCATCTTAATGCTACCGCTTTGATATAGCCGGCTATTGATTGCAACATTTCCTTCCCTTGGATCCGCCTCTGACGTGGTTAGGCTCAAAGTAAGCATGTCCATAGGTAAGCAAGTAGTATCAGGCTTTAAGCAAGGCAAGGGACATTTCCCCTTTTGCCTGCGCCTTCGGTACGCCAGGAAATAATAGCGGCTGGGGGTGTTCCCCGGGGCACAGGATCGACCAACTCCCACGACATCGAGGTCACAGACTTGATCCGCCTATTAACAGTCTCCTGAGTTCGGCGGCACCCCCGAGGGTGTCACCTCGTGGTGTCACATGGGTCGTCCTGTGCTCACTGGGCCCGACAAACCCAGCTAGCACCTCGGCGTGCACAAAATGCTGCGACGAGCTGACAGCAAGTACGTGAAGAGGGCTGCCCGCAAGGTTGCCGAAAATGGAACGGCCGCAGTGTATATATCATGTCTGTGAGTGTGTCCATCACATAATTCCATCACTAGGAGAACTGAACATTATTTTATTTTGAAGGAAGTGAATACTTGCACCCCTTTTGGGATCTGGTTAGCAAAGCTGATGATTGCCAGTGATGATGGTTCCAATACATGCGTGTTCCCGGTGCTCATGGTTTCTGAAGCTGATGGTTCAGGGATCCGGCGACTCACCTACCTGGAACGTCGTCCTACCGCTCATCAAATGGCTGCGGTGCATGCATAATGTACCAGGCATCAAGGGAAGGTCCAGCCACCAGCGCGGTGGAGCTTCGCAGGAACAAAAGTTAAATCCCCACGGGAAAGACCATTTTGTGTTTCGAGTTCACAAGGAACGTCGTAATGTTAATGCCAGAACTCAGTTCCGGAGCGATCCTAAACGCTTCTGGGCCCGAACACCCTCTACTTAATGGGAAGCTGCACAACAGGGTTCGAGGATGCTGCTCGGTGTTGAAGATCGATCACTGCATCAGCACAAACACTTCAACACAGTACGACTTCCGCCGATTTTGGCACGCTTCATTTTTACATCATCTGAAAGTCGTGCTGTTGAAATTGAAACCGCTCGAGGAGTAGAAGAAGAAGAGATTCTCCCCAATATCCTGCTGCACGTCAGGACGCGCCATGGAGAGGGATCAGTTTGCGCCAGACACTGCTGGCGCGGATCCTCGGATCCCACCGAGAGGTGAGACGTGCGGCCAGCAAAGTGTGACGTCCGGCTGCGGCGGCGCTCCTGCGTGCGCCTCTGCCGTGTACGCCGGTCACGTATGCACCTGGCCGCCGCCGCCGCGTGGACCGTCGCCAGACATGGACAGCGGTCGGGCGGCGTGTCGCCGCTGACGTCACGCCCCGGTCGGGGCCCGGTGCGCCCCCAGATGTGCATATGCTTGGCACGATCCGAGCTGGCACCTGCCCCGGACCGTCCGAAGCCAATGCGACAGCGCGGCGCGCCCTGCAACAGTCGGATGTCACTGTTGGAAAAGACGTGGCCGACGTGGAAAACATGATGTTGCGGGAGTTTCATGGTGGCTTTGCCGTTTTGTTGATTTAATTGCGTTTAACGGTTTGAGAGAGCGGGTTTACGGGAGGCGCAATTGAACGTTTGCTCTAAACCATCAAATATCAAGTCATTTGTGTTTCAAGAACTAAGCAGTTTTTGTGAGAACATTGTTTTATCTCGAAGGAAGGAAAGTAATCACCCATCTTGCAATGCACCAGCCACGCCTTCACTGTTAATGCCCGCACTATTCGTCAGCAGGCCTCTCAAGGAATGCCAGCGGCCATCCCCAAACCTGTTTAGTTTATGCTTTTCTGGTGAAGAGTGCTGTCGACCCTGGAGGGGTCATTGCTCTCTCGCCCCCACCCGTCCCCTCCGCGGCGGCGCGACGGCAGCCAACGGAGCTCGTTGTCAGCTGTTGGACGCCATAAGCAGCTGTCGATTTGTCTTCGGTAACCGCATGTTCTGGTAATAAGCTCACCGATAGCACTAATCGCATAGCCGGTGAAATAGGTTTGCGTCCGTCCCCAGCGCTTCCGCTGGGCAATGCTTCGCAATTTTTACCGCTTTGATCGTTCCATGGTACATGCTCGCCAACTTCCACAAATGAGTGCTGTTGCGAGGGTAATGGAAGTCGTCAAGATTGCGTTGGTGACCTACAGATCATCATGTGATGTCGGACCCACATGTTTACGTCTCTTGACAGCAGTGTTAGTCTGCGTCTAAATCACATGCAGCGCATCCTGAATGCAAGCTGTCGCCTTTCGGGCATGCTACAGCGATTGTTGATCCCAATCATACACGAACAAAGACTATGTCTCAGTCCGACCGGACTCTTGCCAAAGCGGACACGAAGCACGAAGTCCTTCACATCCCTGTCCGGTTTTCGATAGCAGCCGGTCTAGGCCACTGACGCCTCGTGCGCGTGTGGCAACCGGCGCAGGATAATCCTCCGCCCTGCTGGTGAATGCCCAAGTAGGCTACTCGTGGGTGTGAAGATTGGCCACTCGTGGACATGAGGATTGGCTAAAGGTCGTAGGTGCCGGCTCGTTCGTTCATGTCTGAGGTGTGAGGGTGTGTGCGTTTGTGCGTACTCTGCCGTTCTCAGTTCTCCAATCAGGGTATGTTCATTCAAACCCTACAGCAATTGTTTACTAGGACTCCGAAAGATAGCAGGTGATTTGATTAGAATATGTTTCACTAGGATAATAATTATGCTGTCGGAATTGTACGAGATGTCCGTTTTAGCAGCAAACTTATTTGACGTTTGTATTGTGTTCCAAATATGTAATTGCATTCAAATATTTGCTGTCGAATTTTCTAGAGCTGGTGGAAAATTATAAATGAAGTGCTTACATTGCAGACTGCTTAATTTTTTTTTCTCGCAGCGTCGTGGTCGGGAATGTGAGTGACTTCTCAAATCAGATCTTGGAAAAAATAGCAGCTTCCTAGATGACATCGATGATTTCCTACAACTGTGTAAATTAATTCGTGAATTAATCGACTGCATCTTCGATATAGCGGAAATCTAAATCGGAAGAAGCATTTTCATTTAAAGGTGTTTGTTTTCACATCAAAACACAATTTGGTCGTTTCGGCGCACCAATATATTTGGTTTTTGTCGTGATCTGTCACGTATGTCGCCATGCAAATCGCCGCTGTTCTTGTCACCAGTATGCGTGGTCCTGACATGTTTTTTCTCGTCGTCTCATCGGCACGAAATTTAGTAAATTGCTCGTGTTTCGGGCGTGACACTGTTGGCGGCGTGGTTTCGCGGAACATCGCCGGCTGTGGGTATCCTCGATGTCAACAGCACCTGTCCAGCGGCCTCCGACGTGGGGCTCGTGCTTCTGATGAAGTCCGCCGGGCCTCCAGTGGCCACGATGGCCTCTCTGTATGGGTACCGCGGTGTCGCATCACAATGCAGGCCGACACTCGCGAGAGACCCCGGTGCCTGCGGCGGCGTATTGACCCGAGGAGGAGCAGCGTCACCGATGCTTGCTGGTGACGCTACGCCAAGAGCGCAGTGCCGGGTTCGGCACCACCGCAACCCGCACCCCCGAACAGCCCCCACCCCGAACAGCCCCCACCCCGAACAGCCCCCACCCCGAACAGCTCCCACCCCGAACAGCCCTCACCGTCGAACAGCCCCACCCCGAACGACCCTCACCGGCGAACACCCCCACCCTGAACAACCCCCACCCCGAGCAGTCCGCAAAGCCCGAACAGCCCGCACCCTGAACAGCTCCCAGCCCGAGCAGCCCCCAGCCCTGGGCAGCCGGCAACCAGTTCACTTCGCCGACATTCTGGGCGTGCTGGCTGGTTCTCGGCCCGCAGTGCTCGTCTGCGGAGGCCGTTGGCGGGTGATCAGACACGCGACTCCCGCTGCCAGACACCGGCTGATGCCCTGCGGCGAACGTGGCGTGGCTGGCTGCACCGCTCGGTGGGAGTTGTGAACGTGCGCCCTCTGTGGTTGTAGGGCGGGGTGTGGCTGGTGTACCCGACGGCTCTCCTGGTCCAGTGCCCACCCGATCACGAGCTATTGGTCGGCGGTGTCACTTCCGCTGTGGGGAATCTGCTGGACACAGGTTCCGGTGTATGGCCTGTGTAGCGAATAAGCGTCAGGACTATAGCAATAGCACCAGGAATAAGCAATAGCCAGTGACTGATCTACATACCTTTCACGCATTTTGTGTATTCGCGACAGTGGACCTATGAAATGGCATTACGAGAACACGCGGCACGAGGAGAACGAATATCGCTGCTGGGAACGTTCGGAGGACCTGTGGCTGAGGAGACATGAGATCACACTGGATATTATTGTTTGGAATGCGTGCACATGGTGGATATTGTTACATGGAATACATCATGCGTGTGATGGACGTATGGATCAGAAGACATGAGATCATGCTGGACATTGCTGCTGGAAACGTGCGAGGAACGTGTGAATCAGTAATAGACAGATCACACCAAGTTTTAGTGGTGCGGCCCGGTGCGGTGGAGGAATGCATCAAAAGACACGTCCCTAACCTGGCCAACAGCACTACGTATCAGTGCTGTGGGCCGGGCCAAGGACGTGTGGATCATGAGACATTAGGGGTGTCTTCACAGACACCTGAACGACGGATTCTACGTTGACTACGTCACACATGACGTCATATGATTATGTTTGTGCTTGTGTTCACGACGTAAAATTTGTGTGATGTCGCATAAGCTCTCTGCCGGATTCATGGAATCTTTTCCAAGTACTTCGTCGAATTAGACAGTAGTGGCGCCGTAGTTCTGAATGTAAACATTGCCAGATTGCGCTAGAAGCAGGCATGTTTCTCGTTGGTATTTCTGGGTGCGTGTCAATCGTGAATGTCTTGATTGTGGTGAGATGCCTATGAATACATGCGCCGTCACTGGCGACAATGTAGCCTGGCTGCAAGCAAGAAGGTATCCCTTTGTAAAGTCATGAAGTGCGTTAAGGCACAATAAGAGCCACAGGGACACATCTGGATGAAGCCTATCAAGGGAAGATACTATAGAACCCTAATCAGTACCATGTCCTATGTGCTAAATACAATTTATCGATAATAAAACACACGCGTGACTCGCACCAATCGCCTATATCAATTTTACTTCATCCACTAATTTCCCATCTTCCCATCGCACATCTTATAATTAATATATACGACTTTTTAACCCACATAATCTACCCACCATACTTTTGAACAGATTAAATGAGGAACTAGCCAACACGTCGCCAGGCAGCTCATCCTATAGCTCAATCACCCTTTGACTGAACATTCGTTGGCGTCATAAAGTCGTAAAGTGTTCACGCTGACCAAGAGCCATAGAGGCACATAGTAGTTAAGCCAACGAGGGAAAGATGCCATAAGCCTAGAAAAAGACAACAAAACATCCTAATCAATGCTAAATCCCAAATTACAAAGAAACTATCTACCCCAGCGTATCCAGCCTTGACCGCGAGAATTGCGCTGCTCATCGGTATCAATCCCTGATGATGAAACACTACTCAGCACTGTGCTTTGAGCTATAAAGAACCTATGTACCCCAACACATCTAGCCCTGTTCACTGGATCTGTGAGCAGTCACAGAATACATTTTACATGACGTCACGCACAATATCGCATTCTGCATCCGTTGCGAGAACACTCCAAGCTGGCGCGCCCATTCGCCGCAGCCGACGCCGCTGTGGGTATTGCAGCCGCCCCGACAAAATGAGCCGGTCTAAGCTATATTGGCCGCCGCCTTTGATCCACCATTTCCCCGTCTCGTGAAACGTTCCGCGTGGACTGTGCTCCGGTGCCACCACGTGATGCCGTCTATAGTTCTCTGTGCTGCGGCACCACTCTTTGCCCTCTGCCCGGGTTGCGGTATCATTCCTTGTCTGAACTCATGCACAATCCTTAGGTTCTCTGTCATCCTCTGTGCTTCGATTTTGCTCACTTCTTGTGTCCCAGTCGGTGTTGCATCTAAAACGCCGCTATGCTTGAGCCGAGCTTGATGTGCTGCGTTCTCCGATATCCCATACAAATATATATATAGCCTTTCCTTTATCACATATTAAGCGTGGTTTTATAAAGCACGACAGTTGTGTGAACAGCAGCTTGCAATTGTTTCCAAATTTGCCGGTTATGCTCTTGTTCTCCGTAAATAACTTTAGCCTACCGCCAACCCACTGCTGCAACTCACTATCTATGTTGTCTTGTTAATGCTAAAATACTTGTTATAACCCCCACTTGTTTGCTTCCGTAATTTAAGCTGGGCTTAAAGATGTTTCCAGTACTCACACCATGCATTCCCACATGATTTTTTTCTAGATAACTTCTCGGAATATGCCGAAGGAAAATCGAGCTGAAAGTTGCACCGACTCCCTATTCCCGGAAATTACCCTGGTTGCAAGCTTGTTTCGTGGGATCTTTCATCATGTAGTGTGTGTAGCGGTAGGATGGTGGTATAAATGTTACGCCTACATTCTGGTGGTAACCGAATGTCATCGTGAGTGGAGCCACTCTGAAACTTCTCGACAGAGACATGCCAACTGGAGGATTCGGATAAACACGACCTCAGTGGTCGTATCTGATTCATCTGAAAACAGAGGAGCGGTGTTCGACATGGCGCCAGGTGCATTTTCCAGTTCCTGTTTTGGTACAGTTAAAGATGAACTGGAAGGACGCGGTAACAAATATGCGGACTTGGAATCCGTGTACCAAACCATACCAATATACTACGACTCGTTTGTATGTTGTGGTATTCGCTTAATTACTGCATATAGACGATCAAATTGTTGAGGGGTAAAATTTCGTAATTGCGTTGTTTCTGTAAGCGAGTTTTATCGTGTCGGGTGTGTAAACATCGCGATCGAATGTCCACCTCCGTTAATCGGGTAAGTTCCCGTAAGTGCAAGGTAGCCAAACAGATCGCCGAGGCATGCAGTGCTCGGCTGCAGTGTTTCAGCCGAGTGTGTACGGATGTGTACATGGTGTGCGGGAGGCCGTGCTGGACCTGACGTGCTACAACCAAACACAAATCCGGGTGCCGTTTGTTCATCTTGATTTTTTGCGTATTCTCTTTCGGTGAAGCGCTGTGGATTCAGTCATTATCTCGATGCAATGCCTATGGTATTGCTGCAAATAATAACTGTGAAAGAGATTACTTGCTTATTGATGCTACGCATTCCACAAGTTTATAGTAGCTGTAGAGTTTCGATCTACTATTTTGATTGCATTACCGAGCGTGATTGTATCACAATTATATTCAATGGATGCATCAGTTCAGAACCCAGCTCAAACACGCCGCAACATTCTGGTAGCGTTTCCACTTACGTCATTGCCTCCTGAAATGTGCATTTTCGACTATATGCTAGATTCGACCATACGAAGTATTCATCTACGGGAAAAATATCGTTTGCGTCACAGCAGTCATTTGAATGTCACACAGTTGCAAGCTAACTTAGTGTTTACATTGGTCCTGCTGGTGCAGGAGTGAAGTACCGTGTTCCGCTCGGGTTGCCGAGACCCGAGATCAGGCCGACGAACAACGAAGTGACTTTCAAGATGGATACCGTTATAGTGTCTGGATCGCACCACCCCTGGCTGGGATCTGGTGATCGATCTCCGCGGATCTGGTGGTCGATCTCCGCGGATCTGGTGGTCGATCTTCGCGGATCTGGTGGTCCATCTCCGTGGATCTGGTGGTCGATCTCCGCGGATCTGGTGGTCGATCTTCGGGATCTGGTTGCCAATCTCGTGGGTCTAGTTGCCAATATCCGAGCTGCACCTCCTGACCTTGTCACGTGAAACTGCCAGCGCCTCCTCGCTTGTCACGGCTCGTGAACGAAGCGTACCTTTGTCGCGACGGAGTGTGAGAGCGTCGCGTGACAGCAGTGACGAAGGCGCGGTTGAGCAGGACGTATATCTTCCATCGCAGACGTCTTGCAACACTGTCGTCGCTGCGCCGTATTGTGTTGCAAAACCGTGCCAGCCTCTAACGGCAGTCGAAAAATCAGTGCTTGCGTGCTAACACCAGCAAAAGAAGTGCTGGCCGTTACAGACGTCTGGTGACTACTACAGGTCGTTGCCCCGACTGCGCCGACCACTGTCATTCTCAGTGAGATGAACATGGAACGAGTCATGGCGGGGTACAAGCCGTGATGCTTATCTCTGCATTAAGCTTATCTGGTGCACTACCTGACAGGACTTGTTGAGTCCATGTATTGAGTCACGTGCGTATCTTGACCTCGGGTCGGTGGGATCAATACGGGTGACAGCTGCGAAGTCTTGGAAATCGTGCTTGCCTGGCTGAAACGTTCGAAGTCGTTTTCGATCATATGTATGCTTCTCGCTGGCGAAGCCAACATTTATCGGATTGGTGATGCAGAAGCAGCATCTTTGCTCCAAGCCTATGGATGTCCATCTAAAACACCCAACCATTCCACCATTTGCTCAGTTAACTAGTCCATCTAGCCAATATCTATATGTATGCCTATCTATCTATATATCGATGGACTGCACGTGTGAAGATGATTACTTATCTTTATACATCCGTGGAGACGTCTAGTCTTGTCAGATTGATATTGAAACTATCTGACCTGTCCCCTTGAAATGTAGTGGCTCAGTATATCTTGCCAGTGGGCATCGATCTGCTGTCTACATCTATGAACATCTTCCACCAAGATGCGTCCGGCCGCGGACGCCACATCACGTCACGTCACGCCACGTCACGTCGCGTGTGTGTGTGTGTGTCATGTCCTGTGGAGAGCCCTTAACACTGCGTAGCGTTTGTGGAGGGTTCGTGGACGTGACGTGATCGTACGTGAGCTGACTCAGCACTGCGTGGCTCTGAAATATGCCGAAGACGAGGACTGGGGGTGTGACGTGACGCTGTTGCTTTCGGCGACGTGACGTGACACTTTCAGACCCCAGATGACGTCACACAGGTGTGCCTAGCGTGACGTGAGGATGTGTGACGTACTCGCGATCAGCTGCCGGGCCTGGCAGCCGGGGAACAGGGCCCGGCTACCAGGCGAGCCCTGAGTGTGGCTCTCGAGCACACCGGGGTGTCACCGCTCCTCAGCCGTAGCTCGTGATCCTGCAGCTCCTCAGCTGTAGCTCGTGATCCTGCAGCTCCTCATCTATAGCTCGTGGTCCTGCAGTCGCCATGTCGCGAGCACACCGGGGTGTCGCCGCTCTTCAGCCGTAGCTCGTGATCCTGCAGCTCCTCACCTGTAGCTCGTGATCCTGCAGCTCCTCATCTGTAGCTCGTGATCCTGCAGCTCCTCATCTGTAGCTCGTAGTCCTACAGTCGCCATGTCGCGAGCACACCCGGGTGTCGCCGCTCTTCAGCTGTAGCTCGTAATCCTATAGTCGCAGTGTCGCAATGCCAGTTCTGCGATGCCGCCCATGACTGGCCATAGATCCAGCTGTTGCAAACCGTGGCTGAGTTTCAAACGGTGAATCTACGTTGTTGGACTGGAGGTACTAATGCTGTGCTGTATGCGACGCACCACCGCCCTATGCCTGCTGCTTTGACGTGACTTGGTGCCTCGTACCCGGAGATAGTGGAAGGTTCTGGAATATCTCAAATATTTCAGCTGAACTAATACTACTCCTTACTTCGAGCCTGCTTATCTATGATTTCAGCCGGTAATGCTTTAATAAGCACACGGTTTAAGTCAGACATGAGGGGATTAGGCCAGTTAAATACGCCTCTTTCACACCATAGTGAAGTTTTGGAACGCGGTGACGCTTTACTCTGGATGGACTCATACGCCTCCTTCACACCATAGTGAAGTATTGCAACGTGGAAACGGCTTACTCTGGATGGACTCAAAGTTTTGACGTTGTAGTATTGCTGGATAGGTTCGATATTTTATTGGAAACATTTTTGAAGGAAAGAGTCAGATGACCGCACGCTCACCCTTAATGAATGTAATTTTACCGGCGATCTTTTCATATGGCATCCTGTTACATTCGCCGCACCTGGTCAGTGTGTCCAAATTCTGAGACTGGTGGAAAATGACGCCGAATGACGAAAGTATTTACATCTTGTATCTGGAAAGATTAGTTTTACATCTCAAACTGTAAGCAGGAGGCTAAGCACAAACTTCATTGTGACTGCTTAGATATCACAAATAATGAAGGATTTGTTTTCCGTAAATAGTTTCCGTGTTCTTATATAAATTTTGGGACGGATTATGAATGTCACGTTGCTATTTAATATCATTTTACATCTCAAATCAGATACATTTGACTCCCTTTTCCTACATTTGACGCTCAACCAGAAACACTGCGCCTGGTATTGCATCGAGTGAAATTCTGTAGCTTTTCGTGTACACTGATCTTACCAATTTGGCATTGGAAATGCAAATGAATCTACAAACCCAATGACCCCCAAACACAAGCGTGCTATATGTGCCCACAAAAGAACATAGTGTTTTCCGATATTTGTGTTTTTGCTTCCTCTACTTAAAAAGGCTCTGAAGGCTCAATTGGTGAGCCCTGCGCGCACCTGTCGGCCAAACTATGCAGTTCCGTGCCAACATTTGAGGATGATTTTGCGTCTCGCTAGAGCTTTGAGGTAGCATTTGTCCCGTTGCCTCCACCCTTACAGAAGTCAGAGAGGCGCTACCAACCATGATTATACCGAAAGGCATGGCCGGAAATTCCTACAATTATAAACTGGGTTAGTTTGTGCGAGAAAAAAAATGTATGTGGAGTACGCATCGCAGTACGCAAATCACACCCCTGAACTCGTTCAGTAGCAGTTATTGCTGCCAGGGGTGATTGTTCGCGTGCATTCCACCAACTAGTGCGGGGGGGGGGGGGGAATGACCAAATCGATTACATGTCGGTAGCTCAGATGGATGGGGGAATAACCTGCCATGACGCGGATGGGACCATGGCCTGTCGTGACTCGGATGGGATCATGACCTGCCATCACCCGGATGGGGCTTTGACCTATCATGACTCGGATCGGAGCATGACCTGCCATCACTCGGATGGTGGCATGACTTGCCAGGGCCGTTGATCAACTGCTGCTGTCGTTGCAGCTGTGCACTGCAGCACCTGCATGCTCACCAACGCTTCCGATTGCCGAACCCTAGCCTCGGAGACCGGCACAGGAAGTGAGTTGCACCGACAAACACGCCCGACCGTCTTTGTGACGGTACTCCGCAGCTGCAGTGGCTGCATATCGTTAGCTGTGTGCCCGTTCGGCATTCTCGCTGCTCCGCCCTGCACGCGGTGAGGCAGACGTCAGGCTGGTGGGCTGTGGGCGTTGCGTTGGGATAACAGCATCAGCACTCCCACAACCCTGACGAATGGCATTACAACGAGCACTCAAATTAATCTACAAGTCTCTTTGGCACAGCCAATATTTGCCAAGGATTCCTTCGCCTCTCACACGGTACAATGTGGAGATCAACTAGCGCCGAAGGTAATCATACTGTTTCTGTAGGTTATGACAATCACAGACTCTGCCAGCCTTAGTTCAGAAATAGCAAAACAATTCATGACATAGGTACAAGCAACAAAGTTGCCGTTGCAATTGATAAAGCTGGTGTTCCAGCAGAAAAGATGGTTGGGCATACTGGGTTAAACAGTGCAAATTTTATGTGTGTGGTGGTAGTAGCCAAACCTGGTGTCCGATCTGTGATATATGTATATATATATATATATATATATATATATATATATATATATATATATATATATATATATATATATACATATATATATATATATATATATATATATATATATATATATATATATATATATATATATATATATATATATATATATATATATATATATATATATATATATATATATATATATATATATATATATATATATATATATATATATATATGCGCCATCAGTTAAGAATAAAGAGTTGTTTAGTTCCATCCTTTGCTTAAGACGGCTCCTATGGTTGTCAATCTCTGGAATAGCTCCACTCAGTCCCTGAGCCGAAGCTGCTTGTTCAGATCTGGTTTGGTGACTCGTATTAAGAGAATTTCAGCGACAGGCTCCCTTGGACTGTGGGCAATGATGTAACACATTTTTATATTATCGATGCGATCTGGTCCAGCCAGTTTTCTCCGGTGTTCCTGCAGCATGTGCAGTTGTGGTACACCGGCATGTAAGTGCATGGCTAAGCGGCGGTGCACGAAGGTGGTGATCGTGTTACTGGACACACCAGTATTACAAAGTCGGAATCTTAGCTAGGGCAGTTATGACACCCTGATACTGATATATGCATATAATACGCACGCACACATACACACACACATACACACACACACACACACACACACACACACACACACACACACACGCACGCACGCACGCACGCACGCACGCACGCACGCACGCACGCACGCACGCACGCACGCACGCACGCACGCACGCACGCACGCACGCACGCACGCACGCACGCACGCACGCACATGCACATGCGCACTCTCTCTCCCCCTCCCTCTATATGTGTATATATATGTGTGTATATATATATATATATATATATATATATATATATATATATATATATATATATATATATATATATATATATATATATATATTTATCTTGATTGCCGAGTATGAGACAAACCTATTTAATCATCTTCTACACGTTGAAGTACTTTTGTTCGGAACGGAAAGTAGACGCGCGCCCTTACCAGCGTTGTTGGTGGTGACGCCCTGGGCAGTTGCTATCGAACTCGCGCAGCCAGCGTGCCCAACGTCCCCAGTAATAAATAATGGACCAATCAAAACTGGCACAGCGGTTAGACAGGTGAACGAAGGGCGTTCGGATCAAACACTTCCATAGCTCCTGAATTATCTACGCCAATCGCGACCAATGCGATTGAAGGATTAGCAGCGCCTAATGGCCCATTTCAGTGTGATTGCGTGGGATTATGGAGCTCTGCCCCCAGGGACTTCCGACGCGATCATTGCGGGGTGTCAATCCGTGCAGCCCATTGTCTACCTACCCCACCCCTCGCATGATAGAAAAGCAAGCGCTTTGGAGCGAAGAGGGTGGAGGGGAGGGGGGGGGCAGTTTGATTTGAGAGTAGCTGAGATACAATGATGAATCCAGATGCTTGAGTAGCTAAGCCCGCCGGAAAAAAAATATGTGCACATGCCGTAGGCTTTTCGGCGGATGCGATACACACTCGTCATGCCGCTGTGTCGTATCGATGGCGTGCACCCAGCAAACATCACACGCAACGGGACCGTGCCACATCTCCCACCCGTACCGGCCGAGAGCTGACATGCTTCGTCTTTTAGCGGTCCAGCCCCACCCGAGACGTGCCCAATCACTGCAAGATGCACTTGGTGCCGGATGAAAAGTCCCGGATACCGCACATGCACGACGGTATGTATTTGGTAGAAAGAAAAGAAGGTTTTTACGTCAAGTTTTGCATGGAACACCGCAGGGTTAATCTTAAATATCACGAAAATTGAGGACGCTTCCTGCAGATCTCCACCGTGGGAACGCGCAATTTGTCATCCTAGGAGCACGACCTCTAACTCAGAACAGTTGAAAAATGGTCCCGGATTTTCCTGCCATCCACGCATTTCTTGGTATTACTAGTCCCAATAAGGGGTGATGATGGCCGCGTGGTTAAGGTGTTGGGCTCTGGGTACCAAAGGCCCCAGGTTCGACACTAGCGCCGCTCGGGACATTTGCCGATCCCGCGGCCCACCGGCGAAACGGTGTGGGCGGCACCATTAGCCGTGCATGTGGATAAAGTGTGTCGTGAATCATTCAATAGACTAGTCCTAATAATAACAAGAAGTGAGTGGATGGGAGGGAAATCCGGGACCATTTTTCATCAAAATCTTTCATTTGACTTCTGAATCAAATGGAAGATTATCACGGTTCGCCTCCGTCCGAAATGTTTTCTTCTCTCGTTTTGTGCTGCTTTGATGGCATCGAGTCCTTGGCGGCGTGCTGGATCACGCATGAGTGAAGTTTTAGTGGTGTTTGAGCAACAAGTGGTGCTTGAGCACCATGTAAGAGTGGCTGAGTACCATCTCGCTTTTATAGCTTCAGCATAAGTGTCTATGGGGATGTGGGGAAGAACGCCACCGATAAACCACACGGCCGCGCAAAAATATCACTTGAAGTTCTCGGAAAACCTCGGAAGACCTCGGAAAGCCTACGTGGTGAGAACAGGAGCGCTAAAGGAGAGGGGAAGGGGAGACGTGACCCCCCAAATGTCGAAAAGTTAAACATTACTCCTTGGGCGTTGCATGGAAAGAATGGACCCAAAACGGGATGTGCGACCCTATCCGAAATCCGTGGCGGAATCGAGGGCCGAATGTACGTTGCATTATACAGCCTCAGCTCTCCAGTTACAACTATTGGACCCACGATTCGATACATTCCATGGAAGTGCTGTTTACAAAACCACCAACGCCGTAGCCCGTCGTGCAATAAGACGTGACATTCGGGATGACCTGACCCGCCGGGTGGAGGAAGTGCCATCGAATAAAGCCTTCCAGGAACCGAGAACCGTCATCGGATCGAAACTCGGTGCTGCCGCGTCACTGGAGAACATTGCAGCGGATCAGCTGAACAAATATTTCGTTTCATTCGGACTGTCAACGAGAGACGCTGTTCTGTTGAACTTACAACGTTCGGAGCGGCCTCTCCTCAACGCCTGTCTTCCGCGTGTGAATAGCGGAGCATTGAACCTCGTTCCCGTTACACTTGACCAGCTCCGTGCGACATTGTTTAGCATGCACAGCGAATTGTCGCGTGTCGATGGCGACATACCTGTGCATGGCCTCGAAATTTGTTTTCCGGTAAAAACAATAGTATGCTACAATGAGCATACTATTGGTCATGAGCTCCAGCGTATGCGCACCGATTAATAAAAATAAACATTCTGCTCGGATCGTTTCAACGGTCGGTTGAGGCGCAAATGCGTGGAAATTTTCATGATAAAGTCGTGTTATGTATAAGTTAACATTGGGATTGTTATAGCTTTTTTAAGCTGTGATTAACAAGGGCAAGTAATAGCCACTCGTACAAATGTATTGTGCCTGCTTCTGTACTACAACGCAATACAGTGCGATTATCTGTTCCATCATGCAAGTTCGCGATATACGAACTTAGACGATTAGCGCTCTGAGTGCAAATTAGTGTGCTGCATGCCAGCCATATCGACACCGATTGTGTTTGAGTTCCACGTAGCCGGCAAGAGTCACTGGGTGTCACGTGACATCACTGGCGCCTTTGCCGGCCACTGCTGGCGCCTCCAGCCGCACCATCGGCCGACGTTCCCGCCATTTGACGCGCACGGCTCCGCGCGGCGCTGACGGCGCGTGGGCGCCAGCCGGGAAGCGACGAGCTTCATTGGCAGCCCACCCGGCCGGCCACCCACGGCGGGGGTGAAAAGGGCGCGCGCCGACGCGCCGCACCGTTACCGCACGGTGGTGGCCGCGGGCGGCGCGGTAACCCGCGGCTGGGTACCGCACGGCGTCGGCTCGCGCCGAACCGCTATCTCGGCCCGTACCGCGGCCGGGCTGAGCCACCACAGACACACTATCGCGCCGAGGCCGGTCGTTCACCCCGCCCGGTGACGTCACGGCGCTCGGGACCCGTAGTGCGTGGAGTGCCCGTCGCGTGGCGCCACTTGGCGCGATGCGAGGGTGATGCTCTCAACGGAGAGAGGGAGAAGTGGTAGTTTGCGTTATTCAACATAGAGGCCAGGGACGTCGTCCGGGCTGCTGGACCTCTGCGTCGGGTTTCAAACTTTTAAAAGGATGAGCGATGTGAATTATAGACATGATTAGTCGGCTTAACGCTCGCTCCTCGGGAATTTTTTTTTCTCGCTTTCGTCCTATAGAGAGGAGGACCCAGAATCTTCCCGGTAAGTCGAGAGCCAAAAATGAGTTCACTGAACGGGAAACAGGCGTATTATGCAGATAGTCCAAAAATACAGGTCGGAGAACGTCGATGAAATTTAATTACTGTGACAGCGGTTCCTGAGTGATGAGTACGGGTTATAGTCGCCAGAAGTGGTTCTTTCAACTACACGCAGCGAAATACGGTGCGATATACGATATAGTACGGTATACGATATAATGTTTCGCGTTTCAGCTTGTACATCCCAGCAAGACGCTACTCGGTATTTTGTGAAAGGCCGCTTCGAAGTGTCGAGTGAGGATTCCGCTATTTATTCAGTAAGGAATTAAAGGATCAAAACGTGCTGATATACGTCGGAATGTACGGGTCAAACGAGGCTAGAACAAGTGATAGGTATCGGTAATATATCTGCTACGTTGTTTCTACTATATAAAACACTAGACTAGCTTTAGTTAAGATAATCGTAAGTGGATGACACGTACACCTCTTCAGTAGGGCAGTGCTAAAATACTGTTGTTGTTTTTTTCATGAGATGTGAGCTGTCGAATCGTGTACAGTAGGATATCTAACTTTTCCACCAAAGCATGCCACTTAAGATATTGTTTCTGAAGTTCAATGTTGAACCAATGGCATACTTATACATGTATGTCTTTCGTTTTTGTAGACATCTATTATAACGAAGGCATGTTTTAATTATAATAATAACAATTACCGTACCATCAGCAAATGATATTGTATAGCAGGTTACATAACATTTTAGGTCTGTTATATAATAACGTAGCAGTTATGCATTTCGTAGCACCGGAAATTGTGTTACGAGATGCTTATGCAATCTGTATTGGGGAGCATAAACATAATACATGTACACGAGAAAAAGAAAAAACATTTTAGAAACGAGGCATATAGACGTCGCAGACTCGCGGCAAGAGGCACGATATCGATAGTTCCTTGGGAAGGATCTCGGGTATCAAACTTTTAAAAGGATGAGCGACGCGAAGGATGCGATTACGTGTTCAGAAAGCGATAAATTCTACCCTATTTAACGAATTATTTGTCGCTGCGCAAAGACCATATGTGGTGTTTCAAGAGTTGTGCAATGGCTATGTTGTGATTGCTAAGAATAGCGGTGCAGACCATCTAATAAATATTGCAAGATATCATCGAAATGATTACGAAAACATAGGGGTGTGCCATATTCAAAGGTCAAATAGGGTGAAGCCAGCACTGAGTGAGCCAAGCAACCAACGAGTGCCCGCTATTTGTAAAAATGTTGCTGTAGAACGATGTCAGCTCGGTGTTATTTCCAGCGGTGCCCTAGCATGACCTAGTATGCATTGGCGTTTTCTCGCATGACACTTTTACCTCAAGTAATCCATGTCACCTCGTCAATTGCCTTATACTGAAGCCGTTATTTTGCATCGACGACAAAATTAGTTGTTTCTGGGCCTGGACAATTTGGAAGACATTACGTGCTGGGCCACTGTTTGTTTCTCTTTTGCAGTGTTTGACTTGGTTTTGTCCATGTCCGCTATCTGTCGGTTTATGTCTGGGGATGTTCCGTGCTCAGCCATCTGTCGGTTTGGGTCTCGGGATGCTCTGTGCTCAGCCATCTGTCGGTTTGAGTCTCGGGATGTTCCGTGCTCAGCCATCTCTCGGTTTAAGTCTCGAGATGTTCCGTGCTCAGCCATCTGCCGGTTTAAGTCTCCGGATGTTCCGTGCTCAGCCATCTGTCGGTTTAAGTCTCGAGATGTTCCGTGCTCAGCCATCTGTCGGTTTAAGTCTCGGGATGTTCCGTGCTCAGCCATCTGTCGGTTTAAGTCTCGAGATGTTCCGTGCTCAGCCATCTGTCGGTTTGAGTCTCGGGATGTTCCGTGCTCAGCTATCTGTCGGTTTCAGTTTTGGGATGCTTCGTTTTTCAGTTTGGTGGTGGACCTTCGTCGTAAGAAAAAAAACAGACGAAAATAGAGCGGAAAGTGATGTGACCTATCTTAATTTCCACCCCACTTTTCTGCACCTCAAGGAATATTGAGGCCAGATGGGTAAAATAATAGAGAAGTCGGATGGGTAGAAAAGGGCAGTCTTCCCTACCTATGGATGGGCATGAGTATTGCAATAAGAAGTTCACATCTATCTTCAATAGTCGGGCTACGACTGCCGTCTCTCGTCAGGAGGCACAACATGTCTGGAGTCGTCTGAAAACGAGGAGTACGTGTCTTTTCGTACGCCCGAGCGATTTAGACATCTGTCGTTAGTCGTCAGTGGTCTCGACACTATTGACATCTCTCGCGGGTTGTCTGGACACTGCTGACATTCCTGCCAGTGGTCTGGACACTGTTGACATCTCTCGCCAGTGGTCTGGACACTCTTGACATCTCTTGTCAGTGGTCTGGACACTGTTGACATCTCTCGCCAGTGGTCTGGACACTCTTGACATCTCTTGTCAGTGGTCTGGACACTGTTGACATCTCTTGCCAGTGGTCTGGACACTGTTGACATCTCTTGCCAGTGGTCTGGACACTGTTGACATCTTTTGCCAGTGGTCTGGGCACTGTTGACATCTCTTGCCAGTGGTCTGTGCGCTGCTGACATCTCTCGCCAGTGGTCTGGACACTCTTGACATCTCTTGTCAGTGGTCTGGACACTGTTGACATCTCTTGCCAGTGGTCTGTGCGCTGTTGACGTCTCTTGCCAGTGGTCTGTGCGCTGTTGACATCTCTTGCCAGTGGTCTGTGCACGATCGGCCGGCGGCGGAACACGTCCACGTCCCAGCGGTTGACCTGTCGCCTGCCCGCAATAGGGAACGTCACCGCGAACCACGGCTGCCTCGGGCGATGACGAAACCGTGTGCACACGCAAATGCGCGCCGGCTTCATCATCCCAGCCGGCAGGTCGTGGGGTCTGATGAATTCCTGGGAGTTATCAGTGCACGGTAGTTTTATGACGGTAGTTGTATCAGACACTATAAGCCTCAGGTGGAATGCTCGTTTCGTTGGTTTGTATTTAAGGTACGCAAGGGGTGGTTATATGCATCACCACCCAACCATGCAGGTGTGGGTGGATATGTCCATACATGCAAGCATGGATTTGCGTGCCATTTCAATGCATTTCGATGTACGTTAACTGGGTCTGCCCGTCTCGTACTTCGTCCCCGTACGTACCCATGCAGTGGCGGACCAAAGGGTCTAAAAGCCACATCATGTCATACTGAGCTATAAGCTGTATTATAAAGGGGTTAAGCGCGTCAGCAGCGCAGGGTTGAAGAATTAAATTTCTAACGATAGCTGATCGCAATAAGCGTTCAACGGAGATTGTATGAGTACGCGGATGGGACATGGCTACAGATATGTGTTTTTGTCTTTGCTTTTATATACTTGTGGAGACTTCTGAAGAGCCGCGACGATCTGTAGTCAAATTCCGACGGTCTATAGTCAAAAATGCCACCCCACTGTTAGCAGCATTAAATCATGTCTGCAGCAAGGAATGATGGGAGGATTCGTCTAGCGTGCGCTCTCGTGGTGTCTGTCGGTTGACGGAGTCGTCATGCTGCATGATGACAAGTGCGCATCGGGCGGTAATCCGCTGCTTCGGGAAATTTCCATGACTGAAATTATTCTCCTTTATACGAGTGTGTGTGAATATGCGCCGCAAGCCGTAGTTGTTCTGTGAGCTTGCTGACCAAGACCGATGGGTTCGTGTCGGCCCCTTGGCCGTCGCTGTGGGTGTGGGGAACGATATATCGGCGGGAACCTCTTGCTGGCAACACAACTCTTCACTCGATATTCTGATCCCCAATGAGAAAATCGTGCAGTGCTGCCCCTGCCTACACAGAGTTTGCACACAGGTGCCGATACAGATGGAGCTTTTTCTAAACGAAAGGACTTGCGAAAACGTTTATATTGCACTTACACCGAGGTATTTGATGTAAAGCACACACGTGTGATAGCTAGGTGGAGAGCGAGGCTTACAATCAGGCGCATCGCAGTGCGATGTACGGCTGAACACCCTGCCCCCAGAGACAGGCTCCACTGTCAGCTGACTTAAGGGTCGAGAGCCCAGCTGACAGTGCCCAGTGGTACTGACGCCGACGTCTGTCTCGTCAGCACGTGCGTCTGCTGTTATTTCACGACATCCCACCGTGATGCCGGCCGGAGGTGATGCGTCTGACGGTGCTCTGGCCACGGTGTTACGCAGGTCCACCGCTCCGGTGACGTGTGCTGACGTGTGACGTCAGACGGTGCTCCGGTGGCGTGTGCTGACGTGTGACGTCAGACGGTGCTCCGGTGAGGTGTGCTGACGTGTGACGTCAGACGGTGTTCCGGTGACGTGTGACGTCAGACGGTGCTCCGGTGAGGTGTACTGACGTGTGACGTCAGACGGTGCTCCGGTGAGGTGTGCTGAGGTGTGACGTCAGACGGTGCTCCGGTGACAAGTGCTGACGTGTGACGTCAGACGGCGCTCCAGTGAGGTGTGCTGACGTGTGACGTCAGACGGTGTTCCGGTGACGTGTGGTGACATGTGACGTCAAAAGACGAGCGACCGCTGCCAACTCTCGCGCGCGCTTCTCTGGGGACGTGAAGAGCCCTCCTCGTGCATGCTGAGCCACGTTGCTGCAAATCACGCCTGAGTGTAATGTCAAATCTCGCGGGAATGGTATATTGATGACGGCTTATGTTGCAGGTAAGGCCAACTACACAGTGTCGGGCCAGATGCGAGCGGCTCGCTCCTACGTTGGCAAGTGCGTGGGTGAGTGTCGTCTGTGAGGAGCATGCTCATTCGTCTACTAATTATGTGTCCATTCTTTATCGGGCTTATTACGTTTGGGGAGGGTCGACTAAGGCGGCTGTCTGACCAGGTGGACCCTCAGCTGGTGGGTACATCGGGTTGTGGTTGTAGGCAGACAGAAGTTAATCTTCAGATTTGATAGAGTATATCAGTAGATCAAAACAATATAACAGAACATTTGCTGTCAAGCATACACATTTACTGTCATTTAGCACAAAAGTCGGAATTGCCACCTTTCGTCATGTTGCTCAGAGGTATGTATGCTTACTGGGTATGGCGGTGCAATTCATGAAATATATTTGTGGCAACATCATTGGGTGCTGAAGAAAATACACATGCTTTTCCAACACTGACACCAGGCGTGAAGTCTGTCCTGCTATAGCCACAGACAACGTCAAACATGGTGGACACGTTGGGCATGGTGGACACATTGAGCATGACTGAACATGGCCTAAATCCGTGTGTCTAATCCGCGCAAATAAGTAAGTTTGACAGCGTAATGCGGCGATGACGGCATTTTCCAAGGGAGCGTCTTGACCACTGTCACGTTCTAAAAGAAAGCAATACCGCACTGTTCTGCCACAACCACAAATGTGTGGATAACGTTGGCACCTGGCCAGCGTAATCCCTACCCCCTGATGATCGCAGCACAGAGGCGAGGCTGCTATTAAGGAATACAAGGCCTCTCAGCCGAGTAAAAGAAATGCAAGGCTGAACGTGTGCATGACTGACTGTCCAGTGGCCATGCATTCGCTCTTGCCATCTCCAATCTGTGGTTTACGAACTGGTCGCAACCCGTTACCTTGAGTATGTCAAGTAAGTTGAGGAGGGGAGCCTCTTTCGGGCTCTGCAGAAGTGTTCCCGAACGTTTCAAACGCTCTCACCCCACCCCGCACAAAACTATCCCTGACATTACGGTACAATGGTGCCGTATCAAACATTTAGCTCACGAGTGATGCCTTCTACAATGTTTGGATGCACTTCTTCCAGGAACGGATCCAGCAATTTTCATGGGAAGGGGAATATTTCCTTGAAAGGGTGTCTTCGGCGGACAAATTCGTTGAGTTCAGCGGGGAAGGGGTTGAGCAGAGGATGAGCCCATCCTCTGCTCCACCCAAGCACGATTAAATGTACGCCGCCTCTGGCAAAATTGTAGGTATTCTGGAGCACAAACAGTTCCAGTCTGAGAGCCGGCCAACTCAAACATATCCATCCGACTTTCCTCTTCATACCAGCTCGTAATAAACCGTACGGAAGTCCTTGCGCGTAAATTGTAAGTTATTCAGCCAGAAGGACATGCGGCGAAGACTTCCTGGGTGGCGCTCTTACTCAGAGGTCATGAACCAGCAGCGGCGGCTATTGACAGCGGCAGTCCGCAGGAGCAGCGGTTATTGGCCTCGTCAGCTGACGGCTGTGACGGCACCTGCGGTACAACCTGCTGGTGGTGGTTTCAGACTTTTTTCCTTCCGGGGACCGGTCTCCGGCGAGGAAGGTGAGGTGAGCGGGAGGGGGGGGGGGATTAGCAGTCGGTGCGTCACCTGCCATCACCAATGCAAGACGGCGAGTATGCGAGTGTCTGGGCGCGGCGCTTCGCTTGACAGGCACGTCCGGGGCAGTTGCCGACGCTTCGAAGCTCGGGACAACATCGCCTCAGGGCGTACCGTCCCAACGCTGCGGGTCAAAGGCCACGCTGGCCGATTCGACTGCGTCACCGGGGGCACCTGCGGGTCAGCGAGGCCGCGCCCGCCGGCCCGGCCGGCGGGTCGGTCAGAGGTCAACGATTCGCCGGCTACGGACGCGTCGGCGCGGCCCGCCGGCCGCCCCAGGAACTGCAGGACGGCTGGAGGCTCGCCCCGGCCGCCGGTCAGTGAACTCCCTCGGTCGTGCCGCCCCCCCCCCACCACCATCCACCCGCCACCCGCGGGGCGGAGGGGAGGGGCGTGGCGTCGAGCTACCGTGGATGGCGTGGCCGGCAGGCGTGCGGCTACGTTTCCGGCCCGCAGGGCGGTGCATTCGATCGTCGACAGTTGGATCCGTGCGGCCTCGTGAACACTGCCAGATGTGCCTCCGTCGTCTGGAAACAGTCGACAGTGTCATAGGTCGACGGCATGAAAACAAGGCTACACACGTGCGCACGATTTGTGTAAACAGTCACTTCTGTGTTTGGGTAGGTGCGTGTGTGTGAAATATACGCTGCTTGCCGAGCGTGGCTGAGATCAGAGATCGGAGATGAGACGCCCCAGTACTGTTTTCCGGCCCATGTCCACAAATGCCATAGATACTAAATTGAAGGATGCATCCGTTGGCAGATTTGCATATAATAAATCGGGAAGGTTCCATGTTAATACACTTTGGGCGCTACATGACCAATGTAGTCGATGCGCCCTTAATCCCTAATAACTAACCATGTTAATACACATTGGCTGAACCCGTCAAACCCCGAGCGTGATGATTCCATGGAGGCCCATGATAAAATTCCAAAGCAGTTGAGTGGGATGGGTTAGGGAGCTGCTAATCATGGAATGTTTCACACTCGAAGGATGAAGCTTCCGTTGACACAGATATCCGCCTAGATTGTTTGGCTCAAAGTTTTGATGGTGCGTACTAGTAGCCCGATCTCTCTCACCATATTTGACGCCAGTGTAACTTACGTATTATGAACGTTGGACGACCGAGGGCGAGAGACATGGCATGCAGATCGAGTGATATGACGATATGACCACGTGACCGGTGGCTAGCCAGCCAGCTCTTAAGCTCGTTGCGCACTGCGCTCGTTTTAGGTTTCATGGGTGTCGGACGTCCGTCAGACGACCGTCAAATCGCTTGCGGCTCTCCAGCCACTTCGGAACGGCAATTTACGTCCGTCTGACGCTCGGCTGACGCCCAACCAAGTGGGATTTGTCTCGACTTCTAGTGGAACTTCCATTGGCGCGATATGATACGACTGCGCCACAAATGCATCTCCGACGCCCGTCCAGAAGGTAGTTGAACGGAGGCGATTCTATGCTTTTCCAGGCCGGGTTTTAGACGGACGCCAGACGTCCGTAAGGCCCTGAGTCTCTTGCGGTGAGCAGCGGGCGACGTGTGCGCGGTGTAGTCGGTGCCGGCCGGATAGGCATTGGATAAATTACACTATACAATATATTTGCACACAAAACATGCGCGTGCTTGACAATGATGCGTTCCGCTGAAGTCCTCCGGAAGCAGATATGCACTTAGATTTATATTATTGGATGTAAAGTTTGGAGAGCATATTTCATCACCTTTAGCCGCACCTGGAACCGCTATTAATGGACAAATTAGGTTGAAATCAGAAAGAATCCACATAACCCATTCTAGCAATTATCGCGATTTTTTAATTTTTTTTATTCAGGATTTATTTTTAGGAAGGTGCTCATTGTGTTGCATTTTATGAAATTTGAAATGATTATTTTTTTATGGTGAAAAATAAGTGAAATGATTAGGACTTCGAACGCCACAGCGGAAACACGTTATTAATGCATTAAATCGTGACGGTCGGGTCAGATGGGTCCGTGCCGGATCTCCCAGATTAACTTTTGTAGTATGAACCAACACACTTGGACATCGGGCTCCACCCTTGCTGATAGTTGCGGTACGATTGAAATGACTGTTGATGGACGTTAATTTATTCATGATTCTACCAACCGATTTTTGCCGGTATTCAATGGAAGGAAGATGCGAGGATTTGGATGCATTGTCAAATTGTCATTTATATGTACCGTTTCCAATACTTGCGAATATATTGCAAGGGATTGAAGCTTATGCAAAGATAATCCAAACATCTGTTTTCTAACTGAAGGCTGAAGGATTCATCTGATACAACTTTATCAATGATCATGCTAAATGTGGATGGAATATAGCTCCGGAAAGCGTGCTCACTCAGACGTAAAACAACCATAATTCAGATTCAAAGTCCTGCATTTATTTCCGCTCGCTGTTTTGATTTCACACTAACCAAGTATAGAATGTTGCTAGGAAATTAGCATGCCTATTTGTGCACATTTGGAAGTTTTTGGGCGACGTACCCTGTGTCCCTTGACTAACAGCGATAGAATCTTGCATCCTGCATGGCTCTGCTGACATCGTAGTAGAGTTGAGCATCGGCATGATGGAGGAAAGGTAATTCAAGCCCAAACATCGGATCCGTATGCGCACTGTCGCCTTCTTCGATTTCTTAATCCGGATTTGCAAAATTTTATCTTCTTCAAAACCGGGTGTTCACTATCCGAATATTCGAAGACTCAGATATATTTCATAATTCCTTTCGTTCGATTTAAACCTGATAAAAGCCCGAGCAAGTCGGGTAAAACATGGTAATGGAGCTGGGTGTGCCACGGTCTGCTGACAGCTTTCAGAAATCCCGGACATGACCGTCGGTGTAGAAACATTGCTTGAGCACGTGGCCGGCACTTTCGAGATCCTAAACCATGGATGGTGCATACAAAAGTCTTATTAAAAAGTAATTCATCTCTCCTACTTTTCCAGACGTTTCGCCACTTGTCACCCACGCATTGCGCATGAACGGTTTGTTATCCAACAGCCATTCATAATTGTTGGATTTCGGAGTACCTAACGGGAACCGTAAGTTTCGCACCTGGCCGACAGGTGGCTCTACACACCGTGGCCTCTGTCACTTTTTACCGTGCGCTGGCGTAATAGTGAGCGCGGCGGGCCGAAACGAGCGCGGCCAACGCCCATCAATCGTCTCGACAGACCGCCAGCCAAATGACCTCCACTTTGGCGCGCATGGCACGCCGCTATGCGCTAGCCACGCACCCGATGCGCCGATTGCGCCTGGCGCGCGCAAATCGTGCAGCGTTCTGCATGCGTCAAGCCGTTAGCTAAGGACGACATAGCATTAACCATGATGGGGTGAGCTGGGTGGTATGCTGTCTGTGGTTGGGAACCTCTGGTTCGGAGGGGATTTGACTGCTTTTTTTTAATCCGATGTTTGATGTGTAAGCTTACCAAATGGAATTCCTTTTTTTCTGCAGATAAATCGTTATGCGAAGAAAACGGAACTGCTTTCTTTCACAAGTTGACCTCCTCATTCCTTTGGAGGTCCGTTAATCACCATCTAAAGCTGGCTCCCCATAAATCCAGGATATTGCGTCGGACCCTATGCGGTTTAGGACCAAGGTTGGATTCATGATTTGGAAATCTGGACTTGAAAATAATTGTTCTCGGTTCATGAAAGTTCGAGAGGATAATTTGAATTCGGTTTTTTACATCATGAACCAACTGTGGTACTTCTGGGTTGCGGAGTAGGTACTTTGCTTTTGTTTTAGCAAAGGCATTAATATAGTAAGCTGAACAAAACTTTAACCAAGGCAAGTTTAGCAAAACAAATCGAAGAATGTGAGATGCAGCCCTAGTTGCTTCCATAATTACGCAATGCCTCGTATGTGATGAGGGCCCTAGTATAAAAGCCTATATGTCTGCATTTCTTCATTCCTGACTCCTAAAGGGTAATAAGATTGCACTACTGCATTGTGAGACGAAAGAAATATAACCTCCCAATGAAAAAGGAGGGGATAATTTTCATGGGAGGATAACGTTTTGGATGAATATAATCAGAGACAAGTCTCTAAGTCTCTTCTTTTAACCATGCGCCATACAATATGTCCCCTGCCTTCCAACTATCATGACCTTGCGAATCAACACATATGTGGCATGCGGTCCCAGGTGCATCGTCAAAGGGAAATCCCCCCGGCCGGAGTTCAGGAAGCAGGCAAGCTTGTGATGAAAGCTAGTCTATTAACCCGTCCAGTCTCGGGGGATCTTCAACCGCCCCCCTCAGGTTTTTCGTGGATAGCGGACGAACGGCGCGCGGCAGCGCACCCAAATTCTACATACCTTTTCCCACATCAATTTGACATGCGGATTACATTTTTTTAGGTCGGGTCATCTTGGGTCAACGAGTTAGTCAAGGTCAAGTGAGGTCACCTCCAAAAGAGTTCAACCGGTCGTCACGCTTTAACGGATGCAAATATTTTAATGAAACTTCCAGCGTTTGCTTATCTTTACAGATGCAACAAAACGTACGAGTGGAATTTTTCATTTCTTTTTTAGTTTTTTACTACATATAAATTTTGCGTGTCTCCCAAATTGCAGTTCAAATAGAGGATTCTGCCTAAAGTAAGCATTTTGTATTAGGGCAAGTTGACTTCCAACAACGTTTCTCGACCTGCTCTTCCCATTGGAAAAGGAAAATGAAAGAAGACTTGAGAACTCAACATTTTGAAATTTCAACGACAAAAATGGGGGGGGGGTCCAAAAAAAGTATAGCCCTGGTCGATTTCGTTGTCCTTTTCTCATTCCAAACAAATTTTGTTTCTTCATATATCCCCCAAAATGAACTCCCCAGCGTCAAAAACATAATGTACGTCGTGAAAAGTCGTGAAAATCTAGCTCCCCTGGTGACGTCACTTTCGGGGTGAAATTGTTTTGGAGGGTGGACCCTGACCCTACTCGTCGAGCGCTTTCCGATGACACCTCTTTCGTTTTCGTGCGATGCTTAGTTTGGATTTTAGAGGGTGTCTTCAACCGCCTCCCCCCCCCCCCGAGACGGGGTGTGAGGATTTGACCGGAAAGACGGCGCGGGTTAAGCAGATTATCATCAAGGCGATAATTGTTGGCATGCTCCTGATGGACGATGACGAATTGACGATGGATCAATTCATCAATACATCAGTGCAAGTCGGAATAGGCTCTAAGCAGTGAAGCATCCTCAAGCACGAATTGCATTGGTTCGCTGACGATTAAATGCATTCTTTAAATTAACGCCCTCCAATCAGCGTTCATTTCTCGAAAGACCGACAATGTAGACATAATTTGGATGTATTTTATTGTTATGTACACACACACACACACACACACACACACACACACACACACACACACCATTTAAACTCCCCGCCAGGAGAAGACTACATTCAATGTCTTTTTAATGCCTTCAGTCATGTTTCTTTTAAAGAGTATTCGGAAGTACATGAAGATTAATATACGATGCCGATGTATCGATGGTGAAAATGGCAATTGAAGCTCTCTGGCGGAGCATGGACCAGCTAGCTTAACCCCACTAGTTATAGAGCGTCATCCAAACTTTTCCAGGAGAATGCTCAGACACGTGCCTCGAAGGTGCCCTTCTTCACAACGCTGTCAAGTATATGTTATAACAGCTGACATCACCAACACGGTACCGGGCCGGCAAAATTAAACCACACACACATCTATGCTGGTCTCATACTATGATACATAGGAATAGCCTATGATTACACGTAACTTCATCCGGATGTATATGCTTTTGGGCCTTGTTCGAAATATCATTGAAAGAAAATAAAGTATCTGTGTGCCTCGTAAGCAAAGCTATCTTTGTCGTTGCATACCTACTGAAATATTTGGACTCTCATGTCTTGTTTTCGTTGTGCGTATATTTAATGTCCGATCTGATCATGGGTCGGTTGGATAGATATAGGAGTTCTGAATTATGGTAGAGTTCAGCTTCACTACCTTTGCGATTGGTCGTCCAACCCCGGCCAATATTAACTTCAGCTTGATGGTAATTCGTAATAGTTGCGAAGGATCACAAAAAGACAGAATAAGTTTCAATTTCTTCCCGATAAAAATGTAAAACGTTCGTATGTTTATCACCATATCTAGACACGATAGCTTGCTCGTTAGGTGTCATACGCAATGTTAATGCGGACATAGGGGATCTCCAGTAAATAAAGAAAACAGGTAGGGTTCTGATGCCATTCAAGAACTCTGAAATATGCGTCCGCGACAAGCACATCAGGATGATCACTAGTGTGTTCGCGAAGTATATAGCTACAATTTCTGAGACTCGGTCTCCATAAAATGTGATGCGAAGTGCATTTGTTAATGTTAGCTTGCCTTTAGATGACAATTTCATTGCCACTTACACTGATATATTGGACCTATTATTACTTTGGTTATTATCTTCTGGAACTATATTTATTCATCAGAGGCGACAGGCCGGTCGCTCCTGATCTGGCTTGGCACGGAACCGTTCCTTGAACGCTATTGGGTCCAAGCGCCAAAGTTGCAGGCATATTTTCATATTTGAAACGATAGGCGATGTGTATGACATGATTTCCCACACCATTGGAGTTGACGCCGACAGGCTCCCTTGATATTGTTTAAGAACATTACGCGCATGGACGTTGAATGGAAAGAGTGCATCAACAAACGTTAATTTCAGATATACAATTTTGGCGTGGTAGAGCCGATGTTGCTTGGTGCTAATCAAGGCTGAAACGTTCGTTTTTGTGCCGTGCCGCCGCTCGGAGGCCTGACAGGTCCTCTGGTCAGCAAATGTCGGCGTTTAGCGCATATCGAGCCATGCCGGACCCTCAATAATGCCGGAAAGCCTCATGCCAGGATGTGAAAAACGACAATGTTAGGTATCTATAAAATAGCCGATTATGACAGCAAAGAGTAGCTGATTTTTTCCGGTTTATTTCAGATCATTGGAAATTGATTAGCTGACGTAGTATATCTGATATGCAATTTCAATGAATACAACAATTCCTGTATTTAAGTACCAAAACATTGACAGGGTTAATATTGGATGGAAGCTATTAAAAATTATATAAATATGTAGCACATTTGATTTCCACTTAGTTAAAAACGCTTGGAGTTACAAGCACAATACACAGAAGCTGTACGATTGTTTAATACAACGAAGAATGGCTCTTAGGTGCTCCTGGGTTTTAGACATTGCGTGAGACGAAATGTACGACCCTCAATATACCAGGAGGTGCTGGGTTTACTCAACATCAAAAGTAGCGTAAGGGATCATGCTATATTACTCAACGTTTCGGCCAGGGGCCATCATCAGGAGTCTCCTAATGATGGCCCCTGGCCGAAACGTTGAGTAATATAGCATGATCCCCTACGCTACTTTTGATGTTGAGTAAACCCAGCACCTCCTGGTATATTGAGGGTCGTACATTTCGTCTCACGCAATGAAGCTGTACGACGCATTTTATTACAGGAAGCTCAGCGGCCAATTGCTCCCATTTCAATTTGAGGCCAAAGTGACAGAGTGTAATGATTGCATAATAAAATGAACTACACATCACCACAGAGCTTGTTTCAATGTTGTTTAAATTCAACCATTGGGAATTACTTGCACTTCCTGAAGAAACTAGATATGGCATTAATCATAGCAGGCCCACTCTGGTGGTGTTCCTTCACAAACCCACTATCGTTCAGGTGGTTGTGTTGCACCTTGTCTTCAGGTCAGGGGAATGCTCTGCCCGCTTCCTGGGCCTGATAGCAGAGTCATGCGGCCATCTCGCCTTTTGAGAAGCCTCGGCTCGGTCCCAGGCGGGTGACGAAATGAGTCGGTGTTTGCGTCAGCTACAGCGCGTCATTCCCATTGTGGCCACTGAATAGCATCAAGCTGAATGTAGTAAAACGCCGCTGAGTACGCAAATTGTCTCCACTATTGACCGAGGCTCGGTTGCATTGACATATTTCTAATTGGGCTGGGTTGTGCATTGGGTAACATTGGGATTGTTCTGCGCTTTTTAGACTGATTGACAAGGGTAAGCAATAGCCACTTGCAAAAGTGGATGGTGCTTGCTTATGCAATGCAATGCAATTCAAGTTGTACATGCTATTTCCCCTCCCTACCCTACGAATAATTTTCGGAGTTGCATGTCGATGCTTCAGCGTTCTCTTGCATTGACGGGCCAAGGCGAGGGAGTTTGTATGTGGGGGGGGCGAAGAAAGCTTTGGCATAATGAAAACTTCCGTATTTCAATATAAATCCGCACTTTTCTCATGACTCATTTCTCATTCTTAATTATCGTGTCGAAGATCAAGGGTAGAAATAAAATAGCCTGCGCATTCCAAATGCATTGAAATCCAGTGTTCCACGAACTTCATGGGCTTAAATGTTATTATTGTGCAGATCTATCGTCCACCACAGGTTTTTTTCTTCAAATTAGGCTTCGCGCCGAAAGCCGTTTCTTTTTCATTACATTAGGGACAGTCGCCACCTCCTCGCCTTTTCGCCTCTACGTGAGGTAGTCATGGAACAAGGTCCAGATGGAGCGCGCAAAAGACCAGCAACATGTTGTGTACCACGACATGAATCCAGTGGTGGCCAATGTTATGCTTTCCGTCAAACAGTGACCGTCTGTGGTAGATCAAAGCCGAAATTTATCGGTGAAGTCAGATATTTGCAGCTGTATACGAGAGCCATCTACTGCATCTACTCGAGATAATGCCTCGATCAAAGCCTCAGAGTGTAGGTTTGGCTCGCAACATTATATCAGCTCTTTATGCGATCTAACGCGCACGGTTAACGTGCCAGGTTGGGTTAGACCCTTGCAGTTCACACCAAGCGTAAGCGCTGGTAGGAAGCTTTGGGACGTTTCGAGCTAAATCAAAATGGTTGCCAAATTCAAATGCAGGCCGTTAAATGTTATACAATGCATTGGAGTAAAGGCGCATGCGAGGTCAATGGGCGTCAATAACCTCAAATAACCTGGAACGGGCTGCCTGCGACGTGGTGTGGCTCGCGAATATCTGAGACCATTTGGGTGCATTGACCTGAGCAGAACAGGGAAAACCTCCCATGTCGACAAAGCTGCACCAGGCAGCCCTCCAGGAATATCTCCGTAATTCGTTGACTTGACAGGAACTGGCCAGTTCGCAAATCCAGAAAATCGGCAAAGGACGCTCTAACAGTCGTGACACGGGGCATTTCGTTGTCTCATGCCGTTTGTGACAGTCACGTGAACCCCGCGGTGGGTGTCATCCACCTCGCGCCTGGCGAGGCGTTAATCTGCTGAGGCACCACGCGTTAATATGCGATGGATATGGCTTTAGTTAAATTTTGCGTGGTTTCGACGCCTCCCCGTGTCATCCTTGGCCCGATTTGCCAGCCACAAGCTGTCATGTTCTGTTCTAAATCCGCCGGATTTGGTCAGGGCTCAGGTTTATTTGGCGGCGCGCCTGCAGTGTCCGCTCATCGCGAGGAGCCGCACGAGTTGACGTGGAACCTGGTTCCGGGCGGCGTTGACACCCGCCCAGGGGATTATCCGACTCCTGGTGTATATATAGACACAAAGAAAGGGAAATCTGAACCAATATTTGGTCAGCCATCCGACCAACATCTGATTAGATTGTGAAAAGAAATGATAGCAGTCATCAAATCTGATTTGTATAAGAGTGAACAATGCTGCGATCATGTATGTTTATCACAAGCCAAGCAGTGATGTGATGAGATTCTTTTCAGAATTATACCTGTAATCTAACCAGAGTGAATCAACCCTGACGTATAATTTAATCACGGATACATGATTATCCTACCTGTGAATATGATAGGAATCTGTGTTCATGTGACCGACCTTGTATCGAACAAAGCTGAACCCTGTTTTTCAGCCCCGGTGGTTTATGGACAGGCCACTTATTTTCTATCGTATTTGACCAGGGTAACGCGGCTCTGAAATATCAGGCTAAACAAACAGCAGTTGAAATATTAGCCTGCAAAGCGTCCTATGGAGCAGATCGCAACCGAGTTCTCATCAGTTGAACGTATTCAGATTTCGCAGTGTGCTCTTGGCACATACAAACAGACAAGCCTAGCAATTTGACAACACAATGCAATAGTGAGTGCCAATGGTGCAGGCATTGATCTAAACTGGGGTGTTATTACGAGCGAGGCGAAGGCCGGGCTAGTCTACTCCCGTGTATATACGACAGGTCCGTTTGCGTGACCCGACCCGCTCGGTGCAGCCTGGGCCGACCGTCACACCTTTGGCATTACTTTTATAGTGACGTTTTTTGGAGGCAATAGATACTGCTTGTGAGACTCGTGCCCAATTACCCATGTTCAATGACTTTTCGTTTTGCTGAAACGTTTAGAGTCCGAATTCCTTTCACCCACAATTGCTTGGAACCTTTTAATTTTGACGTTTAGTAGTTTTCACGGCAATGCTTTCTTTGAAGTGCGTGCATTTTTTTCTGCGTGCACTTTTGGTTTGAGAAATGAGCTGATTATCGAGTTTAGTCCCTGATGGTCTACCCGAATCCGGCTGAGTTCTGACCAGCCAGGCGGCGGGTGCGTGTTGTGACGTCGTGACACGTTACTGGCGCGCTCCGAGGTGGGGCGACCGACTGATCAGAATCATTCGGATGGAAGGAGATGCCCTGAACGGTTGCGCGCGATACAAGCTGAGCAGGAATGCTGTGGAACAAAGAGGGCGGTGACACAGCGTGGCACCTATGCTAAGTAGACGATTTGGCCTAGTTCACTTGTGCTTAAAATGGGTTCACGATGTTCGGCAGTCATTTCTGCGACTTCTTCAAAATGTCAGCCTTTTTCAACTTAATTGGATCGTTTTTCCATGCACACACCGAAATTGCAGACTATTTCCACAATCGAGACGCAATTAGGTATCCTCTATGTACCATGCATTGCAAATCTGAATGCATTTTGGCCCGTTTCACGTCGACTAATAAGCACCGGGATGCACTGTCGATGACTTTTGTCTAGTATGAATGGCACATCATTTAAATATTTGTACTTTTTCTGCTGATATGAAATGTTCCAAAAGTTTTAACTATAAATTATTAAATTCAATATCAAACTCAGCCAACATAATCAAATTGCGGCATTGTTTGCAAAAGCACCCGATTCACAGAAACAACTAGCCAAACTGGCCGCACGTGACACTATGGCCGGGAGGTAGGAGTTGTCGGATAGAACATAAGCTTACCATTGCATTAACAGCAAATATACAATATTGGGAAGGAAGGATAGTACGCATACTGCGGATGACTTTTTTAATTTTACGTTTTATTTCATGGCTGTGGAGTACCTGTACTATTATTATTAGATTTGTAAATACATCATTTCCAGATGGTACGATTCCGCTCTGACGCTCCCGAAAATATTAAATTCCCTCCACTTCATGAGGCGGTTGTTTACAGTTATAATGGCGTCAACTGTACCGTACCATACGAGGCCACATTTTTAGATGCCGCTGCACTCATACCTGAATAGCCCCTACTAGGGGGGGGGGGGAAGGAGTGAATTGATGAATGAATATCATGCTCACAAGAAAGAACGAAGAAATTATTGTTTACACTATTCAAAAGACCGCAACAAGTAAAAATGTAGGCATCTAAGAAAAACTTGTTCGTTAGCTTGCGTAACATATTTTAGCCGTAAATGATGCAATCAGAGCACAAGTGATGCATATGTCTCTTTTTTAAACGGCGATTATAAATCATCACATACATCATAAAGGGCCTACACTTACCACGGTTGAAGCTGGCTGGCGATATTGATCAGTGGTCGAATGCTCTGAAAATTTGGCATTTGAAGACCACTGAATTTGACAAACACCTGTTGTCATCGAGTTTACCTCCAAGTCAGGTTCGCTTGGTCTGACTCCCAGATTTCCAACTAGATGCCGTCCCAGGCACGGATGTAGGTGTACATTTTCAAGGTTTGTGTATAAGCAGGCTGTTGCTAGTCCAAAAACGTGTCATACTAGGTAACTGAACCTACTATGCTTGCTTATTCATATAACAGATTGGTCTGATCTCCGGTTTAAAAGCTTTCAGATCGCCGTAATTATTATGGCCTGACCCCGCCATTGGGATGTCATGACGACTACTTCCCGCTAGTGCACGCGTAAAACAGCCAAGTGCCGGGTTGCGAAATAATTTTTTTTCCTGTATTCGTGCGCTTCCACGAAAATTGAACGCAATCGGGTGCATGTGTTCACGGGCTGTCCGAAGAGCGCAGTTGCACAGGTTCACACGTTTCAGCGCAGTCAGGCCACAGGTTCCCTGTCGTAGTGCGGTGACCAATCCTGCGCCTGCAGCATGGGAGAACCACAGCCCGCCTCATGCTCTCGCCCGTCACGCACTCCCAATCCGGCGTGGGGAAGAGTAGTCCAGTCCAGTTGCTCGTCTCACAATCGAAAGGTTGTGGGTTCGAGTCTCACCTGTCGCTACTCTTCGCTCGCGATCAATCGGCGTGAAAGATTGGCAACGCTACGTGACTCAACGATCGAAGTGTCGTGAAACCAATAACAAACAACAAACAGCCATAGCGTGAAACCAACAACCAAACAACCAACCCAACTGGCTCCTGGTGTGGTGAATTCATATAGAACTAGACCCAATGGCATAGATAGCAATGAATATGCTTGCGAAAAAAATATCTTATAAGCAACACGTGCCTTTCACTAAAGTAAATACAACTCCGCCCTCGCATTGGGTGCGATCTTACGTTGTGATAAGTATATATCTCAAGATATTTTAGTAGTCATTATAGACTTTCCTTGCTTCAGTCAAAGCTATCACTCGGTCTTCGTGATCTGTGGTGATAGTTTCTACTTCATCTAGCCGATCTATTGCATCGATCAAAAGGGCAGGGTAAGGCCAGAGGAGAATCCAGGGTTTGTTCCCAAGACCGTTTTTCTCCTCCGAGATGGGCACCTGGATTTGCTCCTTGAGAAAAATGGCCAAATGAACTAAATGCCATCAGAAATGTGGTGCTTCCCACGTTTTATTCTGGAACATTCTAGAAACCTGAAATGCTAAGGATAATATGCGAAGGATGTGTAACCCAAATTGTTCACGTCCTCTGTTAAGCAGCTCTACGAAGAATGATGGGGCATTGGACACATCGAAGAACGATGGACATTTGACACAGCAGGAGCCGCTTTGCTACCTCTCCTCCATGTAAACCATGATGTAAATATGGCTATAATTTGCCATTTCTGGAGGCAATAATTCAAATATGATGTTTTCTCAAGATGTTGAACAGAACGCATTTAGGTGTTTGTTTTCACCCAAAATGCATACTTTTAGAACACAGGATCATACAAAATGTCAGAACTCGGAAATTCCACCCCATATGCATTGATGTAAAGGACAGATGACCGACCGAAAACTCGTAAATTAAAATGTGCAATTATTTGAGAATGAAGCTGCATGTCCGTACGCCTACCGTGGTTTTAAGGTACGTCGTTGTGAAGCTATAATAATGCTCCCAGAGGTGTTAGGACTGGACCAGCCGGGCCAGGCCACTCGAGCTGGCTTTTCGTCTGACAGTTAAGGAAATGTTATTGGCCTTCAATCTCGCTTGTAATGAAGGAACCTCGGTCTTGGCTGGTGCATGAAACTTTGGCCATCTACTATATATAAAAGGTCAGCTAGTAGTTGTGACGCATCGATTTTCATATATAGCTACTGGCTGGCTTTTGGTATCCCGGATGCTGGCTAACATATGCCGGCTTGTGGCGACCGGGAATTCCACTTTTCTCGACCATAGTTTTTTTTTCATCGCTCGCCGTGGGTGCCATACCTGATCAAAGGCCATTGGGTCAGGTTGCTAAGTTATCACATTTTTTTTTGTCAAAGCGCCCTAAAGGCAAAATAGCTAACTAACCATTGGGCCAGATTATATTGTCTGTTTTGAAAGCATTTACAACGTCTAGATCCATAACAAAACGAAGGCGGCGAGGAAAATTTCCAAAATGCTCCACCGTCAGAGCATTGACTCGGATGCATTACAAAATAACAGCAGTGTGATGCAAAATGTTGGCACCGTGACACTTGATACCGCAGGTTTCAGGGAAAACGCATCGGCCTCCGAAAAAGCTATGGTTGATTGCAACAATTTGTAACAGTTAGAGGAACTTAGGGTTGATTAAGAATGAGCTCCTTTATCGACGTTGCTAAATTTGACCTGCACTAGGTTATTAATCTGATATGGCCGGGCGGTAGTATTTCACAGCTGATATGCAATCAAATAGAAGGTGCATCAATTTTAGTTTTGTTTGTCGGTTGTCCCCCCAAGAAAAAAGTCGACAGGGTTGGATAATCCGCCCAATCACACGGCTCGGGTTACGATTTGAAACATTGTCGTATTGCATGCTACTATGCTGTAGCAAACACACAGCATACAGCAGGGTACATTGGTGAAAACTTCCAAGTAAGCTAGTTTTGAAAACTGCTATATGATGCAAATTGAAATGAATTTGGTGTTGCAGCAAATGAACATTGCCGAAGCTGTGTGGGTGTTGATGTTGAAGCCACAAAGGTCTGTGTTGCTCTTGCGATGCCTGCGATGTTTGTGGTGTGTATGGCTGGATGATCAAATGATCCGACCCGCCCTCGGGCGGAAGCGATGTGGGGGTCGCGAGCTCGAATCCGCGCGACTCCGAGAGTGCTCTTGGCAAACACACACCACCAGGGGGGGGGGGGGGCTCCGTCGGACAGTGCTTAGGCGGTAGTATGCCTAATAAGCAATCCTACTGGATTTTCGGCCGGGTGAGGTGCAAGATGTATAATGCTGCATCCGCTACTCCAAGCCGTTGAATCTTTAATGATTTAGAGTAAGCTAACGATCATGAAATTGAACCGCCCTCGAGCGAAAATCTCCGATCGAGCCGCGTCCGCTGCTGACAGTTCAATCAGTAGATATTGCAGCAGGGCGGCCGTCTCCTCCAGCCACCAGCCGCCAGGCAGCTGCAGTGCCGCCGGATCCATCTCGTGGTCGGCCTGGCAGGACCCACCTGGTGATATGCCAGAGGCACTCCGGTCGTCCACTTTGAAAATATCGTGCAACAGTGCATCATGTTGCACACTTTTGGCAGTGGAGAAAGTCATCACAGTCGCGGTATAACTTCGACTGCTGCGTGCGTTTCCCTTTAGATTATGATCTTCGCCGACTGACGTTCTGCCAGTGATGATGACACTGACGTTGTGCCGGTGATGCTGACACTGATGTGTTTGTGATGCTGACAATGACGCTGTGCCGCTGATGCTAACACTGCCGTTGTGCCGGTGTTGCTGACACTGACGTTGTGCCGGTGATGCATGACGCTGTACCAGTGATGCTGACAATGACGTGCCGCTGATGCTGACAATGACGTTGTGTCGGTGATGCTGATAATTACATTGTGTCGGTGATGCTGACACTGACGTTGTGTCGGTGATGCTGACAATGACGTACCTGTGATGCTGACACTGACTTTGTGTCAGTGATACTGATAATGACGCTGTACCGGTAATGCTGACAATGACGTTGTGTCGGTGATGCTGACAATGACGTTGTGTCGGTGATGCTGACAATGACGTTGTGTCGGTGATGCTGACAATGTCGTGTCGGTGATGCTGACAATGACGTTGTGTCGGTGATGCTGAAACTGACGTTGTGTCGGTGATGCTGACACTGTCGTGTCGGTGATGCTGACAATGACGTGTCAGTGATGCTGCAGACCTGACAATGAGCGTGCTGGCGTGTTTGCCGGTCGTGATCGAGGTAGCCAGCGTGTACACTCCACCGGCTATCTGGCCACACACTGGAAAACAATTATCTCTTGCAACTGCACCGCAACTGATGGCCAATTTGCAACTGGCCAGCGGCTATCAGCAGCATCAGAATGTCCGTAGGCAGCATCATGACGTCCACCGGCAACCATGCTCTGTTGCATGTCGATGCCGTTCGAGGCAGTCGGAGAGACGCAGTTTCCAGAAATCCTTGGCTGCCACCGCAGGCGTGCGGTCGGGCCCCACGGCCCACTTTACGAGCACTGCGAGCCGCCAGTTCAATACTGGTGTGTGTGGGTGTTGGTGGTGGTGGGGGTGGGGAGGGGGGGGGAGGTGCGCTTCAATTTAGACTGAAGCGCCCCAGTACATTTTGTCGGACGAAAATTGCCTGGGAATGAGAGCTGTGCTGCTCTGTGCGTTAAAGCCCGTCCAAATGCCGTGCTGATGCGTCCGCCAACAAACGGCTCACAGTGCCATCGTACCCAGGACTGGACTCAGATGTTGGTCAGGTGGAGCGACGAGTCCTCGCAGTGCCGGGTTCAATCTGATCCACACCATTTTATTTTCCTGAAGTAGCTCCTGAACCGCCCATGATATCGCTTTGGAATTTTGCACGCCTTGCGATAATCACAAAAAAATACTGAGTTTCAGTCACTAAAGGTACTGTGAGTCAAGGCGGATCAAGGTCACGTCACTGTCTCATCTGAGCATGGTTCTTAGATGCATAATACAGCCTTTTCAGATGCGATCTTTACCAGATACAGGCAAAAGTAGAAGATGAATGGCTGGCTGGAGTCACTGGCTCACAATCTCACCACCATGGCGGAGATTCGTGACCGGATAACCCGTCAAGATCATAACTTGCGTGTCCCCCGGTCCCGCACCGGATGGGGAAGAGACGTTTTAGTTCCAGAGCGCCACACATGTACAACTCACTGCCACCTGAGCTAACGCGACTTCCCGTGTCTATCTTTGGTCGACACCTACCGGAGTACCTACTTGACGTGCCGCCCGTGCCGGACTGATTGACAGCCCGACTTGCTGTATTTTATTTATTTTTATTTTTATTCTGTGATTTTGACCCTCTTTTTACCTTTTGTGCTGTGTTGTTTTATCTATTTGACGCTATGTCGTAATAGCCACGAGTCAATTGTGGATGACCTCAATAAAGTCTGTCTGTCTGTCTGTCTGTATGGCTATAAATAAATGATGAAAGAAAATACAAAAATGCTAAACGTGACCTTCGGCTGGGATGCTACTTCGAATTTAAGCCATGCACTTAGTTAGTCATTTGAGTTTAAGGGCGTATCGACTGCGTCGGTCATGCAGCGCCCATAAGCCTTACACTTAGTATGCAGCTGCAGCTTAGTTAGTTTTTGTGCATAGCTTTTGGACGTGATTCTTTGTTAAAACGCGGAATGCATGCGGTAGCAAATTATGTCCTCCAAGAACGGTCCAAGTTTCACTTCAATATCAGTCCAGGTCACTGAAGGATGACCGGAAATATCCATAGGGTAGATGTATCCCAGGCGGTCGTGAGGTTAGACACGGATTATTGCGAAGTGAAAATGTTAAGCCAGATGCATTTTTCACGCCGATTCACTTTTTACGGAGTACAGCGCCCAAATTCGATTGCATATTTTTTGATTATTTCCTAATATTTTATAGAGAAAAATAGGATTAAGTGAGGATTTTTTTCAAGCATCTAACGGAAGATGGTTGAAAACATCTAGTTTTGCTTTCGTCGCACTCATTGCCTTTTCTGGGCATCATCTGTTTCGATAATTGCCGTGATCTTCCGTAGTTCATTACATGTTTTCAGGGATTTGACGTCGACTGGATTGGTAACCTCAAGCTCCCACGTTACAGTAAGTCGTGGATATGTATGCCATCAATGCTGAAGCCCAAATTTGTTTTATGACCAGGAAAAAAAACTACAGCGAAAATAGGTTGACTGCAGCTCAATACTGACTAACTTGACTTGTAAGCTTAACCTAGATGTACCTAAAAATGTGGCAAATAACTCATGATTGTTGTTCAAATATGTAGTTGCATCGTGCCGTTTCCCTCATCTCTATCTTGCTCAAAGCAAAAGTTGGTTTGGTAGGGTGGGGAAAATTGACCACCTCCGCACTGCGAGGGGTAGAAGAGTATGATTCATTTCGATAGTTTACCGCTCAGCTGCGTCCTTCCTCCTCACCAACTGTTTCGCGGCCATCTGTGGCTCCTGGACTCCGCCCCTCTGCCTTCAGCACACAAGGTGAACACAAACACAAACAAAAACAAACAACACACATACACACACATACATGCATGCATACATACATACATGCATACACCCACACCCACACAAACACCCACACACACTATAACGTAATGCTCTACTTAGCACAAATGCACACTTGCTCTGACCGTTTGCAAAATACACACTCAATTTCAAAAGCGATGCAAATGACCTTTGTGGTCCGGCACGCCTCTAAGCACCATATCATTCACTCGTTGCCGCGAAAGGGCAGTTGTCGGTTCACAAACTGTCTGCCGACACGGTACTGTGTCTACAGCACCGGAAAGCCATAGCCTTCCTCCAGCCATCGCTCGTCCAGGACCCTTCCTGCAATGGCGCCTGATGCTGCTACTGAATACACCAGCGCAGTGATAACAGATGCATCGTAGAAGCTTGGCAAACCTGTTAAGCTTCTCTATGTGGCCGTATGTAAATTTACGTCAGCAGGTGTGTGGTCTGAGCCGCGTCTTTGTACTGGCACAGCTGTGCGGGTGAAATAGCAAAGCACATCGTATGTGACCTCAATATTCTGCATGCAGCTAGCTATCGATTATTCGATCAATTTCAGTTGCTTGTTTGATGATGAAATCTGTCCTACAAGATTGCATGCAACTAATTAATTATAGATGTATTCCTTGTTCAGCCTCCGGTATGCAGATGTCAATGCACCCGCGGGGCTGCCGCGTGCATACCGGTAGCAACCGAGTAGTGGGGTGGGGGTAGTAGTTAGGATAGCGCAGCAAGTTTTCCCCCGTTAAGCTCCAAAAAGATAAACCTCTCAATTCCAACCCGTTCATCTCCCTCCGTGTGCTGCACGCTGTAGTACACACAGGGTGTAGTATGTAGTACGCTGTAGTAGTATGCAAGATGTAGTACCCGCTACCGCCAGATTGTTTTCCTCGGCTGCGACTCACGTGTTCGCAAACAGCCTGCAGCCCGATCAGACCGCACTGCACTGGTATTGCCAGCACTCAGCCGGGCAGGCCACAGCTGTTACCAGCACTCAGCCTGGCAGGCCACGGTTATTGCCAGCACACCGCTGAGCAGGCCACGGTTATCGCCAGCATACCGCCGGGCAGGCCACGGTTATTACCAGCACTCCGCTGTGCAGGCCACGGCTATTACCAGCACTCCGCTGTGCAGGCCACGGCTATTACCAGCACTCCGCTGTGCAGGTCACGGTTATTACCAGCACTCCGCTGTGCAGGCCACGGCTATTACCAGCACTCCGCTGTGCAGGCCACGGTTATTACCAGCACCAGCTGGTAAGGCAGAATGGCGCGGTTGTTGCAAGCACCAGCTGGTCATACGAAGCTGCGCGGTTATTATCAGCACTCTGATGGTCGTGCCTAACTGCCCAGTTATTGCCAGGATGCCCTGCATTCAAGGCATATGCACCGCTTTGAAATCACTCCCATCGTGCCTGTCCGAGAGAAAGAAGGATCAGTGTATTATGGTTACATCATTGTGCAGCGCATGCCTCTACATTCTTCTGCATGCCTCTACATGTCTATACATGTCTCTACGTGAAGGGCAGCGAAAGCTGAATGCGAAGCTGCTTCGACTGCTTGTTAGCCAACCGAAGCTGACCGTGCTCAATGCAATATGTTGAATATGCAATATCTGCGCTTTGAATCGCATCGACTGTGGTTCTCATTAACGTCCAGCACAAAACAAAACAGCCGTCGTTAGTGCACTCGGGTTTCTATTTGGTGATAGCCGGTGGGTATTCAGTAAGTAGCTTAATATAGCCATTGCGTTGGAATCGGTGACTCAAATTGGTTCATGACCAGGGCGTTTTACGAGATAACTGATCTCATCGGACTTGCTATGCAGACTCGCTTGCGAGGGTCAGAAAGCAGCACGTCTGTCAGGGGGCAATGGTGCCTTCCGCTGGCCGTTTCACCTCGCCACATCGTCACACTCAGAATCTGCGAAGGCAGTTACAATGTTGTTGGGTAGCTTCAAAATATTCAGCTCCAAGTGATGTCATAGTCCAATAAATTTATGACTTATGCAAAGTGACAACCCGCCATGTATATCGTATCAAATTATATCATATATGTACATGATTAGCAGAAAGTAACCAAATGCTTATATTAAGTAAAATAGGATCCAAAATCGGTCTAATATATTTCGGGCGTGACTCTTCTTCGGAGACAGAATACATATATAGAAACATTTTACGCACATGATTTTGCGCACACGCTTATATATATATATATATATATATATATATATATATATATATATATATATATATATATATATATGTATATATATATTATGCCGTCTACCAATATTGACGAAATCATCAGCTGAGTCCAAGTATGTATATTTTAACATAACAGTACATGTCATACGACACTAACAGAGCCAAAATGTTCGTCGCTTCCCTATATAACCTCCGTATATACCTACCCTATCCAACTTCATATGCATATATATCCGCGATGCGTCAATGCTCTCGAAGTGTTCGCGTGTGTGGATGAACTAGTGTGTGAGTGAGTGAATGAACACGTGAGTGCGCACACAAGTGAGTGAATTTCTGTGTGAATGACGGGGTGAGTGATTGTGCCGGCGGGCGTTTACGGAGTGAATAAGTCGACGAGTGTAGGTTACTCTATGTAGTGCCATGCTGTACAGGGAACTGGCTTTATGAGGGTCCACGAAGCTACCATGAATACCACTCAACGCATCCCAATGTAGAAACAAGTGCGTTTGCAAGTGCTATTTTGTTTTTACTGGACGTTTCCAAACCTTCGAACCGGGTAAAATAATGAATTCGAGATGTGTGAACTTGCTATGACAATTTCCGCATCACGCTTTCGTGCAGTTCTGCACTTCACAAACGCATTGAAGTCTGGCCGTCGCATTTGTTATCTACCAAATGTTTTCTGGTCATGAATATATAAACCTTTGAAATGGAAATCGAGCATGATGCCGCTCGACTTGCAAATCCGTAAGGAACACACCTGTAAGGAGCCAAAGGGATGGGGTTTGGAACTACCGAGATCGTGCACCAGTTGGAATAACGTATGGAGTGTATGCAGCCTTGGCATTTCTCAGTAGCATTAATATTTAGCATATTGTAGGTTTTGTTGCCCATACGTCCCTCCCCTCTACTGTTATTACGCCTATGGATACGACTGGCTTTTTAATCAGCCGAAGCCACAGTGAAGTTCATCAGTAAAGTACCACCCAGCTGCTGGGTAAGCCAATGGGAACCACATAACTCTGTACTTAGTTATGCAATTCATTACTTAATGAATTAACGAGATCAGAACACATTTTAATTGTTTACCTATTCACACAAATTTGTGTCATGGCCGTTCCATGCGTGAATTCGCAGCAAACCGCACGCCAGATGCGGTGTGCCATTAGGTGTGCGTAATGCTCCGTGCAGCCACAGTGGGTCCGCGCTCCGCGCCCGTGCCAGTGCGCAGTGGAACACCCCGGTGTGTGCGGCTGACTCGCCGGTCTGGCCTCCAGCCGGCCTAGCCTCGCTCGACGCCGGCTCCGAGTCGTCGACACTTTTGTAGGGCAGGGACAGACGGGTTGTCTCGCTGGCTGCACCGCGATGCGGGAGAGATACGCCGTGCCTCGCGCCCCCGGTACCTGCAGCCTGCAGGCCGTACAGCAAAAGTGAAAGTTGCCGTAAAAGACGTCATCACAGAGCCCTTGCGTCATAGTTTCATAGAATACAGCCTGCTTTGTTACTACGTTCATAATGGCGTTTGCGCCCGTGTCCCATGTGGTCTAGTGGCTAGGATATCTGGCTTTCACCCAGAAGGCCCGGGTTCGATTCCCGGCATGGGAGGTGTTTTTCGGCCGCGGCTATTTTGTCGCACGGGCGGTTTTCCTGGTGGTTTCGTCGTTTCCAGGAGCTGAGTCGACGATGTTGATCGCTCTCGCCTTTATTTCTGGTCAATTTATAGGGCATTTATTTCACGGCGCAAGTGTCAGACCGCCACTTTTATTGTTCTGGCGATTAATGACGATGTCAAAGGCCAATGTCAACAGTTCCGCTCCAGCCGTCTGGCGCTCAGCAATTTCAGTCAGAATGAAGCATAGGCAAGTGATTCATTGAAGCTCGTGGGCTACAGTGGATCACAAGGACGGCTGGCCTACTGTCCTTCGTCATTCGGCTTCTATACCATTGGCACCAGATATATAAATAAATCCTACATTAGTGACCGTGCACAAACTTCACCGTCAGAATGGTAGTTAAAGACGAGTCTTCTATAGAAGGGTATTGACCGTCCGTATTCCTTTGAAGATAAATCAATTTTCGGACATGTGCCAACTTTGGACGTGAGCTGCTGCCACTTCGTGGGCGCCGGCATGAAATAGGGATGCCACGGTGACGGTGCTGGCTTGTGTCCGGTAAGTGTTTCAGTTCGCCCACGGGGAGCCCGGTTGACAAAGACGGCTGTAATGCAAGGATCGACACCGTAGGACAAGCGCTAAGTCTGCTGAATTCATCTTTAAAATAAAATATATTATGCAGGAGTGGGCTCTCGACTGAAAAATGTACTATGTTAAATAAGTGTGACTTCATCACAATCAGGAATAATTTGCATGAGCTGAAAGCTGAAACACCACCTGTTTGTTACCCATTCTCCTAATTGTTGGTGACTCTGACCCTGCACGGCGGGGTCTTACGTAAACGTGGCCAAAAAGCAGCCCTTAAAGTCCTGTTCTACAAGCCGCCATAAAGTCACAATTACAAATGGCAACTTTCCAGCGCGCTGCTGTCAGCAACACAGGCACAGGGTAGGTCAGCGTCTGACGCGCTGGAAGCCGCTTATCGTTACACAGCATCCTTGCCAAACGCATCGACGTTAACTTCGGGTGAATTAAGTTCCAGTGCGTGCTATCGCGGAAAAATGCTTGTAGTTGCTGAAGCCCTGCGGGACTGCACAGGGAATTGCGCAATATGGGTTATCTCAGCGGTGTCCGGCGCACACCACGGTCGCTCCATGTGCGCTGTTACCCACCAGTGTGCCACCTCAGCTGAGCTCGGTGCCGTCTGCTGTCACCACGGCCAAAGTAATCTCGTTTGGCCAGCGGGATGGGGCAGCTTATATTACTTAATATTTACCATGCAACGCTATGGTGTTAATGCTAAAATTTACAGATTTTCGCGGAGTGTGTGGCAGTTTCCTCGCCTTGTCTACCGCCGAATCGGCCGGCCCTGACTGTAACTAGAAACCAATCTGTACAATGGTATATCATCTCATATTAGTCTTATCCTGGCCATATTCACTACACGAAAACGAAAATGTATTTATCCTGCAGTCGGATGTCCAGAAGAATTGTTTGATATGCACTGTAGCACTGAAGCGAAGCTGGTCGGAGTTCTGCGGGCGGCGTGCGTCTATCCATATTACTCTGCCAGACGCGCGAATCCAAGACTGGGACTTCAGCATCGTCCCTGCCCGGGGGCGGGTCAGACCATCTTTGATTACTCGGTCATACACCAGAGGTGCACCCTTGCAGATTGGCATGTCATCTGAACTGTTCCACACCCACCGCAGACGCTCCGGATGGGACTGCCTGCCGCCACCGGCATGTCTGAGTCGTCTCAATGGAGGCCAATAGTAACCCCAGATGTGGCGCTGACCATAATGCTGCCCGCACTACGTCCGGATTATTCCAGTGGCAGCTCCGGATGTGGCACTACCACTGGTCGTCGGCCACATTGACAGGTCCCATGACGTCGGACATGGTCCGATGATCCTGTGCTATTCAGTATCACCAGGGGGAGCGCGTCACCGACCGAAAACAACCAAGCTCAGGCGCGCCGAACCGAATCGTGTCGTGCGTAGCGTACCGCCTTGGGTGGCCTCATGACAACCCGCCACACGCCGAGCCCACTACCCACCGCATCGCGCCGTGCTACCCTTTCTTATTCTGACTGCTCACGGGCGTCTCGTCTCACTGGCATGGCCTCCATGCGCAGAAGTTTCCCCGAGTCGCCGGTATAGGCTGTAGAAGCGCACGAGCTCAACGGCTGGTCGACTTACGCGTACGTCGCTACGAGTGGGGGGGGGGGGGACGCGGCGCACAACGTCACGTGTTGTGTCACCCACGCGCCGGCAGCGTGTTGCATCGACTATTTTTGTTGCGGATGAATAATTCAGCCCGGTAGCTCATTATATTTGGGTCACCGTGGCCCGGGGGCAATGCCGACGGGACATGCGAGCGGCGGCCGCGGCGCTGTTTACCGTTGCGCTGCTTGACCCCGATGACTCACGTGACCTCTTGGGTCAGGCGGCACACGCCTTGCGGCCGGCGTTCGGCACAGGTGTGCCGCCGTCGCTTCTGAAAACACACTCTGTCACGGCGCCACCACAGTAAATTAGGCCTGCGATCCGCCGCACTGGCAATAAGCAGGGGACACCAGGTATTTGTTGACGGCTAATTTTGGCGCCCTTGTTGTCTGAGTTTCAGCCACAGCCAGGTCTGCTACAGACACCGCGCTGTACTGACTTCCTGAGTCACATTCGCCTGATGTGCTTGCATAGTGTTTCCAACGTTGATAAGCGTGTTTGCCCTGTCTTGTTTGACACCCATTCATTTCTGACCGCTTACAACTAATATTACCCTGGTCATTAACGGTGAAGGAAGACAATCTTAGAATCGACAGCGAAGAGCTGGAATAGGAAACCGAGCTGTAGCCACAGGAATGAACATTAGGGGCGGGGATGGCCGGGTGGTTAAGGTGTCGGGCTATGGGTACCAAAGGTCTCGGGTTCGACTCTAGCGCCACTCAGGACATTTCCCAATCCCGCGGCCCACCGGCGAAACAGTGCGGGCGGCGCCAGCCGTGAATGTGCATAAAGTGTGTCGTGAACCAACCAATAAACAAACAACGAACAAAGGAATGAACATTAGCGGCTGGTGTCACTGCATTACCATTATGTCCCCTCCCCCGTTATATCAGCTTTGGGGTGTAGCTTACTTTCACAGAAGGGTATTTTTAATTTAATCTCTTTGGTAATGACAGCAAATTATAACATTAAGGAAGCTGTATGTGTTGAATGACAATTAAGGATTCCTGTTCATGTCTAAGCATTGCAATTGTTGTTTTTTGTCAGCCGTCCATGAATGGCTTTCAATTGCAAGACATCCTATCAAGTATTCCTTTTTTAATTGCAAAATAACATTAGACGTCTGGCTATGTTTAATTTTCAGTTTGGACTGTACAGGATAAATGTTCCTGAAAAGTGCTGACTGGCAATGTTATTTCAAGACTCACAAATAGATTATCCCAGAGTCGTGACACAACTACGCAAGGGGAACAAGATTCTGGCGCAGTGTTAACATTTCTCTTCAGGTGTGATACGTGGAAACAATTATAACGGGATGTCGAAAACGTCATGGAAAAGATGGTATTACAAAATATGCTCATTCCTGCAAACCCAGTTTTCAGGCGTGCATATTACTGTTCCCGCTTTGCCTGTTTTGAGTGGTACTTAATTTAGTGATGATGGTATCAACGATAATGACACAAACACATGCTATAAACTGAAATTTGCTATAAGCACATGCTATAAACTGGAATTGTATGACAGCACATCATAGGCAATCCCTTCACCTGAAATTGCGCTATGGAATGTTCGTTATCACGATGCCGGATCCGGAATGGTGATCATAAGCATGATGCTTGCAAAAGGAATACAGGTAGCGGAGAATTAATTATTCACAAACACGCACCACGAAGAATGATGTCGATACACCTTTGGATGGGATGTCGGTTCAGTGTTCAGTAAGTGATTCCACCTCATTTCGCGAATTATGTATAACCGTGATGGCGGCACGGCAGTCCCTATCGTCTTGCGTGGAAGCTGAGACAGCTGACACACGCGGCAAACAAATGGATGTTCAGCCTTGGGTCGGTCTGGCTACAGGCGCCTGAGCGACCAAGATCAAATACTTGAGGCTGACAATGTCAACAGGACAAAGTGATCTGCCGAATTGTAGCTGCATCTTCAGTGGTACTGATACAGGCTGAGCTAGCGTGGGCACACTGTTCAAGTCACGCTGGCATTGGGTTCAGAGAAGGGGAGGTCGCAGAGAGATCCACAATATTTTGTGCATTAAAAATTGTTCTTATGAGGCTTCCCATGGCACGAGTGTTGTGATGTGGGAGCAAGGGGCATAATTGCAACTAACATATACGGCATTTAATGGACCTCCATAAGATACTAGAAACAAAATCGCCTCGTATTTCACATGATCAATTATGCACACCTTATCAGTTATCCACGCATTATCAATTATCCACTCCTTATCAATTATCCAGGCATTATCAATTATCCACACCTTATAAAAACACATTCTCATTATTACATTATAAATTATCATTGCATCGCAACTTCAACCGAAAAATATTGGCCACAAAAGTAGTACACACTAACGCGTGACGCGGATAATGGCCCATTGGCTCAAAGTACAGACCACAACGTGACGCAAATTATGACCTGTGTTTCCATAAATGTTTCTATTCATATTTTCCTGTGGCAGACGTCTTGTGTGCCAGTCCGACACAACCCCCAAGTCATCCGCGCATGACCAGTGTGATAAACATGATCATCTGTGAGAATGAGTCCAAACGTTGAAATCGGTTTTCATCCCCAGAGCCCCAATCGACGAAGTGTTGGCATGCAGTTTGTCTCTTCCGTCCTGGCAAGATAGAGATTAGAGGTAGAGTCGTTCCGCCGGCTGGTATTCAGCCCTCGACTGGGTCAGTTGGCAACTGGCCCGATAATGCCGGGGACGCAGCGGCCGTCAGCTCTGTGGAGTCATTGTGTCTAGCTACTACCGTCAAATGCGAATATCCCGAGTAAGTCTTGGGTTCAGGATGAGGATGGATACATGGTTTGGGGTTCTGGATGTAGAGAGAATGTTTGTCTAGTTCTTGAGTTTGGGTGTTTAAATAGAGCCCTATTGGTTCTGATTTTAACTTTTTTCGCATGAAATTACTTGGAAAACCAATATTGGATTTTCATTCTTTGAATTAATATATCGGAAGAGCACATGGTGCACCCACAGCTTTCTTCAATATATATGCAGTGTGCTACTACCGGAATGCGAGACAGGGGAGGGAAACACAGACACATTGTTTTATTGATGCAGTTTTAAGGAGGTTGTGAGTTGAATGCGAGTTTTATTGTTTTCAACTTGGAACAGCTCCTTGTCAAGCGAAGCGGGCATTTTCAATGGCGACAGGAAAAGACAATTTTCGATACATCGTAAAGTTCTGGACAACGGAGTCTATGACGATGGTTTGCACAACCCAACCGTAGCCTGGGCCAGGCCTGTGGAACAAGCTTTGGCAATCGTTGATCTGGTGAGGCGAGCTCGTAAAATGCTCGGACTAAATATGTTCTGTGTGTCGTAATTCAAGTTCTACGCTGCTCTTGTAATCTCAAACCACTGACGGTCATTGCCGCTGGAAACGTCGCTATGCTGATTTGGATCGCTTCAGTTTGGCAATTTTGGCAATGTGAGTTGCTGGGCTTTCTCAAGTTTGCGGTGCTGCCTGTGTACATCCTAGCGTTGTTTTAGTTTTATTTGAACAGCTCTGACCATGGATAGTTTGTCGGCCAGTGCCCTTTGAGTACTACGCTGCGATCTTGTTCTGAACTCAGCGCAGCTCAGGTGTGGGGATGGGGAGGGACGATCTGGAATTTAGTCCAGAATTGGACGATGTCTCGAAAATGGACTCGCCTAAATTACTTCATTGATAGATGTGGGTGTTTGAGTGTGCGTTGCACATGTACATGAATTGCTTTGTTCACGTCGGGTTCCACATTAGTATGAGCGGTCCTTGCCCATCTTTTTCAACATTTGTGGCTATTTTTGGCGGCTTTTCTTCAACAGTCCGCCCTCAGTTGAACATTACGTTTCTTAATCGGCAATTTATTTCTGTCCATGATCTACATCGTACGATTATTGGCCATTCGGAAGAAGAATAATAGGCGTCGATAAACGTGTGAAATAATGTTTTTTTCTCACTTATTCCTTCTAGTGTTGAACCGGGGCCACAAGCAAGAGAAGGTCGGTGCGTAGGGATATATGAATGCTGCACTTTCATGAATATAGTTTCAAGGCTGTAGAATCACACCATGCGAAGGAAATTAAGTGCAGAATTATAGGCTATATTCAAAATGTCATATGTGTAGGCATTCTAGCCATATGGGACTCCCACTTCTATTCCCTTTATTCTTGGTGTGCACCATTATTTTGCCACCCATCCAGGCCATGGCATTTCCTCCGACTCCCACACATTATTTGTATGCTCACGAGACTGCTTCTTATTAATCCTGTGCGTTAATAAAGCAGACCAAGTGGATATGCCTGCAGGCATGGAATGTGAAAACAACGTATAAATCAAACAGCGTCGTGTTTTCACCATTTGGTTGGTTTCTGGCAGCAGTCCTGTTGATTACTCCAACATACCAACACCGAACCGGGAATGCTTTGTACGTGCTTAGTTTGCACGCTTAGTTTTATGAAGTCACATGGACGCGTTACGGCATCTCGCACATTCACTGCTGTACGCAGGTCTGGGTAGCAGATCACCGCGTGGTTAAATCCAAGGGACACCACGGCAAGTAGTTGCTGAAGTACACACACACACACACACACACACACACACATATATATATATATATATATATATATATATATATATATATATATATATATATATATATATGTATGTATGAATGTATATAAACATCTATATATAGACCACGCTCTCCCTTTCTCCTCTCTCTCTCCTTTCCCTCCCTCGCTCCTCTCTCCTCTTCTCTCCTCTCCTCTCCTCTCCTCTCCTCTCCTATCCTCTCCTCTCCTCTTCTCTCCTCTCTCTCTCACTCTCTCTTTTTCTCATTGTCAGAGAGAGAAAGATATATATGTGTGTGTGTGTTTGTGTCTGTGGTGTTAGAGAGAGAGAGAGAGACAGGGAGAGGGAGAAAGAGAGGACGTGACAATGCAGCAACTATTTCTATGACAACATCTATCTTATCTTAGTGTGCAACACTTACACACATTATTTCCATCAGTATTCTCTCATCTGATATATTACGGCCCAACTTGAAGAGGCCAAACAGAGATCCGGTCACCGTACTACATACAGGTGCTCAGAGATCCGGTCACTGCACTATATACAGGCGCTCGGACAGTTCAGCTCGGTGGCCAAACTTTTGCGTGGGTGACTGTCGGCCGGATATTTAGCCAGTGCATCGCTGGACGGTATCGGATAAATGACCAATCACGAACTTAGAGCATGGCCTTTGTATCGTAGCTATGGACTGGATAGATAACCAGCTTAATATTGTTCGCGGCTGGATATGTGACGTTTTTTGTCGTTTAATCCTCACGCTGGATGGGTAATTTCCCCTAAAGGCATAATAGCCGTGTAATGGCCGACGTATGATGATTGGATGCTCAGTGGGTGACTAGTGCTTGCTATTATTATTGCTATTATTGATAACTATGTTTACGATTTGCGATAAATTATTCCTCAACACCTAACCTTGTGTGACTAAATCAGGCAGAAGTACGGGACGAAAACAATCTTAGCATTCCAAGGATTAGTTCAGAATCCGGAAGAAGAATGTTTCGGAACCTGAGGCTGATTTGAATGAGTTACGATCAATTCCAAGGTATTCGCCATCCCTTACCTTTAAGAAATATAGGCTTGCATTTAGGGGACAAATGTATAAATGTCGCGTATACAGTAGCGTATGTAGCTGCGTGCTGTGTCGGGTTTGTGATTTATATGCGATAATCGAGATGCGTGTGCGCGCCTGCATGTGTGGTTGAGAGGAGTTTGTTTGCTGTGCAATTTTGATATCTGCTGGTGCCATCCTCCTACTTTTCGTGCATTATTTGACTCGGGCTGGGTAACAGCCGTTTTCAATATGTTAATACCGCTTTCAAGCCGTCTTGAGTGGTGAAATATGAAGAAAATGTATTATTAGTATTATTAGTATTGGTATTGTTAGCATTATTACCGTGACCAATGACTCGCTGTACGGCGATGTTGTCACCAGTTGCTTGGTAAGCTGCTGATCGCCCTGGTGGAGGGTCACTGTATCGCTGTGCGGCATGATTGGTGGTGATTCAGTTTATCTCTCACCAGCTTGTCTGGTGGATGGTCACCTTATCACTGACTAGCATGGTGATAGGTCATTTTATCGCTCGCCGGTTTGTTGACCAAGGGCCAGTATATCGCCACCGGCTGGTTGGTGATGGAGGGCCAGTATATCGCCACCAGCTGCTTGGTGGTTGAGGGCCAGTATATCGCCGCCATCGGCTGGGTGGTGGAGGGCCGGTATATCGCCGCCAGCGGCTGGGTGGTGGAGGGCCGGTATATCGCCGCCAGCGGCCGGGTGGTGGAGGGCCGGTATATCGCCGCCAGCGGCTGGGTGGTGGAGGGCCGGTATAGCGCCGCCAGCGGCTGGATGGTGGAGGGCCTGTATAGCGCCGCCAGCGGCTTGGTAGTGGAGGGCCGGCATATCGTCACCAGCCAGCTGCTTGGTGGTGGAGGGCTGGTATGGTGCCGCCAGCGGCTTGGTGGACGGCGTGTTATCGCTGACCGGTCCTCGTTAGCGCCCGGCCGTCGGCTAATAAGCGTTTTTATGACCAGATCGTCGTCATCGGTCGATGGCGGCCAGTATTTGGCCCCCTCCCCACGTCCCTCGGCGGCTGGCACCGGGCCGCGACGCATCGATCCACCGCGCCGGACACGACGCGGAAGTGAAAGTGGTGACGTCACCGACCCCGCCGACAAGTGACGAACGCGGCGCGTCTGGGTGGCGAACGCGCCGCCTCGGAGTATCGGGTGCGGTCGGCCGGTGTGCGCCGGCCGGCAGGCCATCACGAGGCGCGCGGCCGGAGAGATGAAGATGCGCGGCGCGAGCCCCCGGCCACCCGGCATACGCGCCATCTACTTGTATTGACGCGCCCGAAAGTGGGACGCGAGCCTTTTTGTGTGGCTTTTATTGCACGCGCGTTTTTGTCCAACGCTCGTATGCGACGCGACGTTTTTACTGCGCACCGCTGCCCGCCCACGGAAAGACGGCGAGATGGATGACGTATGGTCCATGCGAGTGACCTGCCCGCCGCCGCCTCGGCGCACAATGCGATCGGTGTTTTTCCGATCGCTGACCGGCCCTGACGATGGGATCAGCGACACATTGAGATGGTGCGCCCTTCTGAGCGTCACGTTGATATATTGCTTCCAATTATGGCGGGTTGCGGCTCTTAAACACACTGGGCGTATGATTGGCCCGTTCTTGTTCCATGCCCTGCGCCTTTGTGGATGCGGATTGATGGAAGGCACCGTTGTTCACAAAAAGCATTTACTTGTTCTGGATTCTGAACAAGCAATCCCATCTCCTTGGCGACCCCGATAATTACGTTCGGTTGCCGTTTGATTATTTATTGAGTGGTTCACGACGTAGTTTATGCACGGTCACTCACGGCTAATGGCGCCGCCCACACTTTTGCCGGTGGGCCGCGGGATTTGGAAATGTGCCGAGAGGTGCTAGTGTTGAACCCGGGACCTTTGGCACCCAAAGCTCAACACCCAACTACTCGGCCATTCCCGCCCCACGCTACGGTTATTGTGGCAAACTATACCCTCGCTAAACCACGTTACGTTGTAGAGATCGAACGCGCTCCAAGTAGGGCAGGAATGGGGTTGCTCCTGAGATGTTACAGAAATACTGAATGATTTGTGGTGTAATGTGGTACCACCCTATGTAATGCCGTGTAATGTGCTTCTTCCCTCCTTTTTGGAAATGTATTTCGGTTGTTTGTTGCGGCGGTTTATCCGATCAGGCCCATTGGGAAGCGAGTTTGTCGCCCGACAGTTTTCCCAGTTGGCAGTTACGGCTTGATGGCGGGCCGGCGACCGGAGCGTCACGTGCTCTCCTGTGTGGACAGCAGGTGTTCGTCCTGCCCGAGACCGTGAAACATTTGCAGACCGTGTTATGGTTAATAGTAATTTGAGTACGTGCATATGCAATTATAGTCTACTAGATAGTGTATAATTTGTGTTTTAATCGGTTGTACTATAATTACTCAAACACTGGAAGTGGCATCAGCCTGCTTCTCCTAAACCATCTAACACTGATGACACAAATACACTAAAATGGCTTAATCATGACGTCCATAAGTGGCAAGGGAAGCACCTCATCTGTCGTCCTATCTTGGGATAAAATCAAACACCCCACAATTACGAATGTATTATTAGGGATTCCCATGAATGTTTCAGCACTGTCGGTTCGTTTCCCACCCAGAGATATCTGGGATAACTTTTTCAGTTATTCTCAGTTGCATCACACCTCCGGCTGTAGGTTATCCGTTCAGATTGCATTTGTCCCTGATCCGTTTTGAGAACAGGAAGACACAATGCCGTACCGTGCATAGCGCCCCGGTGGGCCGGGTTCTCGGCACACGGCCGACGTCGTCGTGCTCGCAGTCGCTGTCGACGATGTCCAACCACTGCTGCGCACGTCGGCGTCGTCTCGTGCCGCCCCGGGGTGACCCGACGGCCCCTGCAGATGATGTGTTGTGCTGGTATCAGAGTGACCCGGCCACCCCTAGGGACAGCGGCTGCTCCATGCTGAAGATGGAAATCGGTTTATGTCGGAGTGGTCAGTTCGTCACTGGAGACGATGGTGTCTGCTGATGTCGGAGCGGTTCGGCCGTCGATGAAGATGGATGATTTTTAGTTCTTCACCAGGGGGAACGAAGATGTTGGGCTGTTCGGCGGTCGGCGGTGGGCTTAGCTTCGAGAAGCTGCTCTATTTCGTACGAAATATCTGTTGAAGTCCTACTGTGACATTTGCGATGTCTATTTCCCACGAGCCAGCATCCTTTAACATCTCCATATAGAGACCTATCACAAAATGCGCACCTTTTCCAAACGGCAAAAAGTGAGGTGGAGATCAATAGCAGGTGAGCATGCAGTAGACTAACACGCATTAAGATGAGACTTGCTGTAGTCACAGTCACAGCACAGCCACTGTAGTACAAAGAGTGAGCGCGATTACATGAGCGAGCGCAGCGACCACAGCAATACAATAATGAGAATATTAAGAACAATTACAGCTGTAGCACTACTGCTACTACTGCTAATGATGATGCTAAGAACACTAAGACCACTACAGTTACTACCACCAGTACTGAAACGAATGTTCATAATAATCATCATCAGCGGTAATCTGAATAATGTTAACCATTCTCCGGCCCCATTAGTAGCCTTGGCCGGCCAATAACAATGTGAGTGTTGCAGAGCTCTCGCGCTGCAGGCACTGGATAGTACGTCATACCATTCCGAGCAGATAATGTATGGAACGACCGCAGATTCGCCCTCTTGACAGCTCCGGGGTACATTGTATGCACCTTGCTGTGTCCAGTTTCTGCTTAAGCGCATCTCACGTAACGGACGTGTCGGCCACGTGAGCGGGTTGCTGTCCAGGCATGTGCCGACGCAGGTTTTCTTTCAACGCAGGTTACGATTTTCTCAGGAAATATTGCAATGAGAGCTGGCAAAGCGGTAGCTATAAAGAGCATGTCTAGTTCTGAAGAAAGTGGAATTAAAAAAGTATACAGTCATGTAGCGTCGCCAATCTCTCACGCCGATTGGTCGCGGGCGAAGAGTAGCGACAGGTGAGACTCGAACCCACAACTTTTCGATTGTGAGACAACCAACTTACCCCTAGACCACTCGTCCCCTGGAAAGGGCCATGGCATATCCTGCCATCCCCACTCACAATTCGGCACCGTGGATTGAAGTGTAGGACACGTGCACGATATTCGGCACCGTGGATTGAAGTGTAGGACACGTGCACGATATTCGGCACCGTGGATTGAAGTGTAGGACGCGTGCACGATATTCGCACCATGGATTGAAGTGTAGGACGCGTGCACGATATTCGGCAAATAAGTCGACTTTCGCCGGAGCACACCCACTTCCAGCTCAAGCGAAAATATTTTCAACACTGATATCGCTGCCAGTTTTGTAATGTCGGGAGGGGATGGGGGACTAGAAGTTTTTTATATCGATTTTTCCTCGCTACGTCATAGGCGTGATGCTAAATTCCACGAACTTTGGGGTATGCCTCCGACTCCTGGCTTTCGTCCGCTTCGCTGGCAACGCTCTCATCTGAAAATAGAACACCATTTCCCCAGAACGTTATTGTGCCCAATGCTGTCCTTAAGACAGGGTAGCTCCATAACCCCGCCTCTTGCCCTCGTTCGCTCACCGATGGGGCAAAGAATGCCGAAACAATGGGGTTGCAGGACATAGATTGTGCGAATAAATAACGGAAGCTGATTGAATAAATATACCATGTATGCATTTTCACTCTTTGTTTTCTGTGTCTGGCATGCAATTAGTGCTGCATTCTTCAGTTCATATCACATGAATGCATGACTCACGTGACAACTTGTACACACATTTAAACCCATTGGCGCCTTTTTGCAAAGGGACATTTTCTCACTTTACGTTGCACGGAACTCCGAGCGTAATCACACGCCACATAGTTAAGTATCATTCAAGATTACGCTTTCACTGTCCATTTCAGCCCAACGCCGTTGCTCAGTCCTGACGTTGCCGCACTTTGTATTCATCGCGTCACGTGCACGTACGATGCACAATCGCCCGCCCGTGGTGAACAGAAGAGTGCTTCGGTGATACAAAGTGAAGTCGTGCCCTCGGGGCGTACAACCACGACGAAGCAGCTAGTTAAAGTGAAAACACGCCCGTGAATACCACGTCGTGAGTGATGGTCGGCCACTCCGAATGTGGCGTGTTCATGACGCTATCTCGTGACGTCAGAGGCGTTTGAGGTGTGGTCTGCTGGTTGGCCGACTGCATCAATGATGCGGCTGGCATTGTACATTGACAACAAACGATCAAGATTGAAGAACAATCCAATTACGCTCTTCGGTTGGAAATTAAGTATGTACAAAAATTAGGCTTGCTGTGTTTTTACCTATAATCGTAACTTTCCGGTTTTAAGTTCCAGGATTTAATTCTTGTGGTTGGTTGGCCGTTGACTATCACCGTTTTCTTATTGTTTATTTTGTACATCAATGCCTAAGCATAGCCACTGATTTTTGGAAACCTCAGACTCTGATCCGAGGTTTAGTCAAAGCGATGTTGCGGTCATGGACGATAATCACTAGAATAATTATTTGAACCATGTATCAATTGGCACTGATCATCCAGCAGGATAGCTGCATGTGACTTAGCAATAATCATGGGGCGGTACGGTTCTGATAATCCATTTTGTCTGTCCTTACAAGCTGTGTTTTCTTGGCTGAAGGAAATCGTGGCTGGGCCACATTTGCATATGCTGTTTCTTTGATCACCCGGCCTCTTCCCTGCCTGATCCTGACCCTGAGGCAAGTGCGACCGAATATGCGTATCCATGCCGTTCGGCCTCCCGCTAATACCCACGCGAGACCAAGGTTAACTTGTCGAGGACGTAGCCAGGTGAAGCAATGTCCACGAAGCGTGGTGATCCGTTCAAGATGGCCAATCGGCAACATTTCCTGTTCATAAATGATATGCGGTGTTCACGATCAGCCGCACGCTATAAAATTAAACCAAAGTGAGAGAGATAGAGAGCGAGAGAGAGAGGGGAGATATACATATATATATATATATATATATATATATATATATATATATATATATATATATATATATATATATATATATATATATATATATATATATATATATATATATATATGTTATATATCTATATAGCTAAACAAATATTTATATAAATATATATATATATATATATATGTGTGATATATTTATATATATTTATTCCTTAATATAACCTAACGAATTCGTCAACATATTGGCAGAGTCTATCCTCAGTATATATATATATATATATATATATATATATATATATATATATATATATATATATATATATATATTTACATACATACAGTGACGATAGATGCTGCCAATAGGTTGACGAATTCGTTAAGTTATATTAAGGAAAAGCTTGATGATGCTGGTCAGTCATTCCTTCGTCAGCTGAAAAAAAATTAATCGAGCTCACGCTAGGGTAGGAAGTTTATTTGTGTGACTGGAGGCGGGGCAGATAAGAATTTAAAGCCATATGAACACAATTAGTTCACAATTATTTACTCCTACTTCGAATACAGTACAACAACGCATACTATTCCTGGCTTTGATTTTTTATTGACATTTTCGCCCATGATTACAATGTTTTTTTTCGGGGCTCTTGCTCCTGATAGAAATCTAAAAAAGGGATCCCATTGCAAGGGGTTCCTGTGTTACCCTGATTCTCTTAGCAAAGCTCCTGTGTGGCGATGATGGTTTTGAGCTCAGGAAGGTAAGCTTGTTGTTCAGGTATACCTGAGGCAGTATTGGATTGTGAATTAGTTTGCCCGTCTTCGTTTGCACTGTATTGTTGTTGTTGCACAATACAATGCACTTTATCTACATTTCGGAGAACAAACTTTCACAGATCCAAGAGCCTAGGAAAGTACCAGAACTCACACTTTGGCTCACGTGTAAAAACAAAGTTGTGAAGTGTAGGCAGAAGTGCTGTTGGAGATAAAAGGTGATGCTGTAGGTGCGATATTGATTATAAAAACACACATTATTTTCATACGTTTACGATAAATTTCGGACTGGCTTCGTCTTCGCGAACTTGCAGTATTCCTCTGTATCGAACTATTTATCGTGGCTTACTGTGATGGCATTCCTGTTCCCTCCCTTTTCAAGACTGATGGCATGCTTTAAAACTGTTGATCGGTGGCCAAGCATGTCTAAATCCTACAGAATCATTTCCGGTCACCGGGACCCCACAGCTCTGCCTGCCGTCTGGCGTTCCCGGGCATCTGCCGCAAGACCTATCACGAACTTCCCCCGACTGCGCACCCCCCCCCCCTGGCGTGACCTTCCTCCCAGAGGGAGTTTTTGTTCGCCGTGCAGACGATGGTGTTTGGCCGCCGCCATATCCCCACAGGCCGACCCGTATTGCCGCCGGCTATGATTGCGTCATCGATCTACCGCCGTGTACGGCGGCGGCCGCTGTCGGCAGAGGTCAACGGCACTGAAGCGTGACCTGCCGCGACCCCATGACCACAACAACTCTCCCGTCCCTCGGGGATGATGCCACGGTGGGCCTTGCCGATCCGCAACCTCGCTGTCCTGCCGGCCGCCACCTTCCTCTCCCTCTCCGCCAACCACGCCCCCAGTATGGAAACTAACTGCGTTGATGCTGCAGAGAAGTAGGTCGCCATTTGTTTTGCGTTGGTTTTTATTGAAGCTGCCCAGCAAAAACGCACCATCACTCGCCCGCGCTGCGCCAGGAGCACCAGAAAAACGCCACCGCTGCCAGCCTGCCGCCTGCTTTGGCCCGTGCTTACTGGATAAGCACGCAGCCTCGATGTGCCATTGAAGTCTGTAGTGATTGGGTGGTGTCTGTCGTCAGTAGGACGTGCAGACCTGAAGTAGCTACACCAACCCCCGCGTGCCAAAGATAATTTCGCCATCTTCCTCTACCGACAAAGGGTGGCTCCCACTAACCTCACCCTTTTTTTAGTCGCCATTGAGCCAGAGACATGAAACAAAGGTCATCGTATTTTTGCACACCTTCTATCTAAGGACACCTAACATGACATCGAGGTGTCAACCGTTGTCCCCCTAGATCAGATCAAAGAGAAGGATGCTGAGAAAGTTGGATTTTTTGGTTGAAGCATGCTGAAGCTGAAGCATCACGTCCAAAACACGTACACAAAACCACACAAAATGGGCGTGGACGTGCAGATGTAGACATGACTTATTAGTTAGTATCTAGTTGGTTGGACAGTTGGTCCGTTAGATTACGTCTCAGGTCAGTCAAAGTCAAAGTCAAATTCATATATTGGGGTACTTCTACGTGGTGGCCGTTCTGCATCAATACAATGTTGCGTGAGCACGTCAGGTAAAGAAAATTGCGTCAGAAACATTTCAAGAGCATACGCTTATGAAGGCCAACACCTCTATATTAAAACTAGCAACTCTGCGCCAAAGCACAAAGCACTTATGAATGCAGAGCGACTCGATGCTTGCCTGGTGACAGGTGGTAGCTTGTTCCAAGCGACCGCGGCGCGGTACGAAAAACCTCGATGGGTCTGCGTGAGTCGACATCTTATGAAATCAAGCTCACCGACTGACCGAGCTCTGGTCTCTCTCTGCGATACTTGTAACCGCCAGGTTAACATCCTACGAACAGCTTCCGGGCATTGTCCAATACACATGGCTCTGTGTATCTGAATGCAATCGTGTTCCCAAACCATCTCTGCAAACTTCAGCCATCCTAATGACACGAGTGCAGGGGACACGTGCTCGTTGCGACGCACACCGGTGAATAGTCTCGCGGCAATCTTGATGCATTTTTGCGCGCGGTGCAGACGGCACTGAGCGGCTCCGCCCCAGAGAGATAGACGATAAAGGATGCGATGAAAAACGTGGAGCTGGACTAAGAGCTTAAGGACATCCGTGGTGAAATGATGGCGAAATTTGTATAGGGATGCTATGACGGCGTTGCATTTGCGCATAACCATGGGTATATGACAATCCCAGTTAAGCTGCTGGTCGAGGAGAACACCTAACACTTTAACGGTGGGACGTAGAGTTATGATCGAATCTGAGAGAGTGATCTGGAAGTTCACTGCATTTTTTAATGACGCCTTGGTGCCAAAGAGGGTGAATTGAGTTTTGTCCTGGTTCATCCTTAGACTTTTGGACTGAAACCAATTTTGTAGATCAGATAGACTCCTCGACCCGTGCCTTGGGATTGGATAGACCGGTGACGTTGGGTAGACAATGATCTAGAAGCTAGATCTAGGCGGATATTATGCGGCCATATGGGAGGAAAGGGGATAGGTCGTTGACGAGGATGAGAAAGAGGATTGGCCCGATGATGGAGCCTTGTGCCACGCCATGAGTCAGGGGAAGGATGGAGGAGCCTCCGTTCACCGTCGGCTTCCGGTCGCTGAGGTAGCTGCGGAACCATTCCGTCGACTGCACGCCGTACCAGCCGAGCTTGGTCAGGAGGACACCATGATCGATGCTGTCGAAAGCTTTGCTGAGGTCTACCGTTGTTAACGACGCGACGTGGCCCTTGTCAACCATCTGTAGCATCCATTCGACAGCATCGAGTGTGGCGTCCTCCGCACAGTGGTTCGGTCGGTAGGCGTACTGCAAAGGCGAAGGTACATGATTGTCATGCAGGTACGACATCATGGAGACGACCTTTTCGGTGATTATGGAGAGTACAGACATCATTTAGATTGGTCTAAAATTGTTAAGATCAGAACGATCGCCTGACTTAATGATTGGCGTGACACGGGCGACTTCCCTGCATTGGGGAAGGTCTGCGTGGCAATAGAACAGTTGATGAGATGGAGCAGATGTGGGCCGATGACAGCGAAACATTTTTTTTTGATGGCGTGGAAAGGGACTCCGTCGACTCTGCCTGCTCTGGATGAACTCGTTCACTCTATCGCATTAGAAAGCTCAGGTAGAGTGGCAAGGTGCAGCACCAGCGCTGACGCGCACACCCTGGGCGATCGGGGACCATACTTGGGGCTACCGTCGTGCACTACTTCCGCAGCTATACGTGAGCTCACCTCTGCCAGATGCGAATTGAACTTGTCTGCATGGGCTAACACATCACCATCACTGTTGGTGGGTCCCTCTGTCGGTCGGAGCGCAAACTCTTCCAAACTGCGGGCGAGATGTATTCATAACCTGACCTGATGTATGTTCCAAGCATTTCACAAAGTAAATGTGGGCGCTGCATGACCTCTGCAGTCGATGCGCCCCTAAACCCCAATAACTAACTAACTAACAAAGTAAATGTGCCAACGCAACAGGTTATATGGCTTGGGAATGAAGGACGACAGCTTAAATTCCTACTGAAAGGGGATATCCTAGGTCATCCAGGGTTATCGACCAAGGATGACCTCATACAAACCTTTCGATTTCTAATCAGTTTGGGTCATATTCGGCGTGGAATACGAATTTATTTGTCATTTGTATCCTACAAATGTGAAAAATTGAAATTTTGAGCAAGATTTCGAAGCTTGGTTCTAGGCCTTTATCTAATGCGATACCTCCACTATGGGAAATAATGTCATGCGAGGCTCGCCGTTAGACTGGCAACATCCGGAGGATTACTTTGGTGGGCGCTTTATACGCATATGCACAGCAGATTTGTCACAATCCGGGAACAACATGCTCAATATGTTGACTTGTGGCAGCATCGAGATTTTGACCTCGCCCCTAATGTTAATCAATGGCCCCACATGATCATGATTGGTGCCAGTCTAGTAGTAAGCTGCATGATGTTTTTCTTTCTTCTCTAGTCGTCTCTGCTTGGAATTGCAAGAGAGGTTGTTTCAACCCCTCCCGTGCCATTGGCAGGTGACAAAGCTGCTGCCGGCGAGGGTCAGTGGCCTTCCATGACATGGACGCTGTGATGGGTGAGCAGGCAATAAATATGCTTGCTCACCCCTTAAATTTCTTTCTCACCCAAGTCAAACTTATTTTTTGAAGTTCAATATATTGAGCGTTCAATTTTCATTAATTATTTTTATAATGAGGAGAGCGCGACGTAAAATGTTGTTCGAAGTCAACTTGCTCTCATAAAAAAATGCTTACTTTGGCCAGAATCTCCGATTTGAGCGCTAATGGGCATATATGCAAAACTAATATGTAATCAAACACGGACAAAAATCCTGTGGTGCGTTTTGTTTCGTCCATAAATAGAAGGAAACGCTAAAAGTTTCATTAAAATATCTTTATCCGTTAAAGCGTGACGACTGGTTGAACTTTTATCGAGGTGACCTCACTTCACATTGACTAACTCGTTGACCCTAGACAACTTGACCTCAAAATTGTGTTCCAACATGCCAAATTCATGTCGGAAAAGCTATCCCACACTTCGGCGCGCTTCAGCGCGTCGTTCTTTCACTTTCCGCGGAATACCTTAGGGGCGCATATCCACCTCCCTACTCAAGTCCATGTGACCTGAATCTGTATCTGACCGGAATATCCAATGTGAGCGAGTGAGGCATAGGCCAGAGCTTTGGCTGCCTGGCGAGGAAACACATCATCTATGGCATAAATTGTATGAGACCAAGTTGAACCCAAGCGTCATTTTTCGGCCTTGTGTGCTGAAGTATAGCCGCGAGCGACCTAAGTTTACGGAGTTTAGTTCACATGGTTATATCTAACCTGGAAACGTAAGGATTCTAGTATGACGGATTTACCAGGCACTGACTTGATGTTCCACATTGGAACAACCATCGTTTGTTTATTGGATGGTTCACGACACACTTTCCGCGCATCCACGGCTTATGGCTCCGCCCACATTATTTCGCCGATGGGCCGCGGGATTGAGAAATGTCCGGAGCGGCGCTAGTGTCGAACCTGTGACTTTTGGTACCCAGAGCCCATCATCTTAACCACTCGGCCATCCCCGCCGCTCGAACAGCCATCAAATATTGCGATATCAGACTAATGGAAAGGGAAATTTTACAATTGTTTCACGAGGTAATCAATTTAGGTGATGTTTAGATACATATTTATTTATGATGTTATGTTATATACATGTACATATATGTATGCACATATATTAATATATATTTAGATATATTTATATATATTTATATATACATATGTATATATATGTATATATATATATATATATATGTATATATATATATATATATATATATATATATATATATATATATATATATATATCTGTAGATATATGTACACAGTTCAGGAAATGGAAGCAGGGAATCTGCTTGTCCTGAGTGTCTCCCTCTATCCACGGTGATTTGTTGCGGCCATTTTACATCCAGACAGCACGATGCACCAGTGTCCGATGCGGAAATAGTGTCGAATATTCTGCACGTCACGCGTGGACCACGAGGGATATGCACAACGCACGGTAATGTTCGAAGAATGTGCACGTGCTACAGCGCATGGTTTGTTACCGCGTCGTGCCGGCTGAGTTGGGCTAACGAGTGAAAAGCGACCCCGCTGGCACACAGAACAGGCGTTGCAAACACAGCAGAACTCTTTCGCAAGACGGACGCGTTAATCTCGGCCCACGCTCGCAGACGCGAAACAGCGCGCCCATTACGGTGTAATTGCACGGGCTGTACCGCCGGCATTTACATGGAGATTGGCGTCGGCGGCCGGTGGGGGTGGCGGGCTGCGGCGGCCACACAAAACACGGCGGCCGACCAAAATAACCGCCGCCTGTCCACGGGGCCGCGCCGGCGGCGACGGTCCCACTGCCGGCCGGCCAAAACAGCGCGCTGTCGCGGCGAAAACAGCCGCCGCGCGGCGCCGCGTACGGAAGATCGGACGCAGGGTTCGGCCGGCGTCCCTTCAGATCAAGCGGCGACAGATTCCCCGGCGTCCCGGAAAACATGGGGCCAGGTGAGCACGACCGGCGGGCGCCGCGGTGCGACGCCTCTCCGCGCGCTCCCAGCGCCCGCCATGTGGGTCGACGGCGGTGTCAACACACCGATTTGCGAGATTCCTACAGGCCGAGCTCGGAACAGCGGCCGCGCCGGCAGAAATCAATGCAAATATTGCTTCATGGAGGGAGAAGCCATCACGCCATTTTATGGCCTGTATGTCTGCAAACGAACGCTGTTATAACTTTAGCGGGCAGTGGACTTCGCAGCAGCCGGATCTACGGCCGACATTGAGTGAGTCTGCAGTAGGCCGGCGTCTGCAGCCGCGTCCAGACCATGCTGGCCGATCACTTTCACGACAGCGCATGGGCCACTGCATAGGCTGTATAGGCAACCGGGTAAAATCTGCAAGACGCTTCGACAATACGTGAAGAACTTTCAGATAATCAGAACGACATTTGCATACCAGATGCTTTGGCTGAAGATAGGCAGCAGTGTCCTAAAATTACTTCACCATTAACTGTGTGGATAAAGAAAGAAGTTGCTTTGGAATAGTGAAAGATTGGAAGAAAATAAAGGATCTCCACTTAAGGATTAAAAAAGCAGAATGCTGTCACATGCATTTTAATACACATATTTCACTTCATTCACATGCATTTTACATTATTTAGCTATCATGTGTATAATAACTGCCCACACATCATGTGGCAAAATGGTAAAAACCTAAGACAAGGATGAAATAGCACAATTCCATTAACTGTGAATTTCCAGGCCACATTGTCAATTATTTTACACTGATAGGCAGTGACGGATTTCTAAAAACAAGCATCGGATCAAACCCATTAGTTTGTCAGATTTGGCCGAAGGTGAATGTCGGATCGCGTCTGGCCAAAGACCCGTAACGAATGATATTGTAACGTCAATCCCGATTGACCTCGTTTTGTCAAAATCAGTTAAATAATTTATCATATCCGGTGGAACTTCCCGTGCGCTAGCCCTCCTGTTGTGTGCGGATGCTGAGGGGAGCGGGGACCTAATTCCATATACACCCCTGACGAGATCCACGTGAATGGATGGGCGCTACATAACCAGTAGCAGTTGATGCGCCCTTAAGCCCAAATAATCAATCAATCAATCACGTGTATGGAACCTATCTTGTGTGGGTGTTGTGAAGGATGGGGAGGAGGGTAGAGTCCTAACCCACTCTACATCGCTGTACATTATCCACGTATGCGTAGTCCATCCACTGCAGGTGTTTAGCACTAGCTTCCGGCAAAGCGACTGGGTTTGTAACACCCTCGTCATTTTAATTGCTCTCCATCGCTGATTACATCTGCTATGAATTAGCAACGCTGCGTGACTTCACCTCAGAAGTTGAAGGAACGAAAGGAATCCATATGATAATGTAGGGCTGGTGAAGGCCAGCTTTGGTGACGTATCGAGCCGGTGTGTGAATTGACACTTGAAGCTTATTGGCAAATGTGTTTTGATCCGTATTTAAGGATGACCAATCCAGCAGGTGGTAGCATCCACGCATTGACGAACAACTCAGCAGGTGGCAGCGTCTACGCATTGATGAACAACCCAGCAGGTGGTAGCATCCACGCATCGAATGCCTCCAGATTGAGCTGGATCCCACCCAAATACCAGGCGTCTAGCTCAATGCCATGTGGTCCCAAGGCAACACAGCTAGATTACCGACGCAGTGGTCAATCTGCGCCTCTGAAGAGTGCGTTGGACCATGTTGCCTACAAATGTTTCCGATGTCGATTGCACGTCACATAAGGGCTGGATTGGTTGACTTCATATTTATATATATATAATATATATGTGTGTATCTATATAAATATATATATGTATATATATATATATATATATATATATATATATATATATATATATATATATATATGTATATATATATATATATATATATATATATATATATACGGGTGTGTGTGTGTGTGTGTATGCATCCAGGTATGTATATTCCCATGCGCGGACGCATGAATGTATGCCGTTATGCATGCGTATGTGCGTGCATCACTCCTGAGCGCCAAAGACCTGCCGTGGCGAAGTATCCAATGTCTGTCCTGTGACGAGTGTGGTGCCGGAGGCTGCGCTGCCGCGTCGCTACCTTGAGGCGGCGTCTGGAGCTGGCCTGTCGATACACGGACCCGCTGTGTCGCAATCAATGCGTAAGGTGAATAATGGAGCGACAGTCGACGGCACCGCACTGCTCCCGCCTGTAGGCGCGCCGTGCTGGGTCACGGTGGCAGAGGTACCGCTGGGTCACCCAGGTCACGGAGCGCAGCACCCGGTCCGAGGCCCAAGTACCACTGCGGTGACTCTGAGATGGGGCGCACCTGGTAGGACTCGACACACTTGGTGCGAAGTGGAGCCACTCACAGTCACCGGGGCGTGCGATCGGCCCTGCAGCGTACGATTTCGTGTTGGCTCAACATGGCTGCAAAAGATGACACGAGCGGAATTGAAGCGCGGTGTCGGACCTGTGGGACGGCATGAGCCTACTGGCGGAACCCGCCACGGGATGCAATCTTGATCATGCCCGGGCCTCGCCGCACGAGATGACCCCGGTGGCGAACAACACGGCCGATCCAAACAGAAGGCCGTGTGCTGAACTTGGAAACCCGTTGATGTCACTCAGCCTTTTGCTTTCTGAGAACCTGCTTGAGGCTGTGTCCACTAAGGTGATCATGGTGGTTGATTCTATGTTTACGGACATTCCACTATTCCATGTCTTCGGCACGGATCCAGCGACGAGGCGCGGGGCCGCACACACCACTATGCGAGCTTAAAAAGAGCATCGCGATGCTACAGACGGAAAAATATACCTCATCGTTCAAATAATGCCTTCGCGCATGTGGACATGCATTTTTGCCGGTCCGCTCTACCGGACTGCATGGCTCAATGAAGCCCGTGGCGTCGTCGTGGTCCAGATATGAATATGAAATGATGATTGAACACGGTTATGCAATGCAGCTTCGTTAGTGCTCGCTTTTACAACCACCGTGTTTAGTGCCGCAATTGCTGCCAACTCCACGACACGAGGTGGTCCGTCGAGGTATTTCGTTTCATGCCATGTCTCAACTCAAACCAGACATCACACACACGACGTCGGCCGTTGCTGGCCGGCAGTATTTATTGATTCAAAAAGGGCTGGGTTCGCTGTGTAATGCCGCAGAGCTTCCTAAGTTATTGAAGGCTACGTTTGGAAGTGAAGCATGTCAACACTCGTTTTGGCACTACATGCAGCACATGAAAACTGTCACGTTCCATCTCCAATAAACGTAAGAATAGACGTTCGAAGTGAACCAAACAGCCTAAACGTCACTGTCAAAGTTAACTCATCTCGTAAGAATAAAAGCTGTTGTAATTAAGGAGTCTGTTTAATATGAAGTTCCAAAATATGAATGATATGAAGTTCAAAACGATACCATGGTCTGGCTTTAAAGCTGCCTGCTATCTGCGAGTGGTATGTTGGAATGTGTCATGAGACACAGAATAATTCGTTTGTACCTTGCGCGGAATATATATTTTACTGGATATGCGTGATGAAGTGCCATGCCATATACATATATCTATATGGCATGGTAAGCTTGCGTGCGTGCGTGCGTGCGTGCGTGCGTGCGTGCGTGCGTGCACGTGCGCTTGCGCGTGCGGGTGCGGGTGCGGGTGCGGGTGCGTGTGCGTGTGCGTGTGCGTGTGCGTGTGCGTTTGCGTGTGCGGGTGCGGGTGCGGGTGCGTGTGCGTGTGCGTGTGCGTGTGCGTGTGCGTTTGCGTGTGCGTGTGCGTGTGCGTGTGCGTGTGTGTGTGTGTGTGTGTGTGTGTGTGTGTGTGTGTGTGTGTGTGTGTGTGTGTGTGTGTGTGTGTGTGTGTGTGTGTGTGTGTGTGTGTGTGGTGATTCCGGAGTGAAAATGCGGTTAAAAATGTGTGGAGAATGTTGCACCAAGTTTTGTCTGGAAAAAAATGCACATTTCTGACTTCTATTGCGCCGCAACTTTGTCGTTTTGGTCGCTTGGCTTCAGCATTTTTCGTGATCCTTCGCCATCATGATGACCTGAATATGATCATCAATTATCTATGGAGGGATGCATGGTTTTTGTCAATATGATTAGACTGAAAAGTGTTTTGCGTTCTTCACCCGCCATCAGTTCATCTCTTTCGCCGTTTTCTCGTTTCTATTTTAGCCCGCGCCGTCTTCCCGGTCAGATCCTCACACACCGTCTCGGGTGGAATATTAACCCCCTCTAAAATCCAAACTAAGCGTCGCACGAAAACCAAAGAACTGACATTGGAAAGCGCTCGACTAGTGCGGTCCGGATCCACCCCAAAAACAATTCTTCCCCAAAAGTGACGTCATTATGGGGACTAGATTTTCACGACTTTTCACGACATACATTGTTTTTGGCTCTGGGTGTTCATTTTGGGGGATATTTGAAGAATAAATAAATATTTGGAATCAGAAAAGGACAGCGAAATCGATCAGGACCATAAAATGTATTGGGCCCCCAAAAATAAAAATTACATTTTTTCTTCTTAAAATTTCAAAATTTTGAGTTTTCAACTTTTCCTTAATTTTCCTTTTCTAATGGGTAGATCAGACCGAGAAACGTTGTTGGAGGTCAACTTGCCCTAATAAAAATGCTTACTTTAGCCAGATTCTTCGATTTTAACTTCAATAGGCAAATATGTAAAATTTATATGCAGTCAAAAACGGAAACAAAATGAAAAATTCCTCGTACATTTTGTTGCATCCCTAAAGATAAGCAAACGCTGAAAGTTTCATTAAAATATCTATCCGTTAAAGCGTGACGACTGGTTTAATTTTTTTTGGAGGTGACCTCACTTGGCCTTGACTAACTCGTTTGTTTATTGGTTGGATCACGACACACTTTATGCACATTCACGGCTAATGGCGCCGCCCACACTGTTTCGCCGGTGGGCCGCGGGATTGGGAAATGTCCTCAGTGGCGCTAGAGTCGAACCCGGGACCTTTGGTACCCGTAGCCCGACACCTTAACCAACCACTCGGCCATCCCCGCCCCTTGACGAACTCGTTGATCCTAGATGACTTACTTGACTTCATAATTTTGAAATCGCATGCCAAATTGATGTGGGAAAAGGTATGCGAAATTCTGGCGCGCTGCCGTGCGCCGTTCGTTCACTACCCACGAAAAACCTGAGGGGGTGGTTGAAGACCCACAGGGGAGACGGACGGGTTAATTAAGATACACAATATAAAATACTTGTACTTTCTTTGATTGCATTTTGAACATGTTCTGAAACGCCCCAGATATTTCTTCGCATCAGCGTCGGTGGCGCTGACATGCCACGTTTTGTAGCGATGATTAAGCACCGCGGTTCTTCAGCTATGGAGTGCGCGTCTGCTTGGCTACGAGCTCCCTGGTGCCGTTTTACTTTCTATTCCGATGAGTGACCCCAACCGCATCTGTATCCGTGTTTGAACACCGAGTGTTAGTCTGGTTAGTTCCGCCTTCTTCATGTCGAGAGGCATATGTGCGTGTCGGGCCGCCCCGGGTCAGGGGGCAGCGTGCGTCGGCCGGCGGCGCTTAGCCGCGGGCTGTGCGGAGGCGGGCCTCCCCCGCTGCCGGCGAATGGACCGGCCGCTCGCGTAGAGCGCCGCCGGAGAAGGCGGCCGGCCGGCGCGCGCCGTGTCAGTCGACCAGTGCGCGCCGTCCGGTCGTGCCGCCAGCCGAGCCAGAGTCGCAGCACCGACGCGAACGTCGACAGTGTGTCCCAGTCGAAACAGCGCCGCCGGCGAGCCAGCGCGAGCGAGTCGAGCCGGCGCCATGCGCGGGTAGCGGAGCGGCCCATGGCTGCCCGACGAGCGGCCGCGCCCGCGCCCCGCCGACGCCGTTGCCGTGACATGACGCCCACGTGCGAGGATAACACATAGCCGCACCGCGTCGCGCTGAAGCCATGCCGCCGGCCGGCGCCAGTCCGTAGGTGGTGAGTGCAAGTGTGTGATCTCGTGTCGCGAGCAGCGGCCGTCGCGCCGCAGCGGTGCGCAGCGCAGCGCAGCGCAGCGCAGCGCAGCGCCGTGCGGCGCCCGACGGACCAGCGCCGCCGGCGCTATGTATTCGGGCATGACCTGGAACCACGTGAGCAATGTGGACGTGTCGCAGCCCAGCAATGCTGCCGGATCCATCAAAGGTCAGTTGTCGGGTGTAGCGAGCGCTCGTGGCCGCGACCTGAACGGACCGAGGTCGCCGGCAATGCTCCGTGCCTGCCCTGTTATCGCCATGTCACGCTGGTGTTCAGTTGCCGCTTCGAACGTGTGTTAACTATATCGTAGCGTGATTTTCTCCTGCTGTCGGTAGCGTCTTGTACTAGCTATTTAGCCTAATTAGCTGCCTTTGCTTTCGTTTGCTGCCACCGTCACGCGATTTCGACACCCTGGGGTCTCGCTGTTTCTGTGTTCTGAATTCGCGACACCAAACGCTGTCGGGGAACTAACTCCACAACGAAGCGAACGCCCTTCGGGCGAGCCATTCACCCCAGCCGGAGCTCAGTGAAATGTGGGACACCTGGAACGGGTTATAAAATCAGCGCTGCCGCGGCCGCCTGCTGCGGTCGGAGTAGACTGTACCGGTGTGCACCAGTGAGTTACGGGAAAACAACACTGCCAGCGACTGCAAGGCTTTCCAACACACAATCATGGCACGAGGCAGTGCCTACGGCACTTTATGGCCAGTAAAGTCATCTTCACGGTCGGCGTGACACCATGAAGAGGCGGTAATTATCCGCCTGGACAGCACGATTCAATTAAGCAAACTGCAATTCGGTACGCATCGGCCATCATTATCGAATGAACCCTATTACAATTATTTCTACTGGTATCCCGTAAATCACATGGCCACAGAACAACTTTCCAAAGGCTAATAGGTCCGTGGGCATTCACGTGCCCTTCCAAGGTTGATTTTGAACACGCTGGCTCAATATTATGACGCAAACAGCGAGCCGATAGTCCTGTCCCTTGACGATGGCGGTCTGCTCCAGCGCCTTGCGAAATAATTGCACATGCAAAGCGAAAGTGTTCAAATGACTGTGCCCGTCGGCTTTTCATGGTCCGGTCATGAGTCAGCACGGCCGAGCGAGTGTCGGCCACACACACCACGCCGAGGCGGCACCTCAAAGCGGTGACGCTGACGTGAGCAGATGAGCGCCACAGTTGGGTGGCGGTCCGTTGTGCTGACTTGAGATCGGGTGTGCCGGTGCGCCGGCAGCCGGCCGCGTTGCGTCACTGGGTGTTGCTTCAGTCAGGCGGCCGGCGGGCGGACCCGCGCGCGTGTGTCGCGCGGTGCTGTCCGCTGTGTACATGGCGGGCGGACCCGCGCGCGTGTGTCGCGCGGTGCTGTCCGCTGTGTACATGGCGGGCGGACCCGCGCGCGTGTGTCGCGCGGTGCTGTCCGCTGTGTACACGGCGGGCGGGCCTGCGCGGCGTGTGTCGCGCGGTGCTGTCCGCTGTGTACATGGCGGGCGGGCCTGCGCGCTGCCGGTGCTGCTCACTGTACGCGGCGGGCGGTGCGACGATGCGACGTGAGGCAACCCTGCACCGCTCGCCAGCAATCAATCCCTCCCTCGGAAAATACTTTGTTTTCTAATCGTGGCGTTCTTCTATTTTATTTGGCAGTTTTGTTGTCAAGTTTAGTGTCGCCGTCGGTGACGGAATGTGACCGTTTTACGGCCCGCCCGGCCCTTATTTCGTGTTCTCGGAAGACTGCGGCAAATACCACTCCTGTTGCGTAATTTGTTCACCGGAATAGCTGTTCTTTTTCACGCACGTTTTGGCGAATTATTGCGCCGCCGGGACAATGAAAAACTGCTCCAGACCGATGGACCGGACGGGAGCAGGTGGCCGTGCCGGGTGTGGGGGGGGGGGGAGGGGGCGCTGGTCGCCATCGTCAGCCAGAGCTGGCTCAGTCAGTGACCCGCCACTAAGCGGCCTGCGTGCCGGCGACAGCCCGTGCACCGTTCACGTGCATAATTAACCAGCGCGCGCCGTCGTTCGTGAATGCACATATTGCGGGCGATTGATCTGGCCGCGGAGTGGCGCCGCCGCCTCGCCTCTTCCGTGTGTGCGTGCCCGCCGGCCGCGCAGACCCCGCTGCCAAGAGCCCCCGTCGAAATAGGCGGCCGACGGGTCGTCGACGGCGACGCGGTCGGGCCGACGACCTCGCCCGGCGGCCGATGACCGACGGAGTGTCCTCGGCGCCGGACCGAGCTGACCGGGGGCTCGCAGTATGGTCAGGCGGTACCGCTGGCGGCGCGTCCCCCGGCGGCAGGCGCTCCGCCCACTGCCTGGACTGGCCCGCGACTCGTGTCATCACTGCGGCACTGTGCGGGGCGGGGGTGGGCCAGGGGTAAGGTGCATGCATTCCAACCGAAAGGTTGTGGGTTCGCATCCCACATGTCGCTACTCTTCGCCCGCGACTGCTGTGTTACCCGACAGCTACCGCCACCACCGTCATACTGACGCTGGCCGCCGATGCAGTAAATGTTTAACGCATCCGCTCCATATGGCTCGCATGATACCTGACGGGCTCGTAACTGAAAGTGACAGATGTGGGACGACCTTTGCTGTGGATATGGGTGCCGAGGTGACCGGTGTGCGGTTGCAGATACGTCAGATCGGCGTCGGCTGACATTGGGAGAATGGACGTTTCGCATTATCCGCGCCCCTGTATTGCACAATGCTAGATTCTGGATCGTGTCGCGAAGATAATATTCACTAATTTACAGTGATGGGAGTTGATGGGGTTTCAACATTCCAAGCTAATCGCAAACATTTTCGGAACTGTGGCACTCAGTGTCGTTGCTTCATGTGAAGGCTACTGTAAATTATGGGCGCTATATGACCACCATGGTCGATGCGCCCTAAAGCCCAAATAACTAACTACTGCTAATTCATCTGACAACCAAACAAGCCCTCCTGGTTTCTATAGTGGATCATGGACCGTGGGAACCATTTCCCAAGTTATATGGGGTCATGAGCATACTTCGAGAAACTGATACACAAATTACGAACGCGAAGCAGATCATATTGTGGAGGAAGCGCCTTAACTTTGAATCTTGACATTTTTGGCATTCCGTTTTTTCTTCACAATGCACCCTGGGAAGCATTCGGCAAAGCTAATAGCTACCTTGAACGTGTGACAACTTTCTATTGAAAGGTGTTTAGTACAGAATATCACCGGCATAAGTACGGTGGATGGGCGATGGCAAGCGTCAAAGGCGCGTACAAAGGCGAGTTCCCGCGCAATTCAGTCACAAGCGCATTGCCATGAGTGTCTATGCAGTCATGGCATTCAAGCATATCCGTGCCGCACCCGTCGGTTAAGTGTTGCAAATTGAAGATTCTTTTTTTTGTACTATCCACCGACCAGGAGTATTACGGAATAATCTGGCGAATCTTCCGTGGTATTTCAAACTAGTTATTGCCTTTTGATGTATTAATTTGTAGCATAGCATGGAATTCTTAATAACAATCGTGTGTATAGGAATCAGAATACGGGGAGTTTTCGAATGTTTTACTTCCATGTTCCATTTCCCATTTTGTTATTATCACAAATGAGCCATGACCCTCTTCAGCACATATTTTGTAGTGATGTAGCGCAACTTTAGTGCAGCAAATGAACCATGTCCATATAATACCAACTGAGTGTATCTGATACACTCAGTTGGCACTGACGTTAAGGAATGCAGTACAAAAAATGCGAAGCGTTGCCCAGCACAGCCCAGCACGAGTTTTCGAGCGTAGCACAGCACTGAGTTTCAAATACATTAGTATGATTTGTCTCGTGCGCTAAAAAAGCAAGTTGAACTTTTGGTTACGAAGCTAACTTTTAGAAGCATGATTGAGTGGCCCCGTAGTCACATGGAAAAGGTTTCAGTTTGCATGTTGATATGGCTATTGAAGGCCAATCATTGGGTAGCCTTGAATACTAATTTAAATCTATGAACGACCAACGATTGTGTCCAAGATAATGGCCTTAGTGGTTTTTATAACTCTACATTGTGCTGATTGTATGCGCCAAAAGTGAAAAGCAGGTGTCAATGCTTTTTGAATAACCTGAAAAGAATTATTAATGGGATATATAATGATGTGGATGTTATAAGTTGCTTCAGTAGACTGTTAGTATGTGCTGTTCTGAGACACTAGAAAAGACTAGCCTGCCAAAGATTCCCAATCAGTGGACAGTCGAGCCTTATAATATGATGCAATATTTTGGTATTGCTTCACTTATTCGCAAACCCATTACTTTAACAGCACTTCGCCTTAGATGACAAATTACACCTTTCAACTCTTCTTTGCCCAACATCAGCCCAGTATTAATGTAAGTCTTAAATGATGAGTCTCGGGAATTCACCACGGAGCCGGGATGAATGCCTCGTGCAGACGACGGACGGACAGGCCATTTGGTCTGGCTGCAGCGGCGTCCCTGGACGGTTTTTGCGGTCGGTGACTCGCAGACCGGGAACACTGCTCCATTCAGGCGCTGCAACTACTGCAGCACTCGTACTACAGCAGGCAGACTGCAGCGCGTTATCTGCATCATCACAGTCGCGGAGTGAGATGCGCCGTCCAAACAGAACCGAACAAACTGGGCGCCCAAATTGTGACAGACAAACCGTAACGCCCAGTGCACGTAATACGTAATGTCCAAACTGTAGCGTTCCAACGCTGACGGCCAAACTGTAGCACCCAATCTGCAGCACCTGAAATGCACCGCCTGATCTGTAGCGCCCAATCTGCAGCACCTGAAATGCACCGCTTGATCTGTAGCGCCCAATCTGCAGCACCTGAAATGTACCGCCTGAGCCGTAAAGCCCAATCTGTTAGTCATTATGGCTTTAGGGCGCATCCACTACATTGGTCATGTAGCGCCCATAAAGCCCAATATGCAGTATCTGAAATGTACCGCCTGATCGGGGCGTCCAAGCTTAAGTATTGCAGCGCCACCGTGCAACACAGATGCAACCACACACTGCTCCAGTGTGTGGTATGAGCTTGTGGACCAATTCGCGTACACGTGCTGGTACGTGGACCACAGAGTGGATGCTGCGGGAGCGACAACGGCGTTCTGCTGCTGCCAGCCCAGCGCCGCGCCGGTCGGACCGACCTTCACAGCCTCCGCAGTACGCCATGCGCCGCATCCTTTCTCTTCAAACATGGCTGTCTTGTCTGTTTGCCGCGGCGCAGCTCGCCGGTCGAGCGAGCGACAGTCGGCTCTGCGGGGCACCGCTGACGCGCCGACCGACTTTTGGTCTATTTTTGTGTTTGTTTTAAGTCTCACCAGCCGACGGCCGTACAGTCGGTCCGGCTTACCCTGTGTGAGCCGAGATGGTACCTGTCCGTCGAGGGCAGAGGGTCGGGCGAGAGCTGACGGTGAGGAACAGCCTTCTCTCAGAAAAACGTTCCGAGACCGAGTATTCCAGCTGCGCAAACATAGACGGTGTTCGTGGAGGTCCAGTGACCCAGCGAGACCGGACATCTGAAACGGTAAAGCGCATCACGCAGGAGACGACGTGACGTGTTTAAAATCGAGAGCCAGTGGTGATTTCCGACATTGTCTAGAATTAAATCTGACGTCTAGAGCTGAATCCCATCTCTAACGTGAGATCTCGCATTTCAAGTGGCGCGTGCTGATCTGGTGTTAAGTGGGCGGCCGCAGTCAGATGCCATTGAGATAATCTAGTGTCTGGAATGCGGAATCAACTGAGAACCGGCCTGAATGATGGCGCTCAGTATCGGAGTGTCGTCGGTCCTATCGCGTGATACTCGGTGTCTGGGGTGAGACCCGACATCCAGAGTAGGGACCAGCAGTTAAAAAGCCCCTCGGCGAAGATGAGGCCCTGCAGCTAGACTAGGTCTTGGCATCTAGAGTGAAGCTGAAAGAGACAAAGGTGGGAAAAATAAAAGAACATCAGTGGGAAAATGGGAAAAGCAGCATGGTTAGACTAAGGTTGTCGATGACCCTTACGGGGATTTAGCATATAGTGTGCAGCTGATGGTTGATCCGACTTATAAGCTGAAACACGACTTCTCAGTTTCATCCCACATTCCATGCCGAATGGCAAGCAGGGTGCCTGCCATGCCAACTATGGATGTAATGGAGCTGCATGCCAATGACAACAAAACGACTCAGCTCCCACCAACTGGGAGAGCTGGCAACAGCGCGACGAGTGTCTCGCGGTATGCTAAGAGCTCTAGCGAGATCCTTCGACCAGGCGACACTCGGCACCTCAGCTCCCACCAACTGAGAGCTGGCAACAGCACGACGAGTGTCTCGAGGTAGGCTGAGATCTCTTGCGAGACTCGCCGGCCAGGCGACACTGGCCGCTGCCGCCGGCCGACCGCCATATCGACATGGGCCGATGGCCGTGACGTAAGCCGCCGACGGACAAAAAGCCGGCCGAAAGGGCGACTTTCATTTTCACGATCCATCAAGATGGCTCGATAGGCGGTGCGATAGAATTGGCAGAGCCGTTGCTCTGGCGGCGTCGGAGGCCCCAGGCCCAGACGCGGCCGACTGAGGTGCGGCGCCATGGTCATCACCACCACGGAGGAGGGGGGGGGACGCGTTCTCCCAAACTTCGTGAAATTTAGCATTATGCCTGTGGCGTTGCATAAAGAAATTGACCAAAGAAACCTCTCATCTCCAACCTCATCCCCCCAATAACCTGTCATAAATTCATGGTGACGTCTGTCGGTGAGCAAATACTCAGACTTCGCTGCCCGTGGTTCAGACGTGGCTGTCGGTGGTTCAGACGTGGCTGCCCGTGGTTCAGAGCCGAATGTCGGTGGTTTGGACCCGACGCGGCTCGTGAACAGGTCACAGCGCCACAAAATGCGCTCAGTTGAAGTGCACTTCGGCCAAATCTGGGTCAGCTGCTGCGCTGGGCACTGCACTCGCACCAGGCCACTAATGGACTGACCGGATGTGTTCGCCGGTCGGCCTGGTGGCTGCGCCGGCCCAGCACCTGCTGAATGGCCGCTGGGTCCGCTGTCCGCCGGGACCACGGTCTCCGACTGCGGTTCGTTGGGCTCCGTTCAGCTAAGCGGTGCTTGGGTCCACCCCCACAGCCGGTCGGCCGGGCGACCCCGGTGGCCACGGCCGGCGCCTGGTGCGGCTGCTGACCTCAGCTGGCCTTGTCGGACGAGCCGGTGGTCGGCATGGGTGCCAGGTGTGGCGAGCGTGGCGGCCGCCCGGCTGAGAACCAACCGTGGTCACCGATTGCACAACCAGCCGGCCACCGCTGGCGGCGACGCCGCGCTCCCGGCATAGGCGGGGCCGCAGCGGCGGGGAGAGAGAGGAGGCGAGAGACAGAGAGAGATGTAGGTGGAGGAGGGAGAGGGGTAGAGGGAAGACGGCGAGAGAAGAACCAGGTAGGGAGGAATGAGGGAGCGACACAGGGAGGAGCAATGGAGAGAGGTGGGTGGGTAGCTTTAGCTATAGCTGTAGATGGGAAGCCGGGCTTGCCCTGTGGGTGGTGGCACCAGCCAGTGCCGCCATCGGCAGTCGGACTGCAGGTGGCCATCGGCTGCAACGCCAGATCAGATGGGACACGGTCAACACTGCCGTAGTGGGTGGGCGCCGGCCAAGAGTGAAAGCAACTCGCCGCAACATTCATGACGGCGGTGGCCGTTCGGTGCCACTAAACAGTCGCCAATGACAGCGTAAAGTTCTCCAGCTATGTGGCCTACGAGCCAGCAGGTGAAAGGTAGGCACAGGTTTTGGCATGGAACTTCGTTCACGCAGTTTGTTCGTTGCACAAAGATTGCCTAGGCGTTCTTCGTTGGACAAAGGTTGGCCAGGCCGACAAAACAGCGTCCGTCGGTGACGTATTACCATGCAACAACGTCTCTGTCGGGGTTCCTCTCGCGGCGGAGCTTCAGAAAGAGAAAGTGCCGCGCCGCACAGTCGGCCGTTTTACACCGTCCGCCGTCGCTGGCCATAAAAGGTGTGCGGCGTCGGCGGGTCTCCATCGCCGGCCAACACACGAAAAAAAGACGCCCGCGACCCTCGCGGGTCCACCAAGCACCTTATGCCCCTGCGGCCTTGCTTAATCCTTGTGGAGGCATACCGTGAGGCCTCTCCTTACATTGTTGACCTTCATATCAGCTTGGTTCGAGCGGAGCCTTCTCGTGTCCCAGTCAACATTCTGTATCCTCAGGAAGTTATCCGTGGTCCGCTATGCATCCTCCATCCATCCTTTCTGTCTCCTTCTCTCTCCCTTTCTCCCTTTCTCCCTTTCTCCCTCTCCCTTTACCTCTGTCTCCCTCTCCCTTTTTCTCTCTCTCTCTTTGTATTTCCCTGTATATTTTTCTATTTTTACTTACTTTATCTCTCCTCTTCTCTCTTCACTCCTCTCCTCTCTTCATCTTCCTTTTCTCTCTTTCTGTTCTCTCTTCTCCTTTCTCTTCGCATTTCTTTTCTCTCATCTTTACTCTCTTCTATCTGCTTTCTTCTCCTATTCCCATTCCTCTCTCTCTCTGTCTCTCTCCTCTCTCACTCTCACTCACTTTAACTCTCACTATCGCTCTCTCCCTCTGTCTATCTGTCTTTATCTATCTATCTATCTATCTATCTATCTATCTATCTATCTATCTATCTATCTATCTATCTCTCGCCATCTCTCTCTCTCCTCTCTCTCTCTCTATTTCTTTCCTTCTTTCTTTCTTTTTTCTCTCTCTCCTCCCCTCTCTCGGAATTATTCCTCATTAGCCACCTAGGACCTCGCCGGCCGTGGCTCGGCTGAATCTGAGTGACGGCTACACGGCGTTCCCGCCTTGCAGCGCCGGCCGTGGCTCGGCTGAATCTGAGTGACGGCTACACGGCGTTCCCGCCTTTCAGCGCCGGCCGGGACCGGGACTCTCACTGCGCGGGGGAGTACCCGACGCCCACACGATCACTGGAATTCCCTACGAGTGTGTCGTTAGAGGGAAAAGGTTCGTCGAGTAGCAGAGGTAGACCAAGTTGCAGTGCTCCACCCACGGCGCAAAATGACCCTAGATGTCGACGCGCCCCTAAGCTCCAATCCACCACCAACACAGTACTCGACCCACTGAGGTCCCCCTGCTCCTTGTCACAATCCATCCAGTGGCTGAGGGGACGAATAGCCTAGGGGTAAGTTGCTCGTCTCGCAATCGAAGGATTATGGGTTCGAGTCTCATCTGTCGCTACTCTTCGCCCGCGACCAATCGGCGTGAGAGATTGGCGACGCTCCACGACTCAACGGTCGATGTGTCGTAAAACCAATAACCAACCAATCAACCAATCAACCAATCAATCCAGTGGCTAATGATGAGGCAGGACTAGTCTCCCATACAGGGCGAACGTCGTCGAGGTCCGGCCTTGCGGAGCTTTTAACAAAACCTCGCCCGGCCGCCAAGGTAACGCCACCGAGTCGAGCACACGCTGAACAATCACAGAGCCATTAAATCGCTGCGTCATGTTCATGGGAGCGGCTTTGCGAAATTATCGACATTAGCGTACCGCGTGTGCGCCCGCCGCGACCGCCGCAGTCTGCCTCCACTGGCGCTCGTTAGACAAAACGCCCACGCGACTCTGTGGACTCGACGGCTGACTATGGCCTCATCCGTCACGTTTCATAGTGCGGTGTACTATAGAGCTGGAGCAGACGCCGGTGCCAGTGCCGGCCCCGGAGTCAGAGCCAGATTAGATCCTGTAATGAAAACCGCGGCCCAAGCCGGTGCTGGAGTCAGACACAGATTCACTGCATGGGCCGGGGCGGGATCAGAGCCGGAGTCATAGTCTGAGCCGGAGCGGAGCCGCCGCCAACCCGCCCGCATGCGGCGGTGGCGCGCAGTGAAGGGATGCTGATTGTGCCCGGTATCCAATCACGTGCCGCGCCGCCGTGACGCAACACTGGCCCGTGAAAGTGGGTCACCGTGTGCATTCACCAAAGACACAGCACCGCCGCGCGCATACTAAAACGGTTCGGCCCGCTAAAAAGGTGCACTGAAAAAAATACAACAAAAAGCGGGAATTCCGTGTTTTTACACGGTACGGGTGTGTTTTCCACACACCCTTTTGACGGCTGCGATTGGACGAGGACAATGTCGCGGCGAAGCGGGCGTCCACCAAAAACCTGAGGAGCTAGCGCTGCCGCCGCCGAGACCGGTGACGTCATATGACGCGTACGACCGGACACCAGACGGCCAGCAGCCAACTGTCCGCTCGGCGCCGTTCGAACGTGGTGTCATTTGGACGGGGCGGGACGTACGTGGCGGGCAGAGTACGCAGGACGATAGCATGTGGAGGCACATGCCAAGTAACGGTCGCCAACCTAGCTAAATGAGTGGTTGCTCAAGCCAGCACATCTGAATTAACAAGAGAAGAGCAAGTCTTAAGCTATGTCCTTGCCAGCAGGACTCAGCGATTGTTCGTCCCCGTTCCGCGGTCTGTAGACATTTTGAACCGTCCGTCACGGCAATCTCCAGCCAGGAGAAACTCTAGTTGTGTATTACACACCACATGGGACATTCGCTGCGTAACTGTCACTCCATGACACTAACGGGAAGTGGTGCTTAGTCGTTACACACTGCTGTATGAGCGTCGTCGCGTCACCGCACACTGAAGTATAGACAGTGCCACGATATCACACACTGACGTGTAGACGGTGTCACGTCAGTGCACTGTCTACACGTGTGCACTCGTGTAGACTGTGCCACTGTTTCACACGCTGAACCGTGAGCAGTGCCAGACAGGGATGTTTAAAAAAAAAATAATAATACCTTTCAGGGGGCAAGTGTCCTCTCAGTGTTGGCTGTGCCCCCACCTCATGATTTCAACTTTTAACATGGGACCCTATGGATTGTGCCCTCCAATCCATTTTGTCTCGCCCATTTCCTCCATGCATTGTACTACCATCACCCAAATGTTTTCCATAAGTTAATGGCCGTGGTGCCAGGATATACACTGACGTGTAGGTAGTGTTGCGACACCACGCACTGATATGTGGATGGTGCCACGTCATCATGTACTAACATGCAGGTGAATCCCCATCGTTCACACTAAAGCGCGAGCGGTGTCACATCACTGCACACTGTCGTGCCAGCCGTGTCATGTTTCATACGCTAAAGTAGGCGGCGCCACACCATCATATGTTAACGAGTAGGCGATGTCCCATCCCCATACACTGACGTGTATATAATGAAAAATGACCGTATACTAACGTATATGTGATGTCACATCAACATACACTAACGCGTGGACAATGTCACATTACCATATATCAACGTGTAGGCGATATCACATTACCGTATACTAACGTGTATATGATGTCACATCACTGGCGTGCAGGCGATGTCCCATCACTATATACTGACGTGTAGACAATGGCAAGTCACCATATACTAACGTATATGCGATGTCACATCACCATATACTAATATGTATGTGATGTCACATCATCGTACACTAACGTGTGGACAATGTCAAATCACCATATTCTAACGTATAGGCGTGCCATATCACCATGCACTGACGTGTAGGCAATGTCACATCACCATACACTGACGTGTAGGCGATGTCACGTCGGCATACACTGACGTGTATACGATGTCACATCATCTTATACTAGTGTGTAGGCGGTGCTACATCACCATATACTGACGTGTAGGCGGTGCCACGTCACCACCCACTGGAGAGTGGCTGTTGCCTGATACTTGGCATCCTGATGTGGGACTCGTTCTTACACCACAGTGACGCGCGGAGGTTGTCACAGTGTGTGTCGCTGCCCCGATCAGTGCACTGTACACTGTACAGTGTACACTGTGTACAGTGTACACTGTACACAGTGTACACAGTGCACTGTACACTGTACACAGTGTACACTGTACACAGTGTACACTGTACACAGTGTACACTGTACACAGTGTACACTGTACACAGTGTACACTGTACACTGTCTACACTGTAAACAGTGTACACTGTACACAGTGTACACTGTGTACAGTGTACACTGTGTACACTGTGTACAGTGTACAGTGCACACATGTACAGTGCACTGTGTACAGCGTACAGTGCACTGTGTACAGGTACAGTGCACACTGTACAATGTACAGTGCACTGTGTAGCACTGTGTACAGTGTACACTGTGTACAGTGTACAGTGCACAGTGTACAGTGTACACTGTGTACAGTGTACACTGTGTACAGTGTACACTGTGTACAGTGTACAGTGCACTGTGTACATCGTACAGTGCACTGTGTACAGCGTACAGTGCACTGTGTACAGTGTACAGTGCACTGTGTACAGTGTACAGTGCACTGTGTACAGTGTACAGTGCACCTGGCGACGGCGCACTCGCGACCAGCCGGGAAGTGTCGGCGGGCGGGCGCCTCGTGGTGCTGCGCGGCTGCCCGCAGCCACCAGCACCACAGTGTTGCAACAGCGGCCGCCTGATGCGGCCGCCAGCCGACGCCGGCGCGCCCCGGCTTTCGTCACCCGCGCCGGAATTGCCGCCACGCCAAATTAACGGCGGTCGGGAAGGCGATCCTGTGCTGGCGGCGCGCGCCGGCGGGAACACTGCGGAGTGACGCGCTGTCAACAGGTGTCCCGCTGACGGACGGCTGGCTGGCCGTCGGCGGCGCAGACTGGCTGGCCTCAGCCGCCGAGGTGTTGGAGGCGCGTGCCGACTGTACTGAGGCGTCGTGGCGGGCTGGTCAAGCGAATGTCATTCTGATGACGTTTTCACGCACCAGAAATGGAGCACGTGGGCATAGGCGCTCCGGAGGTGGGGGGAGGGGGCAGGGGGCCCGGTCCCCCATGAGACCAAAGTGCCATTTTGACCGAAAAGTGCCCTCTTGGCCGGTATGTCCCAAATTTAGCCCAAAAATCACATGCCTTATGTGCCGCGCCTGTGCCAAAGGTGCTCTTTGGGCCCAAAGCTGCTCTTTTGGCCAATTTTTTTCTTCACGTCCCCCCCCTCGGTCAACAAACCTTCCAGTGTGCCCCGGGCCGCAAAGTGCCATTTTGGAGCCGGCCAAGTGCCCTTTTCGGTCCGGGCCCCCCATGGAAAAATCCTGGGTGCGCGCCTGTCCGTGGGAGATGAGCGGCGTGACGAGATCGCGTGACGACGGGCAGCTCTAATACATGCACCTCGTGTCTCGAGATAGCGTGACGGTGGGCAGCTCTAATACATGCACCTCGTGTCTCGAGATAGCGTGACGGTGGGCAGCTCCAATACATGCACCTCGTGTCTCGAGATAGCGTGACGGTGAGCAGCTCCAATACATGCACCCCGTGGCATGGTAATTGTTAGTGCGATTCTGATAGGCCGCTCAATTGTGTTGTGAATCTCATAGCAACGATTTTGTGGATTTTAACTTTTTCTGTTTTGTTGCCTTGTGTACCATGATGATGTCTCCTTGTGTTTGTGTTGTTTCTTGGTTTTGATGATTCTTGTATATCGAAAGGCGCCTTTATTTAGTTGACCTTTTTCTTTTCTAGTTGATTGTTTGATGCCGCAAACCCTGCAGCAAGTCGGCCACCCAAAAAGTTAGTTTGCTCTTATTTCTTCGCTTTGTTTTCTTCCTTTCTTCGTTTGCTTATGACTGTCCATGCACTCTTATCCTGTTTTATTTGCACGACGATGTCTTTGGGCTCTATCTGGTGTTGGGTTAACACACGTGCGATGTAGTTAGACTGGTATAACTGGTATAACTGGTATGCTTCAACACGTACCATGCAACCTTAACCATCTCTAAATGCTGTCTAGATGCTCTAAATGCTATAAATATCCTTCCGGAGAACAATTAGCGGGGCTCATTGCAGATAAAGTTGGTTACATAACTGGGCTTGATTGCATGCAAATATAATGCAGGGAAATATTATTATCATGCTTAGCAAACACGTAGCCGTAGGCTAATAATATTTATGTCAGTGCCCACTTCAACTCTTTTGTATCAGGTAATGCTCGGACTTGAATAGTTAGCGGCTCTTTTGTTTGGTTTATCACGCTGATGAATTGTATCTCTTTCAGTCTATTGTATGCGTAATCGGCCTTGCACACCCATGACCATAGGACAGCTTCCAACAAAGAGTCAGCTGTATATATCCAACATATACAATTATATAGCGTTGTAGCGCGAAATTTGTTATTCTTATTCCAACAAGAGCGGTTAATTTTTATACTGAAAGTTTTAGTAAACCTAATTCATGAGTAAAATAATATTGATGTACATAATAACTGAAACAAGCCGCACAGAAGCTTGCGTACATCATTCTTCCACTATCTGCTTTTGGAAAATATGTCTACCCGGTGATATGTAGATTAGTGTTCATATGCGTATTAAATGTATTGTTTATGTTTGCTCTCAAAGGTTTAAGCCGTGTGAACGTTTCGTGTCTTTCGTCTTTGTCATTTTTAATTTAACGTACAATTATGCTCATTACTTGCCTAACTTAATTTATTCCGAACCCCGAATGGAAATACCCATGAACCAGCCAACAAGCCAACACCCAGTTGTACCCCGGGGAGACGACGAAGCCAACTTCCTGCCTTCTGCATGGAAGTAGATCCTGGAGATCAGTGAGCCACGTTTTCCGGTCCGCTGACAGCTGGTTTGCCTGCGAGAGTGATCGAGATAGGCCACCCCGTCCGTGGTGTTTTGACGCGGTTGGCAGAAAGGTTGGTCGCTCCCCGTCACCTGTTTTCCCGGCTCCTCGTTCCTCCCCCACTCGTCGCGTTTCCCGTTCCGCGTGTTTTTTGTGTGCCTGCCCGGCGGCGGCTGGCGCGATGAGAGGACGCCCGCCCGAGAGGGGGTGGCCACCCCTCGGCCGGCATTGTCGCCGGCCGGCCCAGGTGGTGGTGCCCGGCCAGCTATGGATCCGTGGTGTGCCGACAGCGGGCGTCGCGGACGTCCTTGGCCGAGCTACTCCACTGATGGGTCGGATCACGCGCCGGTTAAATATTCACACCAGGAAGTGACCTATCCAAGCTGAAGCGGCCATTCTGTCGTGGTGAAATCTGGGAATAATCGCTGTCGGCTGCATTTCCAAAAATGGTGACTGAAAGTAAGGAATATTACAAGAACGTCGAGAGCTATGGTCATGCCTCCAGAGGTGGTCTCGCCTTTCGGACTATTCATCGCTCGATATCCGACGCTTATTATAATTCGTCTCGCCCCAGTCAGCAACACCCTAACCTGGCGGCGACGGTCGGCAGACAAGTAGCGCAGTGTTAAATTATTCGTAAAATAGGGTGGAAAATACCACTTTCTGAACACTCAGTCGACATTCTTCTCCAAGAAGTATCGACATCCTGCTCCATGGTGCGTACTTATGAAGTCTTCGTGTCTCCTTTCTAGCAGTGTCTTGCTTGTATCATGTTAATGCTCCTAATAAGGAATAGTGATGCACGAACATTTCGCAACGCAACTTCGGGTAAAGAGATTAACTACGATGTGATGTGGCGTACGGTACCAGTTTATAGCACAGGTAATTGTCTCCATGTCCCGAATATAGCTCTTCCCAAATTATGAATCTCAAAGCAAATAACATGCGTACAATCGGTAAGTACCTACACCATTGGCTCAAATTTGAGTCTGAAAAGCATCAAAAACATTTTAATTGACACTATTTACATGGCAAATCTCGACATCCTTCTGTGCCCGTTTCGACATCTCACACCTAACGAAAAACCTTTATTTTAACCCTGAGGTAGCGACTCTCGCACCCTGGCGGCGACGGTCAGCGCGACACCCGGGCTCTAGCGGCAGCGGTAGCGACACTCGCGCCCTGGCGGCGACGGTCAGCAGGCGGGTAGCGACACCCGAACCCTGGCGGCGACGGTCAGCAGGCGACACGGTAACCTGGCGGCGACGGTGAGGAAGCGACACCCGAACCCTGGCGGCGACGGTCAGCAGGCGGGTAGCGACACCCGAACCCTGGCGGCGACGGTCGGGAGGAAGCGACACCCGAACCCTGGCGGCGACGGTCGGGAGGAAGCGACACCCGAACCCTGGCGGCGACGGTCAGCAGGCGGGTAGCGACACCCGAACCCTGGTGGCGACGGTCAGCAGGCAGGTAGCGACACCCGAACCCTGGCGGCGACGGTCGGGAGGAAGCGACACCCGAACCCTGGCGGCGACGGTCAGCAGGCAGGTAGCGACACCCGGACCCTGGCGGCGGACGGTCGGCACACGGGTAGCGACACCCGAACCCTGGCGGCGACGGTCAGCAGGCAGGTAGCGACACCCGAACCCTGGCGGCGACGGTCAGCAGGCAGGTAGTGACACCTCGAACCCTGGCGGCGACGGTCAGCAGGGAGGAAGCGACACCCGAACCCTGGCGGCGACGGTCAGCAGGCGGGTAGCGACACCCGAACCCTGGCGGCGACGGTCGGCACTACGGGTAGCGACACCTGAACCCTGGCGGCGACGGTCGGGAGGAAGCGACACCCGAACCCTGATGGCGACGGTCAGCAGGCAGGTAGCGACACCCGAACCCTGGCGGCGACGGTCGGGAGGAAGCGACACCCGAACCCTGGCGGCGACGGTCAGCAGGCGGGTAGCGACACCCGAACCCTGGCGGCGACGGTCGGGAGGAAGCGACACCCGAACCCTGGCGGCGACGGTCAGCAGGCGGGTAGCGACACCCGAACCCTGGCGGCGACGGTCAGCAGGCAGGTAGCGACACCCGAACCCTGGCGGCGACGGTCGGCCGTGAAGGCTGCCGCGGGCTCGTTCGGCGGCTGGCCGTGTCGGCAGCAGCCTTGAGCTGCGATTATGCGGCCGTGTGGAGCGCGGCAGACTTGCGGCCCGGTCTGCGCGCTGCTGCTGTCCGGCGACTCGTGTCCGACTACTGCCCGTGCCGGTCCGTGGAGTAACTGTCGTCTGCACTCGTGGCATGTCGAAACTGGCGTAGTAACTGCTCAATCAGCGCTTACAAGGTGTAGTAGGCATTGGTAGATGCCAACAACTTGGAAGCGTGAAGGAAGCAGTACGCTTGTAGATGAGTTTCTGGGTTTGTCTACCCCACGCGCGTTTCTAAAACTCGTTTGTTAGAGCGCCATCCGGTCGTGTTCTGCCTCATCGTACACTAGCACATTTTTCATCGCTTTCTTCTGTGCTTTTTTCTGTTGAGTTCTCTTCTATATAGTTGTTACGTCTATCAGTGGTCGAGGAAAACTTTAATCCTCTCCTCTCCGTCGCCACTTCGTGTACGTTTATGTCACCACAGGTGGTTTCACCACGGAAACAAATCCTGCCCGGATCCAGTATTTTATTTTTGGTTCCGCTCTCTGTATGTGTTTCAGGGAGTGTTTCTGCACGGTAAATATTCCATAGCTCGTATTTACATCTCCAGGTGAGACAGCCCATTATCGGCGACTTGCACGAGGCATATATTGACATACCAGTGTCGCGCAAATCGACGGTAGTATTCCAAGGAATGATAACTAGATTAATTTACCTATATATGATAGTCGGTACATTCTTTTTGGGTAAAGCTGGTACCACTGTGCCATACGCGAAACATGATATCCATCCACACAGGGTGTTATTATAGCACACTGCATCGTCAGCATGTGGCCTCTGTCAGCAGCAGCCTTCATGTGGCCGCTGCGTGCTGGAGGTCAAGGTTCACTGACCCCTCGCTCAGTCGGTTGTTGTACGTTGTAAATAAAGACAAAATAGCGTTGAAAATCGCATTCTCACCACGCCAGTCATCATGGTGCGTGAGTCAGCAGCAGCGCCGGGAGTCGGCCGTTAAATGCTGATGACGTCACATCCGCAGTAAGCATATATTGATATATTCGACGCTTCATTGGGTGTCGGATTACATCACGGTCCTGTATTAACACTCCACTTCAAGTACACATTCTGAACCAGTAGTCCCTTCTTCGCATAATGTGTTTCACAGGCAGCTTGCGTCTTCCGGCTGTTTGTCAATACAAAGCATCCTCGGAATTTGTTTCGCGATATTCTTCTGCCTACTTTCGATTACGTCGATTAGAAATGAACAAGGGTAGCAAATCCTTCCTAATTCACTATTGTTTTTAATTCCCCTCTCTGTGCTTCATATGGGTAGTTAAAAAAATAGCTCGTACCTCCACCTTCAGGTGGGAGAGCCCATTGTCGATGGCTGTAGCATGTGGCATAGCTTGGCAGTTTTGCGGCAATCGACAGTAGCATTTCAAAGAATGGCTATCTACAGTCATCAGAATGATATCTACAGTCACTGTCAGTCCGGAATGCATATCAAGTAATGTGTTCAATCTCATCTTGATCAACACACACAGCCCGTTCATGTTTAGCTGCAATTTACAGCTGGTGTGATCTAAGGTCGGCAGGGGGTGTAAGTGCACCGAATGGCACGTATATCTCAACTCCCGATAACGAGATGGAGTGGTAGTCACACAGGTGCTATCTGTGGAACAATTCCGGCGGACAAGGCCTTTTATCAAGTCGATGGATGGAAACCAGAGAGAAAAAAGTCCACGCATGTGTGGATGTATCTGCGTGATGGAGTATGACGGAAAGAGAAAGGGAAAGAGAGAGAGAGAGAGAGAGAGAGAGAGAGAGAGAGAGAGAGAGAGAGAGAGAGGGAGAGAGAAGAGAGAGAATGAGATAGAGAGAGAGTGAGATGGAAGAGGGAGGGAGAAAGGTATAAACGTAGAAGTCAGGGGTGGGGACGAGGGAGAGGAAGCGGGAAGATAGAAATAGAAGCAGATGGGGGATAGAGCAGGAATGAGAGGATAATGTATTCTGCGTTGTGTTCAAATTCGGAAATTAAAGTGCAAGGCGACACTTCATCAGACAGATGCTTCCACCTATGTCGATTATTTCTGCATATATTGAATGGACTATGGCAACACCTTTCTATTTTCCCCGAAAACAGCAAATATAAATAATAATATTCCGACTACTTTTGCGCTATTTTTACTGTTCGTCAGTATCATTCCCATGTTACATAGCATTTTGTCATTATATTTATTCCCAGGTGTTCATTTTGTCGTTTTTATGTTCATCGTCTCGGTTAATATTTGAGCATTTTCGTCGTCACCAATGCAGAATTGAACATACAATAATGTGGCACGCTTCTACACGGAGCAGACGTCGGGTCAGCACTGACTGGCGGGTGATCTTGCCTGTAGCGCCACGCCGTGTACGCCGAGTCGCTCTGCCCCGTTGTTCCGCGACTTCCCTCACGTGACTGGGCTATTATCCGCGTGACCGGGAGTAACCGGGGCTACGCTATTATGCGGTCTATCAGTGGACCTGTTCCGGCACGCAACGTGAATGGAAGGACTCAGCGTGCTTAGCATGCATTTTACATGCGTTTTTATATGGTTCAGAGACCTGGGGTGGATGTCATAGGGCCTGGGCGCGATGGCCATGCATGCAAGCCCATGCATTGCTTATGGCTTTCATGTTTGTTCTGTCACTATTGAAACACTGAAAGTCCATGACGATACCTGACAGGAAATGTCTTTCGGGTGACTTAGGTGATTTTTGCGCTGCATATTTTGTTGGCTTGGGGTCGGATCTCGACTGGGTTTGCGTCGGATTTCAGCTGGTTTTGCGCCGGAACTTCGACTGGTTTTGTGTCGGATTGACCCGGGCGCACCTCGGGTCACCTGCCAGGCTTCCGCTGTTAACCAGTCGTTCCCACCAGCCACCATCTGCACCGACTGTCGGCCGGACCTGTCGGTCGGGGTCCGTTGTAACCCCACCGACTGTCGGGTGGGGTCCGTTGTAACCCCACCGACTGTTGGGTGGGTTCCGTTGTGACTCCACCGACTGTCGGGTGGGGTCCGTTGTATCCCAACCGAATGTCGGGTGGGGTCAGTTGTAACCTCACAGACTGTCGGGTGGGGTCCGTTGTAACCCCACCGACTGTCGGGTGGGGTCCGTTGTAACCCCACCGACTGTCGGATGGGGTCCGTTTTAACCCCACCGACTGTCGGGTGGGGTCCGTTGTAACACCACCGACTGTCGGGCGGGGTCCTTGGCATCACCACCAACTGTCGGTCGGATCTGTCTCTCCGGTGTAGCGGACGAGATCATCGTCTGGGTCGTCGGTCGCAAGGCTGTTGCACTGTCACAGTGCGGACTGCGCCGTCGGCCAGATGCCGGCCGTCGCGGCGTGACCGCCCGAGGGCATTAACCCACCCGCCGCCGGCCACGGCGACGCAGCGGCGTGCCGCAGCCGGAGCGACTGGGACAGCGTGACGTACTGCTGCCACGTCGCCAATGGGAATAGCCCCGACGCGCGCACCGCCGCTCAGCTGACAAGGTATCTTTGTTGGCACCGCTTCTCTCCGTCACTTGGAGTTGGGCTGTGACGTCATCAGGGACCGCTGTAGCTCAGTAGGTAGGGCGTCTGACTCTTTATCGCAAGATTGTGGGTTCGAATCTCACGACCGACGGTATTTACCGAGTCCACCCGCGACTAATCGGCGTGAAAGGTTGTCGACGCTCTATGACCTAGCGGTTGAATGCGTCGTAAAAGAACCCAAGGTTCTTCTTCTGTGAAGTCATCGAGTGACCTCGCATGTGGTCGAGAGAAGTCAAAGGACGGCGAAGGGGAAGTCGGATATAGCTGCGTACTGAGGAGTCGGGCATGGTTCAAGTGGTACTGGGTGAGTCTTCCATTAGTCTGTCAGCGAAGGATTCCTCTGGGTGTCACCGTGCCTGTTGATCAGGGGGCGCCGCCGGACCGCGAGGCTGTCGAGGTCCTCAGGGGACTGGTGGCCCTCCGCTGGGTGCGAGGTGTTACTGTGTGCGGTCTACTATTGCATGACACCACCAGTGGTGCCAATGTCTCGGTTGGGAATTGGGGTCGATCAGGGCTGGTCAGATGGCGTTGCTATCGGACTGTTTATTGGAATCCTTGGGCGTTTGAATCCCGGTTGGCTGGCCTTGATCCTCAGTTGAGGGTCATGCGTCAAGGTCGATGGGACACCGTCGTATGAAGCACTACGGAGGATCCGCAAGGATCTGGGTCTTACGTGTCAACTGGTCGCCTCGGGTGAAGACCGGCAGACACAGTTCAGCGGTGCATAACAGGAAACTACTCAGGATCGGGCCGCCTGGTCGCCAGAGGTCGGTCAGGGTCAACGGCACACGCCCCGGGCTCGGGCGGGTCGGCACCTGTTGGCGTGCGTGGACACGCCTGCCGGCCATCCAAGTCCCGTTCGGGCGGCGGCCACACCGTTATGCGCGCGGTGGCGGCGGCGGCGCGCGGCTTCTTGCGACCTCGTGCCGGCCAAACCCGACCTGATCCGGCAGCTTCCTCGGGCGGTCTGATCCGTCACTGCTGCAGACCTTGCCCCGACCCGACCCGACCCGACCCGCCGGCCACCGGCCGCCGATTGGCGCTCGCGGCAGCCGTCGTGCCGTGATGCAATCGTTTGTTGACCCCATTCGGATTTCGGGAAGGTGAATAACGCCGCGGCGCGCGCGGGCGGCCGCTTCCTCGTCCGCGACGCCTACGTCACGACGTAGCGGGCCGGCGGCGAGGCGCGGCGCGGCGGCGGCGGCGGCGGCGGCGCCCGGTGCGCGCGCCAGTGTGTCGGGACGCGTGTACGAGGAAGCAGGTGGCGCGGCGACGCGCGCGGTACATCGACGATGCACTCGGTGGGCCAGCAGCTGGTGCAGGACGAGATGGACGAGCTGCTGCTGGAGCTGGGCCTGGCCGCCCAGCAGGTGGCGCAGCTCAAGGAGGAGGACCGCGAGGCGGACGAGCGCGAGTGCGTCGTCAGCTCGGCGTCGGCCGCCGATAGTGACGTGGGCAGCAGCAGCTCGACCGCCTCCTGCTGGCCAACACCGGCCGATCCGCCGCGCCCGCTGCCCCCCGCCATCAAGACCGAGCGGACCCCTCCGCTGCCGGCGCTCGTGCGTGTGGCGCCCGCGTCGTCGACCCCCGCCAAGGGCGCCGCACGGCCCGCCAAGCCCAGGGAGAAAAAGGACCCCTCCGTCAGGGTGCAGTACAACAGAGGTACGTTTGTGCGCGATTTCGTTCGGCATTTTGTTGGGCATTTTGTTCGCCACCACCGCTGCCCTTTGTTCGACATCGTCTGGAGCCGTTTGTTCGGCATTTTGTTCGATATGGCCTGCAGCCAATTTCTTCTTTTTTTTTTTTTGGGGGGGGGGGTAATTTGTTCGGTATCGCCTGCAACCGTGTGTTCAACATTTTGTTCGATATCGTGTGCAGCCTTTTAGCATTGATGCACCTACGTCCAGCGTTTTAACAAGCATAAAGAAGTATTTGGGATGGCTCGAGTCGCTACTGACTGGGCTCACTGCCTCTTATCGCAAGAAGAGTAGTTCTGGAAGCTGCACCGAGCCGGCCCAGCTCCAGTTAGCGCCGTTCCATGTCCCGCCGCGCAGGAAGCTGTGCGTCAGTCGCGTACGATAGGCTCGGCTTGCAGGCCAATCTCAACGACGAACGGCGGCGCGAGACTCGACGTCGACGACCCTGCGACGGCCGCCGGCTCGATGATTGCCGGCCGGGTTTGTGCATTCTGAGCCATGCGGCGACCATCTATCTCCGAGGGTGCCCAAACCGGGCCGTAAATCAGCCGACAGTCCACGGACCGGCCGACCGGTCTGTCGGAGACGACAAACCGCCTTTACTGCTGCGGGATGGCCGGGTCCGATGGTAGCGACGCCCCGGATGCCTGCCGCTTTGTCGCGGCTGAATTGGTGGGGCGGCGCCGGTCGGATCGTGCCCGACGTAACGGTGCGGCGAGGCCCGCTTCACAGTGGGCCGTCGTCGCCGTGTGACGGGCCGTTAATGCGTGTGAGCCGCGCCGACGGCCGACGGCCGGCAGCCGGGACGCCGTTGCCGACCGAAATCCGACCGGACGCCGACCGTTATCGGCGATGGGGTGGGCGGCGGAGACGGCCGCCGTCCCGCTGCGTGAACGCCATGCCAGTCGCGTCCTCCGCCAGGACTGAATCGGCGGCCGCGATCGCTTGCAGAGATAGCGCTGTCGCTTTGTGGTGTGTGCGATGCGCCGGTCGATTACCGTCTGCGTGGACGTTTTCTGTGCAGAGGCTCCCCAGCCCCTCGCTTTGCTATCTGCAGATACGTGGCGGTCATCGACCCTCGCGCCGTGTGCACAATTTTGAACCGTTTCGGCGCGGTCGGTGTCGTTGACCGCTGGTGCCAAGGTGGCCCCGGCCGTGACTCACCGGGCGTCGCCAAACCGGCAGGAACCGGCAGGACTCTGCCGGGCCTGTGCGATTTTTTGCCGGCCGCGGTGGAAGTGTTCCGGCCGCGGCGGCGCGGGTCGTTGGACCGGCCGCGCCGCGTCAATGACACGCCGGCGCTTTTTGCCAACCGCTTCTGCAGCGCCTTTTTTGCCGCTCCGGCCGGCGGCTCATGTTTGCTGCGCAGTTCTGGCGCCGCCGTTATGGCTGGCCGCCGCCCCTGACAGCTTCCCGCACTCACCCTCTGCCCGTCCTCGGTCCTGGCCACGCGCCGTGTCGGCGTCGGCGGCCGCGCACGCCGGCCGTTACCCCCCTCCAGCTGACTCATTCATCGCGCGACGCCGCGAGGTCGGCTTTACTACGCTACTACGGCGGAGGGGGTCAATGCGGTTTCAAGGTCGCCCGGCGCACGGCCGACCGTCAAGGTCAGAACGAGTTAAAAACAAACGCTCCCAGCGGTGGCGGCGGCGGCGGCCGCCCGCTTGGCGGCACGGAACCGGGCAGTCCCGACGGCGCTGACTGGGGGCTGGTGTTTGGCTGCCGCGGCGTATTTCGCGCCGTGTGTGTGAGTGTGTGGCGCGTGAATGACGGAGCTGGGTGGGGGAGTGGCTGAGGCCTGAGCGACGTCGGTTCGTGCGCGAACGGAACGGAAACGTGTTGCCAGCCGACGGCGACCGGCCGTCGTTGTCGGTTGTCCTCGTGACGGATGCGGAGACGACCAGCTCACGTCATCTGCCGAATACAATGCTGGTGTGTGGCCGCTGCACGCACCGTGCACTCGCCGGATAAAACCGCTCCGTTCCCCCACACACAACAATGGGAGGCCGGAGAGCGACCGGCCGGCCGGCCGGACCTCGCCCGGTGGCGGTGGCGCTCCCCTCCGCCAGCCCGCGCGCCGGAAGCGGATCTCTGACCTGGTGGGGTCGCGTTGCGCCACCGGTCGCGACAGGTACAGTCACGCTCTGCGCCGGCCCACACGGCCGGCCGCTCCCGGATCTGCGGCGCCGCCGGCGGCTGGGGCAGGCGGGCGGGCGGGCGGGCAGCGGCGGCGGCGGCTCCTCAGCCGCTGCGGGCGGAGGCAGTTCCAGTACCGTTAGGTGCCGACGGGTCGGCCGGCGAGTGCGCGCGCCGGCGTCGCCAAGCACCTGCGCCTAGGCATTTCCCGGCCGGACGGCGGGCGACACTTCGCGGCAGGCTGGAGATCGTTCGCGGAATGTTGCGCCGCGTCGTCGCCGCGTCGTCAGGGTGAAAGTATGCGTCATCGGGTGGCTGTGGAGGCACCGCGATCATCGTGCCGACCGGATGCCGCCAGTTGTTGCTTCAGAGGGTGCCACGGGTGATGGGCCACGTGTGGTTCAGAATGGACAGCTATTCGAGTTTCTTTCGTAAATACAATTTGCTGTCATCCATCTAGGGAGGGTAAGATATTGCACCGATTTGGGCAAAGTGAGTGCTCCTTACACGTGGAAGTATACCTGGCCACAACGTGAATCCTAGGTATAGGAGAACACTGTTATGGGCACTATATCCTCAACATGATTAATGCGCCCTAAAGCCCAAATAACTAAGAGTGAGCAACGTGCTACAGCAGGAGCCGGGTCCTCTGGAGTGTAGGTTCTAGTCATTCGTACCTTTGGTTGTAGTTAACCGCTTTCCGTCTTCCAAATGCTTGACTTATCAGCCTATGCTTCCCCCAGTCATCCGAGTCTATTGATCGTCATCCGTGCCTGTGCCCCAATAGCTGGATCTTTACTCACCGTCATTATAGTTTGTTTTAGTATAGTTAGCTATCTGAGCCTGTATTCACCGGCACCGAGATGCGCATTATCTCTCCTCAAACACTACTCCAAAATTTCATCCGTAGCTTTGCACCCGTCATCTATATATTATACCCCGTCATTTGAATATTTATACACCGTGATCTGTCTATTTGCAGTCCGTCATTTGTATATTTACACCCCGCCATCGGTAGCTGGTGGGTGTAAACAAACTCGTCATCCATATTGTCGCACAATGTTACCCCATGGTAGGCAAGTGAGGGCCAGGAATACTCGGATAATACGAGTACTCTCACTCGTATTATCTGAGTATAATTATATTATTCGTATATGATCCACTGCAGGGTTGGATTAAAAATAGTATCTGTAATGCCGAGCCCTGCTTCGGATGCAGTAGCCTATCCTATTTGACTTCACGTACTATTGCAGGTGTGATATCTGTTAGGCTTTCCGGTGAAAAACTGTCCAAGAATCCGTACGTCCAGCTCAGGAATGCTTCCCTTTTATTATTTTAGACAGGCCGGCCACCTGGTATTAGAAGTAGCCACAGGAGCGCCCATGCATGATAACAAGCTAGTAACACCAGGGAACTCGTGGGGCCACTTAGTGAAATGTGTTACGGAGGGGAGAAAGGGGAAAGATAGATTAATGCAATGAGGCACATACTGAACAACATATATGCACACACACTTGTACACACATGTGGGCATCCTTACATATGCATATACACATGCACATGCACACATACATGTGCACATGCTTTCATGTGCGTAATCATATGCACATGCACTACCTGCGCATATACATATACACGCTGGTTTACACGTACATCCACACCCACCTGTATATATTCCCTTTGTTCATATTTATCTTGCGCCTTCGTTTTCATATTTCACTTCTGGTGTCCCAGGTAGTGTGTCACAACGGGAAAAAAACAGACTGCGTTTTGAAGCATTGTGATCCTCTCCGGTCAAATTGATCAGAAGTAAATAGGCTTACGTCAAGTATACTTCTGGTAGGCACAGATGGCAAATTGGGGCAGTAGCAAAGTGCATCGTTTTTGCAGCGCATACTTATTGGATGTTGAAAATGCACAAACCCTTTTCGAAAGCTCTAGCCCACAATATCATAAGCCACACCTCACTCAATATATGATTTTTTCCATGAGCTTTAATTACAGTGACCGGGGTAATTGTTTTCCGTACATGTCTTCATTTCCTATCTATCGGATCATCACCTTCCATCGTCTCAGTCTGCATCTCAGGTCCGCCTTGTTCTCACTGCTCGTCTCCCAATCTCATTGTCCTTTCTCCAGGGCCCATGTCCAATCTCCCGAGTTAGTACTCGATGTTCTCCTGGCCTTCGCTTACAGTGCTTCGGCTTCTCCTTTCCCACCGTCCACTCTCGGTACTCGCATCTACCACACGAACCCCTTTGTCTGTTTCAGATTCCCATCTTCCAAGCCTTCACTTGCCATGTTTTTTTTTTTTTACTTCCCATCCCACAAATATTCACTTTCGTCTCTCACGGTCTTCCGCTCCACTGGTTCTTGTGCCCCCTCTGTCCTGCCCCCCCCCTGCCGACCGTTGTCAGTGGTCGGCCTATGTAGACAGCGGAGTGGTCGCAGGCGTCAGTCCCGATGTCGCGTGGCGCCATGCTTGTAGGCCATTCGGTCCATGCCGGCGCCGCCGCCGTTTGGCACGGCACGGCCGTTACGGTCGTCACGCCGCTGCGTTACGAGCCGGCGGCGATAATGACGTCACGTACGAGCCGGCCCAAATGGCAGTGGGATCCGGCGGCGCTGCGCCACTCGATTACACTCGATTTAACGGTGCATCGACGCGTCCAGCTCGTGCTGGTCGCCGTGATGGTGGTGGTGGTTGTGGTTGTGGCTGTGATGGTGGGAGGGTCTGGGTCGGCGGTGGCGTTTGGGCAGGGATTATTGAGCCATGGGACTCCCATGCTATCGCAATGTGTGGAATTTTTACTGGGCGACTGTGGTCGGTTACGTCAGGACAGGTGCCTGTTTCGCCCGCGCGTCGTGTCGGCAGTACAGCCGGGCAGTGGGGGAGGCGGGCTGACAGGGCAGTAGACTGTTCACGCCGCTTATCCGCTGTAACAGCATGCGCTGTCCGACAGTTGTGGTTCGCTGCTCGCCGGCGCGGCTCCGGCTGTTTTCTTTGGTTGTCGCCCCTTGCTATCTTTTGGTCGGCGCTGCCAAGCGGTGAGACGTGTGTCGGCCGCGCGTCTGAACTCGACGTAACTTCCTGGTGGCCGCAGCCGTCTATTTCTGTCCGGCCGGCGGTGCTGGACGCCTTCCAGTGCCGTTTACCGTCGGCTCGCCGGTGGCCCGCCGCAGACTCCGGCTTTATCCCGTCATGCTCGACGTGACCGGCTTCCTGTTGGGCCAGGTGCTTGTGCTAACGGACACGGTGGCTGTTGATGTCGTGCGGCGAGGTTGCGGACGATCCGTGTGGTTAGTGCAGAGTCGCTCTCGACAACAGCCACCTCGACACTATGTGTTGGGTTGGTGGATCCTGAACAAAATCATTTGACAAACTGGGATATTGAGCCAAAGTGGTCAATCACCTCATAATAACTAATATCATAGTACTGGATCCAGATGCTCCGGCAGTCAGTTCCTGGACCCTTGGAGATACTTCGGTTAACCCTCCTTTGGTCCTGAATCCTGAACGATCGTTCAGCCAAGACAGGATACTTTTCGAGTGCTTAGCAAATATTTACCATGGTAAGCAGCTATTTAATATGCATCACACGCGACATAATTTCGTTCTGATAGTGTTATGTGAGCGAGCTTGCTGAATGGATAGCTATAAACTTCACCCTGAATTTCGCAGGATCTTACGTGAAATTTTTTTTTAGTGACATACGTTGGATCTCGTGGGATCGCTTGGTAATGCTGGGGGAAGATGTGACCAGAGACCTGCAGGCATGAGCATGATGATAATGAAGGCCTATGGTGCGACGAAGAAATCATTATTTCTCTCACGGGCGAGCAAATATTTGGCAAGAGCCCGGTTTTTTCTCAAGAAAGTAGGCACCAGAGCTTCAGTTCGAGCGCTGGGGTCATTAGAAAACAACTGTGGTCCTGCTAAATATTCACTGGCTCGGGGCGGAAATTGTTGCCGTTGACACTGCAGTGTTGGATCACGATTATTACTTCCCAACAATTTGCGATCGAATATGATACGAACATAGGATACGAACATTTATTTCGATATGAATATAACCCATGTGCCAGTGGAATCAGTCAGCAAGCAGTCAGATGGCATCCAACAGCTCTGTACAAGCATTACCATTCACCAGTGCCAATCATAGCTGCTGAGTGCTGGTGCTATGCTGTATGTTTATAGACTGTAATGTCTGAATTAGCGTACGTGCAGCGAATGGGGTCATATATATTGCTGTTTACGTTGCAAGAATCGTGCAAGGAAAACGACATTCACTCTAACAGCGTCCATAAATAACACCTCCCTGGCAATTCGAATTAATATATCAGCATTAACTCTGGCAGAAGACGATTAGCAGCGTGCAGAAAATGATGCTGTTGAAGTATTTTCCGCCCGCCCATCGTCAATGTACAGTGTACAGAGAAAGATTACGATACTTCGTAATATGCCAAATCTAAATTAAGGCATGGTAAGTGCCTAGATGTACCTTGCATGCTGTTCCGAGTTAAACTTCTGTGAAAATATTGGAAGCGAAAAATCGTGGCAATTAAATGAGGAAAAAAGTAGTAAGTGACCTTACTTTGGCTCTTCGGTGCGCCCGTGATGCGGCGTCTGTTCGAGGAAGGACGCGATGCGGTAGACATAGCGGCATGCCAGGATGCTATACGTGGAAGGTGTGACAGGCCGTCACATATGGCAGATTTGGCACGCGATCCCCGCTGCAGATGTGGCGGTGAGCACAAGCATCACATTTGCGAATTGTCAAACGTGGTGGGTGTGACCACCTGTCACCACGTGGCGAATGTTCGGCCTATCACACGCGACAGGTCCGGCTGTCCACCACACGTGGCAGACGTGACGGCCTGTCGCATTTGGCGGATGCGGTGATCTGGTGTGCGCGTGGCAGATGCGCGGCAGCGGAGGCACGTGGTGGGCATGCGTGGCTGAAAAGCGAGCCGTTGCCCTGAGCAGGTAGGTGGACGCATGCCTGGGGCGGTGGTCCGTTATGGGCAGATGGTCAGGTCGGCCGGTCGGCTGGCGCTGCAAGACCTGCCCGGCGGTGGCACGTCCGTCCCAGTTTGTGGCAGCACTGCAAGCGTGAGGCTCGGCATGCACGTGCTCATTGCACGCCCGGGGGATGATGGCGTCTTCATCTCGGCGCAGCAGGAATTCAGCATTGAGGAACACTTTCCTGCCCGGTCTTGTGTGCCAAGTGGGCCAACCAGCCCATTTCATCCTGCCATCCTGTGAAAGTGCAGTGCACTAACAGGCTTGGGGGTGTGACCTCCGTTGCTTTGTAGATTGCGCTGCGTCGTTTGGTGTTGTTATAGGCAAACGTTTGTGCTCTTGTTCATTGGCGTGCTGTGTTAAACGTTGATAAAGTGATATTTACTTTGTCCATTCCATGCACAAAATGACATGCTTATTCGATATTTTGAAAATTTAATAATTTTATTTAATGAACGCAGCAATACTAATTAGACACGCCAACAAAAGAGTTTCTTCATGATAGGGACATTGCTTGAAGATCTGCTTGCTGCTGATGGCGTTTTATGACATGGATTTTCGAGTGTAATCAATTCAGCCATATACTGGATAATGTGCAGCTCCGCATTGTTCAAGCTATCGTCGTCCATCACCATTGCCGAGGCCGTGCTAACGCAATCTCGTGTCTTCTCTTTCCAGCGCAAATTGAGATTATCCCGTGCAAAGTGTGCAGTGACAAGTCGTCGGGAGTGCACTATGGCGTGATCACGTGCGAGGGGTGCAAGGGCTTCTTCCGACGCTCGCAGTCGGGCATAGTGAACTACCAGTGTCCGCGGCAGAAGAATTGTGTGGTCGACAGAATCAACCGCAACCGCTGCCAGTACTGTCGGCTGCAGAAATGTCTCGCGCTCGGCATGTCCAGAGACGGTAAGTGACGCACCGCTGCCCGCCAGAAGGCTGCCGCCGCCGTCATCGTCCGGTAGGCTGTCGGCCGAGTGAGTACGTTCTAGGGACTCTGCGGGACTCGCGCCGCCCGCGGCGGCCCGAGTTGATGATTGCGTTACGCAACGCTGCTGGCGGCCGGCCAACTCCATCCCAGCCGCGGGCGCGGCCGGCGCCGGACGCAGACGCCGGCTCTTGTGGTGACGTCACGCAGCGCGGTCCGTTAGCCGGCCATTAGCGCGGCGGGGCGGCGCGGACTGCAGAGGCGGCCGGCCGGCCGGCAGGTGTGGTCGGGCCCGCAGCCTGCCCACCCGCGTGGCAACACCTGTCGTCGTTCGAGCCTGAGCAATGACTGGCAGCTTCGAACGGCGCTGCACATATGGTGACGCTCAATCAATTCTGCCGTCTTCTGTGCGGTGTGAATCCCAGTAGTACTATTCATGTGTTTATTTATTTATTTCACGATACGTGCACTCCATGTACAGTGGCTATTATGAGCATTGCTTTTTATTCCTTTTCTGCGACTACTAGTGTTCTGCGAGGTCCGCACACATGTCGATAGCTCAGTGCAGATCGTGTCGCTAAGTCAGCGATGGCGACCGGTGCCGGTCGCTCGGGGTCTGTTCTTGGAGACGACACTGACTGCCGGCCGAGCTGGTCCGGTGCCGTGGCTGGCTGCTATGCTGGAGCGCCAGTGGTCCTGTCCCGGGAGGCCGCACATGACTGCTGTGCTGGAGCGCCTGTGGTCCCGGGAGGCCGCACTTGGCTGCCGGCAGAGCTGGTCCGATGCCGTGGCTGGCTGCTATGCTGGAGCGCCAGTGGTCCTGTCCCGGGAGGCCGCACATGACTGCTGTGCTAGAGCGCCTGTGGTCCCGGGAGGCCGCACTTGGCTGCCGGCAGAGCTGGTCCGATGCCGTGGCTGGCTGCTGTGCTGGAGCGTCATTGGTCCTATCCCGGGAGGCCGCACATGGCTGCCGGTAGAGCTGGTCCGGCGCCGTGGCTGGCTGCTATGCTGGAGCGCCAGTGGTCCTGTCCCGGGAGGCCGCACATGACTGCTGTGCTGGAGCGCCTGTGGTCCCGGGAGGCCGCACTTGGCTGCCGGCAGAGCTGGTCCGATGCCGTGGCTGGCTGCTATGCTGGAGCGCCAGTGGTCCTGTCCCGGGAGGCCGCACATGACTGCTGTGCTGGAGCGCCTGTGGTCCCGGGAGGCCGCACTTGGCTGCCGGCAGAGCTGGTCCGATGCCGTGGCTGGCTGCTGTGCTGGAGCGTCAGTGGTCCTATCCCGGGAGGCCGCACATGGCTGCCGGTAGAGCTGGTCCGATGTCGTGGCTGGCTGCTGTGCTGGAGCGCTAGCGGTCCCGGGGGGGGGGGGCACACTTGGCTGCCGGCAGAGCTGGTCCGGCGCCGTGGCTGGCTGCTGTGCTGGAGCGTCAGTGGTCTTGTCCCGGGGGGCCACACTTGGCTGCCGGCAGAGCTGGTCCGGCGCCGTGGCTGGCTGCTGTGCTGGAGCGTCAGTGGTTCCGGGAGGCCGCACGGGCCGCGGCTGCCGGCGGATGGGTTTACCCCGCCGGCGTCCTACTTCTGAAGACTGCCTGATCAGCTGCGGCGGTCGGACCGGACCGGACCGGACCAGACCAGACCGGACCGGACCTGGTGCCCGATGGTGGCCCGTCGCCTCGTCGTCGAGAGCGGGTTCGGTAGCGGTAGCGGTAGCGGTAGCGGTAGCGGTAGCCGCCGGCCCACGTCATACTGAACAAGCCGATGCGGGTCTGAAGGCCGCAGTGTGTTATAGTGGTCGTCATCTCGCCGTCGATGTCGCAACGCGGCGACTCGACTTGTTCCGAACGACGCAGCCGGCTACTTTCAACAGCCAAGGCCGGCGCGGCCGACCGGGCCCATGTCAGATTACCGGGCGCAGCTGGTGCGGTCGAATCGGCTGGCCAGTTGAGCCGTGGATGGGCGACGTTCGAACAGTCGGACGTGCAGAAGCCACTACTCCGCCACGGACATGGCCCTGGCCACGGTAGCTAATACACCGTTGAACGAGACTCGTGCGCTTGATCTGTGGGATGTCAAATGGGAAACGAGATATGCCCGTAAACATTCAGTGCATTTGAAATTGTGGTTATGCTTATGCTTTCTGTCTGCTAATTTTGTGCAAGTGTTAAGCGGCTGATTATGCCTAAAGTTCTCTTATTTGTCCTGATTTTTCTTGTGTTATTATTATTTCAGAAAAAGCAAGGCGTCCTCCTTTCCTGCACCGCAGTAATCCGTATCGGTTTTTGCATCATCCACACGCAGTTATAAATTATTCGTGAAATAGGGTGGAATATGCCACTTTCTGAACACTCGGTTGACATCCTCATCCACGAAGTACTGACATGCTTCTTAATACATGCTTATGAAGTCTTCGCGTCTCCTTTCTCACTCATAAGTACCATGCTCATGCTCAGTAGAGTCATAATTGTGTCATTAGCTCAAATTTATGTCTGAAAGACATCAAAAACATTTTTAATGACACTAATTCCATGGCAAATTTCGCCACCATACTGTGTTCGTTTCGGCATCTCACGCCTAATGAAAACCGAATATTTTAACAACTGTCCACACTGAGTCTACCTTCTCACTTCTGATGGCCAACTCTGACGGGATTTAGCAACAGTGACGATTCGCGACAAAGCTCATTCGAGCCGCTGATCTGCTCCACCGAAGCTGACGCCGCGACCATGCTGAGCAGCTGGATCGAAGGCGAGCCGGTGGGCACGTCGGCCTCACCGCTTCGAAAACCCGCCGGCCGGTTGGTGGCTCATTTTCCCCGCCGTCGCCCGGCCGACTCGCCCGTGCAAATCCTCCGCGTCTGCAAATCGCGTGCACTGTGCGTGTCCTCCATCCGTGCGCCGATAACCGGCTTAGGACGCGCACCTGCCTGGTGGAGGCCGGCGGGCCGGGCATACACTCGCCGGAGGTACACCTTGCGCCGGCAGGGCCGCCGCTATTTACCGCCGACTTACAGGTCGCTGCGCCCTCCGCCTCGGGCATACAATATGTGCCGCCCACCGTGTCATAGTGCACTCGGCTCGGCCCGGCCGTCGCAGGACAGGCTAAAACACACCGCCCGGCTGGCCTACTTGTGCCGCTGTTTATATTATCAATGGCGCGGCCGATAGCTGCGGCCGGGGCGGCGAGGACGCCGGGTAACCGGGCCTGTCTCCAGTGACTCCGAGGTTCGTCTCTGGTGACTGTAGAACGGTGCTAAGTGATTTTGCGTCACTATGAAATGGCTTTCGGTGTCTGGGCTCTACATATATATGTATATATATATATATATATATATATGTATATGTATATATATATATATATATATATATGTGTGTGTGTGTGTGTGTATGTATGCAAATATGTATTTATGTTAATGTATATACGCCAGATGTAGATTGCATTTGTACCATACCACACCATATCGTCCAGTGCCATTTTTACCCAACGTCAGACTTGTGCACGTGTCCACCAGCAAAATGTGTTCCTTGTGGTAGCAGGATATTGACAGTGCAAAACCAATGCCCGGTAGGTATACTGAAAGTAGCGTGCAACATTGCACACTCGTGGGGCGCTTGCAGCTATATGTATACATGTGAGGGTGAACATGACGCCGCGGATACTGTTGCATCAGCTGTACTCAGACCGGATCTGTAACCCGCCCAGATAGCGTGGAAAAGGGCCGACTCATGCACCCCCTGTGGGTAGAGCGTGATAGTGATACGCCCGGTTGCGTTCAGCTTAATTCGGTCAAACCACCATGGACCAAAGCGGCGGCATACGGTCGAAGACGTTCTCTTGATGTGTTCTGCTGGTGGTGCCTACCAGTGAACGTCAGGTGTTGGCTGTTGGAAACAGCGGAAGTTGGTTTCTGCTGATGGTGGTGACGGAAGTTTGTTTCTGCTGGTGGTGGAGGAAGTTTGTCTCCGTCGGTGGTGTTGGAGGAAGTTTGTCTCCGTTGGTGGTTGCGACGGACGTTCGTGTCTGCTGGTGGTAGCGGATGGGACTGATCTCTGCTGGTTGTGGTGGAGAAAGTTTGTCTGTTCTGGTGTTGGAGGACGTTTGTCTCTGTTGGTGGTGGTGGGGTAAGTTTGTCTGTTGGTGGTGGTCAGGGAAGTTTGCTGGTGGTGGACGGGCATCGATATCCATCCCTGTTCGCGGTGGCAGTGGACGTTTTCTCTGCTGGTGGTGACGACGGGCGCCTCTGCCGGTGGTGTGTGGGTGTCGGTTCACGTTCTCTGCTGGCAAGGAGCGTGACTGTCGTGTTTCTGGTGATGCTGTTGAGTCGATATCGTCTGATTGTAACGGGGCCGTTATGTCTGCCATTGCTGGGACTGGACTGGTGGTGGCGGTGGGTCGGTCGTCTGCCTCTGCCGTTGGTGGCTGGGCAGTCCTCTCTATCTTCTGGCGACATTGCAGCACTTTGTCACCATTGCTAGCTGGTTTGGATGTCCACTTTTGAGCACAAGTGGCTGTTTGAGGCGCTAGTTTTTGAATGGACGTACTGTAGTGCTGATGTGCTGCTGTCACAGCCCGTCTGAATTTCAGGTCGTCATCACAGAATATCTGATTGCTCCAGCACGTCTTCGTCTTTGGCCACACACAAAGCAGCAGTGATATCTCGGGATAATAGCCTTCCAGATATTGACAAAGAGACGGCTGCATTATTAGTGTGCATGTTTGCACTATTTGGTTTCTTAATATAACACACCGACAAGCCAAAAACACTCTGGCTGATTAAGCAGCCTGTCGGTTGATTACTTTTTGCCGAGTATGGTAGGTGCTGTTGTGCGGGTCGATGACCGCCAAGAAAGGTCACGGGAGCTGCGGTGTGGCCGAAGCGGGCAGATCGATGAAAGACAGGACCCGACCAACTACATTAGTGATGTCAATCATGACAGGCAAGCCGTCCAGATTAGTGATGCAAATCACGTCGGTATGTGCCCACAAGCCAGGGCCAGCCGGTTTCCAAAGACTGCAGCCAGTCGTGTACCAGTAGGACAATTTGACACCGAACCTTTGTGAAGGACCGAACCTGTAAGCCGGCCATCGAATTTAGGCATGACAATGACATCGCGGTTAGGTACAATCACTCCACCTCAGTGATGAGGGACGACTGCCATTAATCGTGCTGACTTATTCATACGTCATTGATACCGAGCGGACACCGTTCGCCCTCGTCTCAAGGACTTGTGATGTCGCCCTATCGTACCAGTCTCAAGGACTGGTGGTGCCGCCCTGCTGTACCAGTCTCACGGACCGGTGGTGCTGCCCTGCTGTACCAGTCTCACGGACCGGTGGTGCCGCCCTGTATGCCAGTCTCAAGGACCGGTGGTCCCGCCCTGTGCGCCAGTCTCACGGACCGGTGGTGCCGCCCTGTATGCCAGTCTCAAGGACTGGTGGTGCCGCTCTGCTGTACCAGCTACCCAGCATTAACACCCGGTCAGGTTGTGCCCGGTCTGCTGAGATGCTGGCTGTTGGCTGGCGGTCAGGTTGGCTGACTGGACTGACTAGTTTAGTTTTCAGTTCCTTCATGCTTTGCGTTCAACTTGCGGTATAGCGACATATGATGTCCATAGCGACAGTAGTTCCGGGTTCGTGTCCGGAGGGGCGTCTGGACCAGAACGGCGTGTTCGCTGTGTGGATAGTTCAATATGAGCGACAGTGGAGACACATCGTTAATTCAGGGAGGCCGTTAGGTCACATTTGAACCTGTTTCCTTGTAGTCAGCATCATCGGATTAATACCGGTTTTGTCAATTAAGCGGGATCACAACGGTCGATGTCACCGTGTCTCCGTTGCCCATCGCCCATCTCCCATGAATGGAAAAAAACAAGGTAAGGTGACACGGCTAACCTCGTGGCTCACATGCAGTCCCAAGGCGTTGAATATTAAACCATTCAACGTTATGAGCTCTAAATGTGATTCTCCGGAGTCCATGTCAGACGCGTGCTTGTAGCCAGTTCGCCATGAGCAGCCGTTATGTCTGATGAAGGTATCATTAATGTTCTGCAGTATTAATGAACGCTGAGAGTTATTGTCACCTTCTCCAAAGCCATTAATTATGGATTGTTGCGACTACTCTGGGGCTGTGCGACCAAAGTCCTGTCTGATATACAGCTGATACACTGCTATGACTCAGTTCTGTCTGATGTACAGCTGCGACTCTGACACGCTGCTGAGACGCGGTCCTGTCTGATGTACAGCTGTGACGCTGATGACACGCATGTTGACTGGCACGCCGTGCCACCCATTGCCAATCGGCCGTCCCTGCGCCATCTGTCCTGGCCAGTCACGGCACATGACTCGGCATCGTGCTCATTCCTGCTCCGGCTCCCCGTGCGTCCGTCTGCCATTGATATCAACGCTTGGGGGTGCCCACGTGCCGTACAGGACAATAGCCGCCCTTCAGGCTCTCCTCCATTAATTGTTAGCTAAATCAGTAGTCCCTTAATTAGTAGCCCCTGCAGAAGCATAATAGTTACGCCTTAATCGCAAAAGGAGCGTGGGACTTTAAATTATCCGACAAAAGGAGGATCGTAACATATAGTATATATATGGATATATATATATATATATATATATATATATATATATATATATATATATATATATATATATATATATATATATAGGCATAACTACGCTTTTATAGCAGATTGGAGTGCATTCTTTTCCGTAATATTTGGCGACAGAACTAACTACCGTTGCACAGAAGTTCACCCAAAAATTGGCAATGAAGGGCTCGGGCTCAAAACAGTGACATACCTTAACCTTTCAGGCCACGCCCGGGAACACTTATACGGAGGAAGTGGCATACTGTGCTGCGATGGGACCGGGTCGGGCCGTGGAGTTGGGTTCGCCTATGATGCTGTGAGTTTCAGATTACCCTAAGGTGCGACTGCCGTGATTATGTGTGCCGTAACCTCCCCTATTCATGCATTGAACACGGCCTACCGCGACACATCACCATCCGCACTGTCCGCAATAATTCGCACGCACCGGGGCGGCGTTCGGAACTGAAATTGTCACCGCTTACTGGCAAGCCAAGCGACAGGTGTGGTGGGCTGGACTCAGCAACAGCGTGAACGACTCTCAGCTACCTTGCAGTCCGCGGAATCGCAGCGGACTCCCCGGGCCGCTCTGTCGTCCCGAATCGGTGTAGGTGCTGCCATCTAGCGAGCTATGTGCTCCCTAATCGCCGACGCAGAAAGGTTGGTTGCGCGAGTAACGCGCTTCCAATGGAGTAACGCGGTCGAATGGATGTTTGTTCTCAGACTAGATGGGCGTGTTGGACCAACCAGATCTCATTTCCGGGGTAGTTGAGAAAAAAATTCAGCTGGATTTTGCCCAGTTGGTCGGTGGTGAACAGGGTTTCGAGAGGTAGGCTCTCCGCGTTTCTTCACCGGACCAGACACGATCTGAGCTTGTCCGGGAAGTAGTGGCGGCGTTGACCATTTTTAACGCCGGCTGCTACGTGAGATTGAGCTAGGTTACATGCCGTGAGGTAGCCGACATCAAGGAAAGTGTGTTGGAAACCTCTTCCACGTATAGCTACCGCCCCTAGTCGTGGCAACTTTGTTATGAATCTAGTGAGACAGATCCATACGCCTCCTGACGTTACGATTTCAGACTCGTTCGACCGTTCCGGAGCTGTCGAGACTCAGTGTTCGTGATAGGTTCAGTCGATGGTGCGGTTTAATCGACCATTGCGGGACTACCGAGACTCAGGGTTCGTGAAAAGTTCGGTCGATGATACCGCTTAATTGACCATTTAGAGACTGTTCAATATCTTCCTCTGCAATTCCCTCTAGCGCGTGACGTGCCCACACATTGCGCATATGCCAAACAAAGCCCAAGCTACTCGTGATATTGTATCTCTTTATCGTGATCATCTGGCTCAGCGTGAAACCTGTCGATATGCTTCGCTAGCTCCAGCTTCAATTGGCACGTCACGGACATCATCGATGATTGGCTGGCGTGCGTTTGTTGACAAGTTCGCTCCGTTTATCCGCCTAATCAAATCGCGCCCAGTGGGTTAGAGCCGGGTATTTCCGCCCCGTGTTGGTCAGCACTGTGGGAGTGGTGTCATAACTGGCCGATCGGCGCATCTCCGCGAGCCCACCGTTCTCCCGTCCTCCTATCCTCCCGTTCTTCCGTCCTCGCCCGCCCGCTGCCTGCTCGTGCCGCCACTGTACGCTGCCGCCCGCGTCTGTCGTCCCATCCCCTCCTCCTCCCACGCATCTGCGCACACACATGCGTCGCCCCGGCCATGAAGGCCACCTGTCGCCGGGCGTCAGGGCTCGGCCGGGTGTTGGCGCACGGCCTTCCCGGCCATGAAGGCCATCTGCCGCCAGGCGTCAGGGCCCGGCTGGGTGTTGGCGCACGGCCTTCACGGCCATGAAGGCCCTTTGTCGCCAGGCGTCAGGGCCCGGCTGGATGTTGGCGCACGGCCTTCCCGGCCATGAAGGCCCTCTGTCGTTAGGCGACAACGCCCGGCCGGGTGTTGGCGCATGGCCTTCCCAGCCATGAAGGCCCTTTGTCGCCAGGCGTCAGGGCCCGGCTGGATGTTGGCGCACGGCCTTCCCGGCCATGAAGGCCCTCTGTCGCTAGGCGACAACGCCCGACCGGGTGTTGGCGCACGGCCTTCCCAGCCATGAAGGCCCTTTGTCGCCAGGCGTCAGGGCCCGGCTGGGTGTTGGCGCACGGCCTTCCCGGCCATGAAGGCCCTATGTCGCTAGGCGACAACGCCCGGCCGGGTGTTGGCGCACGGCCTTCCCGGCCATGAAGGTTATCTGTCGCCAGGCGACAACGCCCGGCCGGGTGTTGGCGCATGCCGGCGCGGCCTTGCGCGCCGATGACTCGTCCGATGGCCGGGCGATTGACGACACGTACGACTGAGCTGCGACCTTGGTAGCTTCCGTGGCTGCGGCGCGGCCGGTGTGAAGGCGGCTACTTCCGTTTAGCCACGCAGCTCCACCTGTCGTTAAAACCCGCGTCGGCAATCGGCGGTGTGTATGATTGATGACGGACGTGGTCGATAGCCCTCGGGCGAGTCGGCTGCGGTGGACGGAACGCTCCCACGACCGGCCTGTAACCGCCGACTCGCATTGTGCAATAGCCGCTGGGAACGGGCTGTCGACATGTCATGGATGAGGCGGCGTCATTATGTTTTGTTCACGGTATTCATCGCGTATTCTTCAGGCATAGCTGACCTATATTCTGCGGTGGTGGGATTCCCGGCCAAGTCTGGGACACTAAGACAAAATGTGACTCACAGATCTCTGTGTGTTTCGTACCGTACGTGGAGAATCCCCCGTCACATCCTTGATATGATCAGAGCGTCCAAGCAATTGCGAAGTCACACCGGAATAACTGTTTCTGTGCACGGTTGTGTTGGCGTGGAATTGAGGTTGCTGAGTAATTGATTGTGGAGGGTCCGCCCGCGCCGAGTGCGTGCCAACAGTGCGGCGCCTGTGGCGCCGCGGCTGGTAGGTGTGCCGAACGTGGCGCAGCCTTGGGCGGCCGCGCGGCGTGGACGGTGTCGGCGTGACCTCGCCATGTGCCGGTGTGCGAGGTCGGTAGTGACGTGCGATTATAATGCCAGCGGTTTTGGTCCTCCCCGCAGTCGACACTGAGGCCCGCAGTCACACACGTTGGCTATGGTTCGCAGGGTTTGCCGTTAAGCAGCGTTCGCGGCGCTCCGGATGACCTGTTGCAGTCCAAACTGTAGTCCACACGGCTGGTACTCCGCACATATTGTTGTAGTCTACACGGCTGGTACTCCGCACATATTGTGGTCCACACAGCTGGTACTCCGCGCAGATTGTTGTAGTCCACACAGCTGGTACTCCGCGCAGATTGTTGTAGTCTACACGGCTGGTACTCCGCACATATTGTTGTAGTCTACACGGCTGGTACTCCGCACATATTGTTGTGGTCTACACGGCTGGTACTCCGCACATATTGTGGTCCACACGGCTGGTACTCCGCGCAGATTGTTGTAGTCTACACGGCTGGTACTCCGCGCAGATTGTTGTAGTCTACACGGCTGGTACTCCGCGCAGATTGTTGTAGTCTACACGGCTGGTACTCCGCACACATTGTTGTAGTCCAACGTGGACTTGTGTCTACACGGCTGGTACTCCGCACATATTGTTGTGGTCTACACGGCTGGTACTCCGCGCAGATTGTGGTCTACACGGCTGGTACTCCGCACATGTTGTGTCAACAGATTGTAGTCTACACGGCTGGTACTCCGCACATATTGTTGTGGTCTACACGGCTGGTACTCCGCGCAGATTGTGGTCTACACGGCTGGTACTCCGCACATGTTGTAGTCCAACAGCTGGTACTCCGCACATATTGTAGTCTACACGGCTGGTACTCCGCACATATTGTAGTCTACACGGCTGGTACTCCGCACATGTTGTAGTCCAACAGCTGGTACTCCGCACATATTGTAGTCTACACGGTTGGTACTCCGCACAGATTGTGGTCTACACGGCTGGTACTCCGCACATGTTGTAGTCCAACAGCTGGTACTCCGCACATATTGTAGTCTACACGGCTGGTACTCCGCACATATTGTTGTAGTCTACACGGCTGGTACTCCGCGCAGATTGTGGTCTACACGGCTGGTACTCCGCACATGTTGTAGTCCAACAGCTGGTACTCCGCACATATTGTAGTCTACACGGTTGGTACTCCGCACAGATTGTGGTCTACACGGCTGGTACTCCGCACATATTGTTGTGGTTTACACGGCTGGTACTCCGCACAGATTGTGGTCTACACGGCTGGTACTTCGCACACATTGTAGTCTACATGGCTACCGCAGTCCACATTGTATGTTATGCCTCATGCAATCAGTTATAGTCCGCACAGCCTGGTACAGTTCGCGTTGCCTGTTGTAGTCCACATGACGGCTGGTTATTCACGGCTATCTACACGATCTGTTGCGGTCAACACGGTCAGCACGACTCGCTGCAGTCAACACGTTTCGTGATGGTTCATACAGCTCATCGGTGCTCGGGGTGTGTACTGCTGACTGATCTCCGACTGTTTTTCACGGCCTGTCTGTACGGACTTTCACAGTCCACACAGCCTGTTTGAACCCACGCAGCCGAATCTGCACTGAATACCGCCTGTTATAATCCACGCAGCCGAGTCTACACAGTATGTTTGTTTGTCATGTATGGTTATGCTCCACACAGCCTGTTCACGGTCTGCCGTATTTTTAATGGCTTGCTGTCCACACTGCATGTTGTCGTCCATTAGGCTGCCACAGTCCACACAGCCTGTCACACAGCCCCGATGCTCTCTTCCACACGACACGTGACTGACAGCCTAACCATGCGGGCGGCCTTTGTCGCTCTCCGCGGCAATAACGACCGACCATTTTAGCACGCAAACAAAAAGCGGCCGTTCTTAGGTGCAGCGCGGTGGGCCGGGTGCCTCCCAGCTGTAAACAATGGAAAGTAGGCCGGCGGTGCCGAGTGTGGGGGTGGCGTGCGGCTTATGCGGGCTGTGCTGAGCCGCGGTGGCGCCCGGGCACCCCCCCCGCCCACACACCACACTCCTACTCTTCCCCGCCCGCACACCCACCACACCCCTCCCTCCCCTTCTCTGCCATTCATAATCCTCCACCCATACAGGACCTCTGGCGGTGGACCCGGCGGTGGCTCGGACCCACTGGCACGCCCGACACCGAACCTTTTGACGGGGAGCCGTGGACATTGTCCAAGAGCTGACCAGGGGGAGGGCGGGTTACAAGAACACTTTTTGACAGCTATATTTACGCGTATGGCGTCACGTGGAAGGAACCTGAGAACCCTCCCCTGCTGTCCTGTGGCTCAGGACAGCAGTTCAGACTACCAAACTACACCGCGTCCCCTTGTTTGGGAGGACGATGACCTAGCGACTGATGGGCTTCCTAGCCCGAGTGTCCGTCGTGGGCTGCTGGCGGTTAACGGGCCACTTCCCCGCCGTACAACTCCAGCCACGCTACAGTAGCTGGATTCATCACCACCCTTCATCACCCTTCACGGTAATCAATCAGCTTTCGACTGCGGAGGCATTGGTCGGACGACATGTCATGACATTTCGTCACACGTTGGTGACCGGTGAAGGATAATCATGCCAGGCGCAGCGCACATTTCTATCGACTTTGTCGGCCTCTCTGAGGTTGTAAAGACTGCGACGTGGTGAAATGTACGATTTCCAAAATTTGCGCATGAATACTTTCGAGTGGTGGAGCATTGTTATCGAATTGTGATAATGAGTGATGAGACGAGATAATGAGCTGGTAACTCACTGGTGTCACAACGTGAAGGTATCGTCCATAGGTGCCATGCAAATACACCGAATGTCGCAAAATGCCATTGGTGCAGGTATCAGTTATCGCTGCAGTAACCTGCAGGTATCAGTTATCAATGCAGTAACTTGCAGGTATCGGTTATTAATGCAGTGATCCGCTGGTATCGGTTATCGATGCAGTGGTCTGCAGTATCAGTTGTCGATGCAGTGACCTGCAGGTATCAGCCATTGTTGCAGTGACATACACGTGCCGGCCAGGGTACAGTGACCTGCAGGTGGCCTTACATCAGTGGGAGGACATTTGGCAGCGCTCACAGTGCCTCCCGCCGTCTGCTGTTGCCATTTGGCTGGGTCTCGCCTTGTTCCGCCCATAAATAGTTGCGGACTCATGACTGCGGCGTCACTGGCTCGGTGGCACTGCCGCCCGAAGTGGGTTAACGAGCCGAGTTCGCGCGGACTGGCCGTCCGACCCTTTCCGGTCAGCCAGCCGTGGGCGCCACAGTCAGCGGCCGGTCAGCCAGCCGTGGGCGCCACAGTCAGCGGCCGGTCAGCCAGCCGTGGGCACCACAGTCAGCGGCCGGTCAGCCAGCCGTGGGCGCCACAGTCAGCGGTCGGTCAGCCAGCCGTGGGCACCAGTCAGCGGCCGGTCAGCCAGCCGCGGGCGCCACAGTCGGCGGCCGGTCAGCCAGCCGTGGGCGCCACAGTCAGCGGCCGGTCCCAGGCAGGCGTGGTCGCCACAGTTAAAGGCCAGCCGTAATGGACGTGTGTGACTCGCCACCGAAGCTGACTTGAGGGTGGGGGGGGGGGGTTGATACCGATCATGTCACGCAGCTGAGGTGCGGTGCGCCAGGGGAACGAGCAAGTGTTTCACATTTGCTGAAGACCAATGTGAGAACGGAGCTAATGGGACCCCAGCACCGCCGACTTACCGAGCTGCCAGAGTCGCCGAGGTGAACAGCGGGCAGGCGATCAAACGGCAGGCTCCCAGCACACACCTGGATGAGATATAGCCCCACATTGCCAGATGGTTATTGGAAAAGTTTGTGGAGATGAGTAATGTGTCCAATTGCGCTGTTTTGCTTTGCAGATTGATGGTGTTTGCTTTGTCGGTGATTAACGTGTGACGTCACGGCACAGCCGCATCGAGCATCGTCACTATGCTGTCAGACAGCCTGCCGCCCCGACTGCCTGCCGCCATGGTTGACGGTCTTAGGCAGTTGCAGTGTGGCCAACTACACGATTCCAGAGTTGGTTATTGAGTCCAGAGGCTGCGCGCGCAGGTACACAGGCGTTACAGACGTCAAACTGGACTTGTACAGTCATTGGGCACCAAGTCCAGGTGGCCAACCAACCAACGGGACCTGTGCATTAGTCAGAATGAATTGTTTAGTTCGAAATTGTCTAATGTCTTGTAGCTGAATTTATTATTGAGATGTGTCCTCTTTAAGATCGCCTTGTTTGTGTTAATTGTGTTCGGCGCCATTACCATGATGGCTGCCACTAAGGGGAACAGAGACGCGTTAACCCCATGTTTCAAGAATTTGGCGTTGCGCCAGTGGTCGTTGCATTCAAAGAGTCGACGTGGAGATCATCTTACTATCCTTGCCTGCACTGCCTACACTTGCACACTTGTTATCCTATCTATGGCGGCGTCAGTGAAGATTTCCATCGGTCAAATAAAAGATACACCGTTGCCATGATATCGGCTTTTCAGTGCCGTGGTGGGGCATCAGCCATCAAATTATCCAGCAAGGTCATGCATTGTAATGTACGATCTTCCGAACGCATCCAATCCAAGTGAATCCTTGCACGTGGTCCACGACTCTCAGAATCCGAAACAAATGGAGTCGGCGGCGAGATAACCCACCTTACTAATAGCTTCTTGATGTAGCGGGCGGTAGTTCATCTTACACCGCCTACAAAATGTGTCCCCGGAGCCGAGTTGGCCGTGCTGTGTGGATTTCCGCTGCACGTGGCACGCCTCCAGGCTCGCCGTAGGAGAGCCTGGTGGAAGCCTGCCAGAGCTGGACTCATCTGCGAGCTCAGCGTCCAACGCTGCTGACGGCGTCAAAAGTCTGCTGAATATCACCGGGAAGGTGATCCGGGAGACTGACTGAGATATGCACCACTAATGAACACAGAGGCACCGGGAAAGTGATACAGAAGACTGACTAAGATATATACCACTAAGGTGGGCGCTACATGACCAATGTAGTCGATGCGCCCTAAAGCCCTAATAACTATACCACTAAGGGGCACGGATGCATGGGGAAATTAATGCAGGGGCCACTGAATACCACTTGCTAAACACCATCCAGGTTTGATCCAAAACCTTGCACGTAAATAATCGAGAAAAACACTTCGAAAGCACGAATCGGGTCACGAAGGTTCCTGTTTGAAGGCAGCTAATGACTGGCCGGGAAGACTGATGGTCGGTAAATGTCACGCATAGATTGGTGTTGTAATGTCGAAGTTCATCAGCTGAACCTGGATGCGGGTGATGCCAGTGTCGAGTGTTGGTATATAGATGGCAGCACAAGCCGGTGTCTCAAGCATAAACATAGGAAGCTGAGGTTGGATTGATGAGTGTCAGCGTTTATTTGGAATGCAATCTCATGTGGTCTTTTTGTTAATGCTGATTTATAGGCCGTACTTTTCCAGTCTTTCGATCACAGAAAGGTTGTTGACACCCCATCATTTCGTCCCACCCACCATTCACATTGTTTGAGCTTTCATTGGATATCTACGTGTATATATTGGTTTGATAAATGCTAATAACCTTAACGACGTAAACGTAACTTTGATGAACAGCTGAATGTGATGTGTCAAGTATGGTACACACCTATGCGAACTATTTTGTAATTATATTCTGTATCTCGCTTTCCTTACTTTTAGAATGTTGATAAGAATTGAAAACTAAATATATTCACGAGTATAACACTTCGACTTGTTGGCCAGTTTTGGTCAACTCAGACCGAGCACCTGAAGCGATTTTATCTACTGGAATGGTTGGAAATAGTTTGGACGTTTTTCGGCAATGTCTTTCCTCGCGTATCGAGCCATTTTTCGTGAACGTTCTGAAACAAAGAGTCTGACTTCAAGTACCACAGCAATTGAAGTAAAAGGGATTGCTTCCATGGACATTTTTAACTCCAAGCCGTGCCTATCAGCGCGAGTGTAAAAATCTCCTTAAAACATGTGTTACAGATTTCCTGTGATATACTTTTTCGATGTTGACAAATCGACAGCGTGTTGGGCCAGGATTGTGCAGGAAGTGCATGTATCTCAAGACCTTCCAATTGTTCAACGATGCTTGTGGTTGAATTAAACGAATGTGCCCGGTATCCCCGTCACCTGGCCTGTTATGCGCGATGATTAATTGTTGCTTTCGAAGTGAATGACTTGAATCTCCAGGCGTTTTTTTTTTTCTTCAAATACGGGGCAGTCATATCCGGCTCACGTTTGCGTGCTCATATGTTGGCCTGTTGATAGGATTAGTGGTCAGGCCTCTTTTTTTCGTCATGTAGAGCCTCCAGTCTGATTATAAACTCCATCGCCAGAATGCTAGTGCCGACCCGTACTAGAATGTGGTTGTCGTCTGGTTCCGGTTGGGGTTGTGTAAGTTTATTGCATGGATCTGCGCAAAGCTGTGAGGAATGCAGCGGCATGAGACCATTGGGGGTGGTTGGGATTGTGCGTTAGGCTGAGGTGGGTTGGGCTGGCCCGACGCAAGCAATTTGCGTTCACCTCCGGGGTTTTGTGTTCTTATCTTGTTGCTGTTGCGGTCACTGCTGCTGCTGATTGCCGAGCATCGGATGAGTTAAGGTTTTTATCATCTTGATGTTAACTCGAAATGCATGGGTGGGGCTATTGATCCAGATCGTAATATTTTTAACTGTTTGTCATGGGTAACAGTGCGGATCGAGTACTAATGATTCAAGCTACAAGACAAAAACTTCAGCTTTTTCCACCAGTGGCATCTAGCATCTCAGATTCAGGTAACAAAAAAATCAATGCATCAATCCATCACAAATTTGTCCATGTTGTGCCTAGAAATCATCAATATTTGTCTTGTGGGAGCATTGTATTTTTTTTCTGGATAGCCACGACCTGTAGAGGATGCAAACATCTTCCAGTTGTACACGGATGTACTTGTGAAGCAACATTTGATCGTGACATCCGTTCCCAAATCTAGCTGCCTGGCCACCCGCATGGTTCGGCGAATCTCTGCCAGCAGTGCAGCCGGCCGGCGCAGTTTTCAGCTCGATCGTCACGATCCGCTGCTGTGGGACTTTTTTGCCGGGCTCGGCCGGCCGCGCTTGGGCCGATCAGGAAATGTCGCCGACGAGCCGGCGTTTTCCGTCGGGTCACCGGCTGAGGCGTGTTCCGGCGCGGCGGGTTCGACGACCTCTCCGTCGGACGGCCCGTGCAGCCGACAGTGCAGGCTCGGCACACCTGACCGGTGTGCACTCGGCGGCTCCGGTTCTGTCACGAGAAAAGTGCTGACAGGCCGGCTGTTTGTGGCCACCCGTCGGCGGCTGTGGTCGCTCGGCCGGGGGCGACCTGTGGTCGGGCTGTCGTCGGGCCGCCGTCCCCGGCGGCGACAATGCACGTGCCGTCGGCAACCTGCGGCGGCTCCGCGGTGTGGTCTGAGCCAGTGTTGTGGACACACGAGGTGTCAGTCAGTCAGTCAGCGCTGCGGGTAGCGCAGAGGTGGCAGCGACGCCACCGGCGCGGGTCAGGCAGGTCAGCTCCGACCCAGATCGAGCTGCTGGCACGTAGGCCGTGGTGGTGTCGCCACCGGGTCTGTGGGGCTCCGGTCGTCCACTGTTTGGAGATGTCGGCGCGCTGATGATGCAAACACCTGGCAAATTCCTCACGTCGTGTCAGGAGGAGGGCTGGATGTTTAAAGCACGAGCCCGTGTCTCACCGACTAGTCCCGTGCTCGACGCCTTGCTGACGACGTGAACTGACGTCAGCGATTCAAATCACGTGACAATGCTGCGGCATGTACGCGGTGTCGGTACACGAACCGGACCCTGACGCTGCTGTTGCCTCGTTAGGTTGTGATGAAACATTGTTATCATGTTCGGACCCGTGTTCGTGGGGCTGGGGTCGAATACCTTGTCAGCAAGAGTGGCAGCCCATGCGTACAGACCAACGGGTTGGTCATGTGCCGGGGGTTACGGAGCGCGGTTTCAGGTCGTTGGCCTCTAGGAGGATTATCGTCGCTGGTCTTTAGGATTATGATGCAAGAGTTATGCTTGGTTACTGACAATCATTGGACCGGTCGGTATCGGCTTGTGCCCTGCCCTTTTGCTTCCCCCTACCTTCGCCACTGGTACGCACCTATTTTGCGTCCGAACACTACTTGTTCCGAAGCATTGGCGAATTCTGTCTTAGAGGACTGGCTCCGAATCCATAAGAACTTGTTGGTCCCGCCCCCGCAGGCTGTGACAAGTGCATATTTTTATCTTGTATTTATTTAAATCTATCATTTTCAGTACAAATTTTCCAGAACCCGTTTCACACGTTCCATCCAAATTTTGACACGATAATATGCAGCTGGTTCAGTGCTGACAGACTGACTCTGTGACCTTTCCTCACCTGTCGAGAAAGGTTTGCATGACTCGGCATCTGTTCCCGCCAGGTGACTGCTGTGTGGGCGTGGTCCAGGAGAGTTGGTTCGCCGGTCGGGGCGCCGCCGCCGGGGAAGAGCACGACCGCCGTCTGAACAAACGGTGCTTCCCGCCACCCGTCTATTTGCTCGAGCTCATCAGATGATGGAGCTGTCGGCCCGACTTGACCTCGCCTGGGTCACCGTCATAGATTGGCTGGCCGTGGAGATGGTGGTCACGGCGTGACCCGCCGCAGAGATGGCGGGCGCATAACGACCGTGTAGTCCGCTACCCTAAACATCAAGCCACCATTAAGTGTCGGTGGCGAAATGAGAAGCGACTCCTTCAGCTCATGGACTATGGATCAGCTCGGCTCGGCTCGGCTCGGCTCGGCTCGGCTCGGCTCGGCTCGGCTCGGCTCGGCTCGGCTCGGCTCGGCTCGGCTCGGCTCGGCTCGGCTCGGCTCGGCTCGGCTCGGCTCGGCTCGGCTCGGCTCGGCTCGGCTCGGCTCGGCTCGGCTCGGCTCGGCTCGGCTCGGCTCGGCTCGGCTCGGCTCGGCTCGGCTCGGCTCGGCTCGGCTCGGCTCGGCTCGGCTCGGCTCGGCTCGGCTCGGCTCGGCTCGGCTCGGCTCGGCTCGGCTCGGCTCGGCTCGGCTCGGCTCGGCTCGGCTCGGCTCGGCTCGGCTCGGCTCGGCTCGGCTCGGCTCGGCTCGGCTCGGCTCGGCTCGGCTCGGCTCGGCTCGGCTCGGCTCGGCTCGGCTCGGCTCGGCTCGGCTCGGCTCGGCTCGGCTCGGCTCGGCTCGGCTCGGCTCGGCTCGGCTCGGCTCGGCTCGGCTCGGCTCGGATCGGCTCGGCTCGGCTCGGCTCGACCTCTCGGGTCGTCCCGGCTGAGACAGGCGACCCACAGACTGGGAACCGGTGCCTCAGCTATCTTGATGACCGGCCTGGGGTGACGCTAGCCGCGGCGTCACCTCTGCCGGCCGTCTGGCGTGTTGCCAGCGCTGCCGTCACAGCACCAACTACTGGCCACAGACGACCTCAGTCCCAGCCGGCCGTAGGGCAGCTCCAGCCGCAGCTCCCGGCCATAGGACGATGACCTCAGCCGCAGCTCCCGGCCATAGGACGACGACCTCAGCCCCACCTCCCGGCCATGGGACGATGACCTCAGTCCCAGCTCCCGGCCATAGGACGATGACCTCAGCCCCAGCTCCCGGCCATATACACCGACCTCAGCTACGCGGCGTCCTAGATGCAGTTGACCTGGCGGCTGCGGCTGCGGCTGCGGGTGCACTGGCCGTGGCGTCGGCCGCTTTGTCTCATATGTTGGCTGCTTCGTGCTCTAAGGCACTATGCAACCACTCGCCGGGTGCGTGTATGGCGTCCGGATGTTAATGCCAATGGTATGCTCGCGCCAAGTGGTCGTGCCAGCATGATGTTGAAAAGCGAGTGTGCTGTGCGAAGCAGTCCATACGTTAGGCATAATACAAGCTTCGCAGTTAAAAAAACTTTCATGGTTTTCCATAAGGTATATCACAATGCGCCGTATGTCGATGTTAGCCATACGTCACGCGCGCCGATCGTAGAAGTGCGGGAACTGGTGGCCGACACCTGTTCCTGGGAGGCCGCGCCGCGCCGTCGGTTTTACACTGTGGCCGACGGGCCGGCCGCCGCTCAGCGGCCCGCTCCGCCGCCGTATTATTGGACAGCCGCCTCGTGTCCGACGAAGGTCGTTGCCCCCGGCCGGCGTCCGTCTCCAGGGGTGTACGACCGACGGCGAGACGGCGAGGTCGTATTGCGCGGGCGGGGTCGCGTCCCCCCGGGGCGCCGCACCCCTGCAGTCTGCACATCGGCTGGACGCAGCGGGCCGCGCTGCTGTCATTGCCGCCGCAGACGCACCAGTCTGCGACCCATTTCCACTCAATAGCGAGGTGGTTCTTCATGCAAATTGACGTGTGTGGCACACCGGGGAAACCGGGCTTCGTGACGCAGTGAACGTTTTCGATTGGGGATGTACACCCGGTCACCATTAGAGCGCTCTGGGGAAAATGGGGATCGGCATTGGCCGTCGTGTTGTTCCTTTGTTCACTACTACAGCTGCTACGGCGAGTAATTTGTCGTGCCGCGCCGGTGCCGTTACATAAGGGTCACAAACCCGTTATCGGCCGGCCGCGGGCGGCCCCCGCGCAGACAGCGTCTGCCATCTAGCGGCGGCGAACTCAACCCGGCCTGGCGGCACTGGGTCACTGGTGTGAGGTGTGACGTCACGCGCGCGGGCGATGGTGGCGTCACCGGCGGCGAGTAGTCACGGTTGGTGGCCGGACGCGGTCACCGTTACGGTGACCGCCTGCCGTGTAATCCGGCCGGTCCCGCCACGTCGCAGCCGCGGCCGCGACCGCTGCCGGCTAATGCAGGCGGCGGCGGCGGCGGCCGCAGGTCATGGGCTGGGCGCCGTCCGGACCCCCGCTGGTGCGGCCAAGCAGGCCAACCCTTACCAAAATATGGTGCTGAGATCCGCCGCCAATAAGCCCGATGATACTCTGTGGCCTAGGCTGAGGTGTAGGGCAGCGGAGGTTTCAGCGAGGGAAGAGGGTAGATGATGTTTATCACTTTTCCACTCTATTCGGGAGTTCATAGACGTGATGTTCATTTGCCTAACTTGTTATCACGGTCACTGTGTTCTCTGAGCAGTATGGTAGGGCAGGTGAAACTGACCATTTTCATTTGTTTTCACAAATGCATTTAACATTTGCAAACATTTGCATTATGCGTTGCATTTGCAAATGTTAATGCGTTAACAAGCATTCACATTTGCAAACGTTGCAAACATTTGTTTGCAACAAATGTAAGCAACCTGGAATATCCGAAACTCCCTGGGTAATTCCATTTGATTTTTACAATATATTCGCATCTGTCCGACGCTTTGGCTTGCCCCCACCACCGTAACATTGACCCACTGTTCTCTGTTCGCACCGTTCTGGTTATGCCTGTCTTTCAGATGCGTGTCCACCGTGCACGTGCCAAGGGAACTCCTCCGGGGATAATTTGCCGCCTCGCGACAGACGTACTCTTATATATTCAACTAATCAGCGATAGCCTTTAGTGTTTAGAGGGTTTGTAACAATTAAACGAAATATTCACTGACCTGCGAACTGACCGTTCCTAATATGTTTTCTGAGGAAGTTTTGTTTGACTTCAGTTGGTAAAATAATTGCACCCTTGAGTAATTTCCGATCTTCAGTGTTCTTCCTATATTTTAGGTGGTTTATGTTCGCACCATCTCAATCTCTTCTATTGCGGGTCATCTGGTTGACACAGTTGACGCAAGTTTTATGCAGCTGTTTGACGTGAGAAGGAGTGCTTTAGAACACTTATGGCGCCCTATTGCTTGTTCCAGCACTCCTAGTAGTTCGAAAATCCAGCAACTACTGCGTGCCCTTACTGCTGTTTTTCTCCCCACGACTAGGCATCCCCTCTCCAACTGGAACACCGGACGCTGACCATCTCCTCCCTCCGCAGCCGTCAAGTTCGGCCGCATGTCCAAGAAGCAGCGAGAGAAGGTGGAGGACGAGGTGCGCTTCTACCGCGGTAAGATGTCGCTGGCGGCCGAGGGCTCGTCCCCCGACTCCTCCGTCTACCCGGACGCCAACCAGATGCCGTCCTCGTCGCAGGACCCGATCGGCGCCTACGGCAACTACCAGCCGTGAGTGTGACCAGCGGCTGGCGTGTGATCAGTGTGTGATCAGTGTGACCAGCGGCCGGTATGCGATCAGTGTGTGTTCATTGTGTGATCAGTGTGACCAGCGGCTGGCGTGTGATCAGTGTGTGGTCAGTGTGACCAGCGGCCGGTATGCGATCAGTGTGTGTTCATTGTGTGATCAGTGTAATCGGCGGCTGGTGTGTGATCAGTGTAATAGGCGTCTGGTGTGTGATCATAGTGTGACCTCTTCACACGTTGCTCTGTTCTCATCGCGTTTGGACGTGTTTAGTCGCACTTACATTTCAGTTGTTGGTTTTGTGGGGGATTTTTTTTTGTTTGGGGGGAGACTAAAGTATTTGCATAAGATGGGTTACATCTGAGCACGAGAGGAATGGTATTGCTCAGCAATAGGTCCGAGGAGGCTCTAGGTAAGGCTCAGAAAAACTAAGCAGGACATGGGGGTGAGGGATTATAGCTGATAAAGAGAGAAGTATTGCAAGCAAGGAAAAGAATAGCTTGCCATGTTTTTTTTAAATGAAAATGAAGAAGCGTTAGGAGAAGAAATTGGGGAACTGTACGCATACACGACTGAAAAGCTGGGTTTGGTATGCATAATGGAAGCACTGGCTAATGGAATCCTTTTTCTATATAACTTGCGAGAATTTGAATTGACAAATTACAGCGTGCGTGCTCATCAAAGCAAGCGAAGATATGTTTGTGAAGAAAGTAATGAAACGTCCTAGCGTAGAGAATAGTGTTCATAGTGAATGAGTCATGACTTGCTTTGACGATTTTTTCTCCAAATGATACGTGAACCTACAGAAGGAAGTGCAATGTTAGATTTGGTGCTTACAAATGAGGGGAAAGTTAGATGTCTATGAGGTTAGATACCTTTCTGAAGAATGAAACTGGATTAATTATTGGAGCATTCTATGGGTCACCGGACCAGAATGAAAATACTGACAGTGTGTTACAGGAAGAGATAAGTAAGAGAGTGCATGGGAGAACTCCATTGTTGCTGGATTTCTATATAGCAGGGCCGGGAGACAATTATATATCTAGACAAAACTGGCAAAAATTAATGCCTTGCTTTGATGTTTTTTCCTCCAATTGATACGTGAACCTACAACAGGAAGTGCAATGTTAGATTTAGTGCTTACAAGTGAGGGGAAAGTTGATGCAAAATGTGAACATATGGGAAGCCTTTGTTAATAGTAATCACAATAGAATACGCATGCGTTTTTAAACATTGATGCCAAATTTTGCAAAAGAAAATTGCAACGAGTAGGATCTTCCTAGATGAAATCTTGTAGGAAGAGTGATTGATTGGTTTAGATGCAATATTGAGAACGAGGAATGACACACTGTTAAAAGGGATAGATGAGATAGAAGATGATGCTCTTCTGTTTTGAGTATCAGACAGGGCTAGTCAATTCAAGTTAGACACGTCAAGGACAGTTAAGCGACAATAGGTTTTCAGTCAAAGAGTGGTTCATCAATGGACTAGGCTGGGTGATGTTTTGGGAGTCCATGTTTTGAATACATTAAGAAATAGGTGGACGAGCTTTTAGGTCGGATAATCTTATTTTCATGTTCCAATCTGAGGCGAATGGGTTGATATTTATGATAGTAAGTTGGTCGGTGGATAGGCTGTTATGTATAGCTTCGTTATAATTGAGGACGTCGTATTGTTTAGGATGTTGAGTATATTTTTATGCAGGCTTATAGCATTTCCCTTAACACAGGCGAGCCCCTCCGGCTCTTATTAAGTCTGAACACTGTATGATTTATGCCTCTTACCGGGGCTTATGTCTGATGACAATTGGCTGCAGAATAGTGCTTTTGGCTGTTTTGAGGACTTGGGTCTTTGAGACAAACACAGACATTACTCTGTACCCGTGTGCACGTGACAGGTACGCCGCGGCGAGCGATATCTCGGGCCAGTACCAGCCGAGCGGCTACCCGTCGCCGTTCCCGTTCTCGATCGACGACGGCGTCGACTCGACAACGCCGTCGTGGCAGCCGTCCATGGAGGTCATGTCCAGCAGTCAGCTGCCCGCCAGCGGTCTGCTGGCTGGCTTCGCCAACTCAGGTACTGTCCGCGTGGCGGCGCTGTCATCGTCCGCAAGGTGGCGCTCCGGGTGTCCGCTAGGCGGCGCTGCCGTCGCCGGGACGCTCAAGTGAACAGGCTCTGCTGCCAGCTCTCAGCAACACAGCCAACAGCCACACTGGACTTGTATGTGCTCTTCTGTGTCTGCTGTTATTCTTTGGTGCATGAAGGTACGCTTCTTGGATGGTTACCATTTGTGAAGAAACATGGATGCTTCATTCCCTAAGGAGTAGACAAAGCTAGCCACACCAAATTTAAAGTTTAGTGTGCAAGGCAACATGCACATCCAAGCCGATGCTTTTGGAGTTTTCATTTCGGTGTAGTCCAAAAGTCATGACTCGCTATTCGATTTTAACGACGCTGATCTGGATGTCACCCTGTGCTTCACCTGTCCTGACCGCACCTGGGAGTCAACGACATGCTGACTGGCACCCAAGAGGGAGGAACAAAGGGAACAATCCCTTTGTTCCCTTCCACACGCTCCGAGAGCGGGTGTATTTTTATTTTCGAATTTATAGTTGCCCGTTTTCAAATTTTCCTCCGATCATTGTTAGCTTGTCACTCTCATGAAACAATCATCACTGCACATTTCATTTCTGCCATATGTTTTAGTATTTCATCAACTCGGGAATTGTGGTGCCTAATTCCTGTGTCAAAACAAGCCTCTGAAGCCCACCCTTTGAGCACCTTTTAGATTTAAGCAGGAAACAGTAGGTCGACAGTTTTTACATGTATTATATGAGAACGTCTCTTCCGCCGCATTCTGTTGTTACCATCTATCTGGGAAGCGAGGTACGATTCTTCTGGAAGTCTATCGTCTTCTGTAAACCTGTGATTCTTTGGGTTTCTAGTGTCGTCTTGGCATGCCCTCTGATTCCGAGCACATCTGGTCCCCTACAGGCCGAACGCAACCACCCCAACAGCAGCAGCAACAACTACAACAGCAGCAACAACAGCAGCAACAACAGCAGCAACAGCAGCAGCAGCAACAACAACAGCAACAACAACAACAGCAGCAGCAACAACAACAGCAGCAGCAGCAGCAGCAGCAGCATCAGCAGCACCAACAGCAGCAGCACCAACAACAGCCCCAACAGCAGCATCAGCCGCAGCAGCAGCTGCCTTCGCACCAAGACGGAACATTATTGCAGCCACCGGAGGCGCAAATTCCGCGAGTGCATAGGATAACAGACTCGATGATCAAGGAGGAGATGGAAGGCGGAGGAGGTGGTGGTGGAAGCAGTGGCAGTGGCGGTGGCAGTGGCGGTGGCAGTGGCTGCCTCAGTCCGCTGGGCAGCTACACCTTGGTGGACAGCACCAATGAACGGCAACACCACTCGTGCTCTACTCCCACCCCCAGCCTCCCCCCGGTCGACCAGCCCCCCGGTACGTGGAGCCCGCTGTTGGGACACACGTCCTCTGCATGGAATGCGCATTTGTTGCTCTTTTACGGTTTTAAGGTGCGGTGTGCGTGAGTTGGGGTGTTTTCCTCCTTTGTCTACTGGCTTTTGCTGGACTGTTCTGTCATTTTGGCCATCCAAATTCCTTTTCGTTCCCCTAATTGCCTCTCAACCTGCATTAGTATTTTTTCCAACTAATAAGTGGCCCCAAAATGTGCATGTAATGTTCATGTGAAGTTGCACTTTCTCTCATCGGAATGCTTTTTGTTGTATCGTGAAAAGTTTTGAGGCGCTTTATTGTATAAGCTTCTGCTTCAGCATATATATCTTTCTGACGCCTCATTGACTGCCTCTGTGTGTGAACAAAAACTTTTACCTCACCTCAAAAGCCTTCCTTACCTCTCTTAACACGCGCCCTGGAGGCAGGACAAAATCCGCCCACCACTCCGGTTTTCATACATAGCTTCAGATTTTACTGGTCGATGTGCGCCGTTTTTGCGTACTTGCTTAGAAATGACCGGCGCGTTGTTTAAAGCAAGACACACTGAAATCGGTATAATTTTTTTCCGTGTTAAGGGCCGTTAAAGTAAAAACAAATCGTAGCGCCAGACCACAAAAATCGGCGCCGATACGCTTACCGTATATTGGCAAAAGGGAAGTGTTCTTGGCAACACTAGCGACTTGTTTGAGGTATATTATTCTGCTATATAGTTTCAAGGTCAGGTTAGGTCACCGTGTTAAACCTCAATTTGGGAGATCAACATTTCCTGTAATTGTCATGGCTTGTTATATTAATCATTTCTGGCTATATAACTGCTGACAATTATGAAGATTTTCCTCGTGAAATGCTTGAGGTTGACGACCATCCCCTCCGTGTCCCCGCGTGCATCTCCCTGGCCGGAGAAAAATTTGTTGCCTTCTCTTCTCTCAAACACATGGTTTTCATGTGCGGTAGATATTCTGGCGGCGGCTCGGTTTGTCTGTCGCAATTTGGTGGAGGTTCTTCACGAGTTCTATCTGAAGTGTTGTTTTCATGCTCTGGCCAGCTCAGACTAGAAGCCCACCCTCGCTGGAGCAATGAAAAAAGAGTGGTTGTTACCGCGTTTATCAGCCGATCGTCGCTGAATACGCGCCGCCGAGTCACCATCGCGCTGTTGCTGTACTGACCGCGTGCGTACTCTGTTCCGGTCGCGTGATAGTTTTATAGTACCACATTCCAAACTTTGGCCGTCTGTCACGCCGGAGGTATGGAGTTCGATTCCCCGCGATGTCCGCCCTTCCGGCTAGAATGAGAGGCAGGCGACGCCATGTAGTCTCAGCTGCTGAGTGCGACGTGAAGCCACAATCTAACCCAATCCAATCCATTTTAATTAATTCCAAACTTGGCCGTGACACTGCCCTGCGATCGGCGAGGTCGTTCCTTTGGGGACGAGAAGCCTAGGGGTAAGTTGCTGGTCTCACAATCGAAAGGTTGTGGGTTCGAGTCTCACCTGTCGCTACTCTTCGCCCGTGACCAATCGGCGTGAGAGATTGGCGACGCTACATGACTCAGTGGTCGATGTGTCGTAAAACCAATAACCAACCAACTGCCCTGTGACATTTCCACGGCCGATCTGTGGTAGTCACTTGTATTACCTCGTCAACCACGACGACTGGTCAGCCCGTGTTTCACCATTAGTGTCTCGCTTCACAATCCATACTTCAATTCAATCACTTCAATTCAATTCAATTCATTTCACCTCTGCAATTTAATCTCATAGTTATGCGTCCACCACACGCCGTCAAATTTCCATCACCGCGCGACGCTCGGCGACAATGCGACTTGTTCCGCGCAGTTTTCCCATGCTGGTGTCGTCCCGCCACGATACTGCGAGTTCCGCGGTGGCGCCATTTCCCGGTTTTGATAGTATCGTGGCTGCACGCTTTTGCTGTTTACCCCGGATAGCCCACTGATACTGAATGCCAAGCATTCCGTGTCACTACAGTTGTGCAATGACGTTTATTTCTTGCCTCAATGCGCCGTTGTGCGTTGTGCTCCACCACACTTTCTGTGTGGTACATCGATTCGGCTCACCATGATGCAATAGATCGCCGTAGCACCGTCGTTTTGCGCGTGACACTGCACTTCCGCTTCGGCGTTGTAGTTCCTTCATGGCACCTACTTATACGGTAGTAGTGTACTATGGTGCGCTGCATAAGCCTACACTCCTACCGTAGCACTACAGTCCCGCCATAGCAGGACAGTCTCGCCGTGACGCTATAGTCCTGCCGTTACAATAGGTACAGTTCCGTCGTACTGCTGCAGTCACCCCGTGCCTCCATAGTCTCGCCGTGATGTTATTTCATCTCGGAACGTTGTTTGGTCCCGCCGTGGCACTGTACTCTCCCGCTATTACGCTACAGTGCCGCCCTCACACTATGGTCCCACTGTAACACTATTCAAGTGTTAAATCATGGTTTTTCATTTGGTGGGAGACGCCGAAGCGATTGCTGTAGGATATAGAAATTTGCCATGGAAATATGTTCAGGACAGTGTATAAGTCTATGAAGCTCAATTTTTAGTCAGTATCATACGTATGCTTGTCACTTATTTTGAAAGGCTCCTAATATACTGATAGCTGTATTGTCGATGAAGATAACAATGTCGTGCTAAGAACAAACATTGCATAAAAGCCCACATAATAGGTCACTGTGGCGGCACATCATTGTTCATACAGTTACATTTCGGAAATTGTGCTAGGAGCGGTCCGTGTATCACAGTTCGTGGTGAGCATATGCAGAACATTTATACATAAGATACTGTTAGAAACGAGGCATGAAGACTTCATGGATGCGCATCAATAAGCACGATGTCGATGCTTCTTTGGAGGAAGGACGTCTATTGAGAGTTCAGAAAGTCACATAATCCACCCTATTTCACGAATAGTCTATCACTGTACTATGTGGTTCCGAGGTCACGCCCCATTCCCCACGTGCCGCGGCGGTCCTTATGTGACGCATGGCGATCCACAGATCCGGCCCGCATATCCGATCTGCTGGCCGAGACCGTCACAGACGCGCACAGGAGTACCCTCCTCTACTCCAGCGAGTACATCCGGGAGATGCTGCGCAAGCCACAGGATCTCACCAAGCTCTCCTACTATAGCAAACTGGTGAGGACACCGCTGGTAGCTGGCTGCAAGGGGTGCCTTTTCTGTCTTTTCATCTGTTCATTCTTCACATTTTTAAACGGCAATGATGAGCGACTTGTTCTTTTCGCTGCTCTGATCAGTATGTTGGTGATGCACTCGTTTCTATGATCCCTATCCCAGATACTGTATACCTTATTCGAAGATCAGCTTTTTGCCTGCAGACGCGTGACTGGAGTGGTCCGATGGGCGCTGCATGACCGACGCAGTCGATGCGCCCTTAAACTCCAATAACTAACTAACGGAGCGGTCCGATTTTGGTAGCGGTGTTTGATGTGGTGATTGGGTGTAGGTGGCGGGCGCCGCACCTGCTCAGACTGAGTCGCGGTGTTGTAGCCGTGATCGTCCCCCCGCCACCCCCAGAGCCACGAGGACCTCATGATGGACGCCGCCCAGAAGGTGACGTCTCAGATCCAGAACATCATCGAGTTCGCCAAGCTGCTGCCGGGCTTCATAGACTACCCGGAGACGGACAAGATCAACATACTGAAAGCAGGTGCGACAGCGGAGGTCGCGCTGTGGCGGCAGCGCTGCCGCCTCGTGTGGTGTTCACGTGGCTGTCTGTCGTGCCATCAGACGAGCAGCACGGCTGGACGCAGACGCAGGTCGCTGTCAGCGAATGCATGGGGCCTCCGTCCGCGAGTATCAAGACTTCCTGTGCTAAAATGATGTCGTGTTGGCACCGGTATGCCTTCTCAGAGCGGCTATAGACGAGAATCACGCGGCACACCGATCGTGGGTGATGGTGCGCGTCATTGTGTCTGATACTTTGGTGCAATTTCGACACCAGTGCATGATATCTGATCCTGCTGATGTCATCATGTGAAGCAACACTGTGTAGGAGACTGTTCCCTGCAACAGCGCTGTTCGCATTATGGTATAGTAGACCTCAGTGCCAGGATGCATGTTGTGACTGGTCATACATATACATAATTCATATACATAAGCAGGACTCACGCATTTGGTACTGATTAACCTTTTATCGACCTGTTCCTCTGGTAAAATGGTCCCATTCAAAGGGATGTAACGGCCTTAAAATTAACATGATGAGTCAGAAAGTGGACGCTAGACGTGGATATTTGTTGTCACCTGCTACCTGCCATATATCACCTTTGTTGTCAGTTATTTCACTCGCATCTAGTGAGTCAGGAAGCCTGAAAATAACGTGCCCAGTAAGCACAGTCACAGCACATCAGCGCCGATTTACGGAGGACACTACCAGTTACGGCCACGTTGCGGTGGGGCCCACCGCTGCTGTTCGGCGTCCTCCGCCGGTGCTCCCGTTCCCTGGCGAGGCTAGTGGGCGCAGTGGACCCGCTTGAAGACACCCCTCCCCTCTCCTCCCAGTCCGGGTACTACAGACTGCCCAGTTGTGGCACTACAGACTGGTCAGGAGCGGCTTCGGTGGTTATAAATGTCCTTTTGACTGCTAGCGCACGCCGATCTCAACTGGGGTCGCATGAGTCACCACGTCTCACCTGAAATGAAATTATGGGCGATGTTGTGAATTGATCTGTAAGCTGAGATGACGTTAACCGTGTCGACTCTTCGGGAGTGTGTACATAAGTGCACAGTTGCATAGGTGCTGTTCTTGGCATGGGACACGATTTTTTTCAGCGGTTTCTGGTATGCTTCCATAGAATCTGTAGTCGCGCAAATCGTTCTCACCAGATTCTGCGCCGCCGCCATCTCCAGCAGTGCCCTAAAATACTGAAATTTAAGCGTAGATTCACACTGAATAACAGTTGATTTTCATATCACTTTATTTTCGACACGAATTGCCATTTCTACTTTTTGGCTAAATACTAAGTGAAATTTGGGCCTTTAAAGGCGCATATGGCTTTTCGCAGCAGCATTGCTAACTGATAAAGGCAGCAGATGCACGACTGTTATCATCGTCATCATCAACCAATCAACGAAGGTCACAGCAAGTAAGCCGTCAATAGGCATTATCCATATACATTTGCACATTAGGATATCTGAACGAGCCCAAAAGCAGCAGGACCAAGCCACCTCTGAAGTGGATTCCATGTGCTCCCATGCCGACCTTGCACTCGTGTACGGCTCCGGCACCACAGTGTGACTCTCAAGTGTGTGTGACTCTCGACTGTCCTGTGAGCTCGGCGCCACCACAGGCGTTTATCTGTAGCCCCGAGCACCATGTTAGGCGTGTTAGCCCCTGACATAGGCGCCCCGCTGCCGGCGTTGACTTGCAACCCGGCCGCCGTCTGACCGGTGGCCCCCGCGCTGCTTCAGGTGCGTTCGAGTTGACCGTGGTGCGGATGACGCGCTACTTCGAGCCGTCGCAATCGCTGGTGCTGTACGGCGACACGCCCATGCGGATGGACTTCTTCCTGACGGGCGACACGCTCGAGATGAAGCTGGTCACCGACGTGTTCGAGCTGGTGCGCTCGCTGTCCGAGCTGAAGCTGACCGAGACCGAGCTGGCGCTGTTCTCGGCGTTCTGCCTCCTGTCGCCAGGTGAGTCGGCGACGGTGGCGCCGCTGGCGGGGCTCGTTCGAACTACGCTCAGCTGCAGCTATATAACTAATGCAGTGGATGCGCCCAAAAGGCGGCGCAAATGACCTTTATGGTCCGGCACGCCTAAAAATCACTCTCCTCCCCCCCCCCCCCCCCACCACCAGATGCGCCCAAAAATCATCGAACTACGCTCACGTTGTACTGTATGGGAGGTGTCGCTATTTTCGGTGAGCATAGGACAATATCCGGACAGGACTTGTGCGGTTCGGTGGGCTACGCTGCTCAGTTACGGGGAAGACGTGATCAGCTTTCATAGAGCTTCCATATCTGTTCGTAAGCAATCATATATGATATCAGATATTGAAGTGTCGTGAGCTGCTTGTTATGCCGTGTTGCATTGATAACACGGACGGTGGCTGTGCTGCAGCCGCCGCCGACGCCGCTGACGGCGGAATGTCGTGTTCCCACAGACCGGCCGGGCCTCTGCTGTGCTGCAGCCGCCGCTGACGCCGCTGACGGCGGAGTGTCGTGTTCCCACAGACCGGCCGGGCCTCTGCTGTGCTGCAGCCGTCGCCGACGCCGCTGACGGCGGAGTGTCATGTTCCCACAGACCGGCCGGGCCTCTGCTGTGCTGCAGCCGTCGCCAACGCCGCTGACGGCGGAGTGTCGTGTTCCCACAGACCAGCCGGGCCTCTGCTGTGCTGCAGCCGTCGCCGACGCCGCTGACGGCGGAGTGTCGTGTTCCCACAGACCAGCCGGGCCTCTGCTGTGCTGCAGCCGTCGCCGACGCCGCTGACGGCGGAGTGTCGTGTTCCCACAGACCGGCCGGGCCTCTGCTGTGCGGACAGCGCGCAGCGGCTCCGGCTAAACCAGGAGCTGCTGAAGGCGCTGCGCATCAAGCTGGACCGGTCGCACCCGGTGCCCATCAAGGGCGACGTGACGGCCTACCAGCTGCTCATCTCCAAGGTCCCCAGGCTGAGGTGCGTTGGCAGCGAGCCGGCGCGTGCCGAAGGAGGGACGGCCCATGCAGCATTGGTGCGGTCGAGCCCTGCAGAAGGGGTTTGCGGGACGGGACATTCTGGGGTGTGGTGGTTTTGGGTTGTGGTGGCATTATGTTTTTCAAGAAGACATTGCTGGTATGTGCAACTGACGACATTGCACTTGAAACTGGATTAGAGCACCCTTTCACATTAGAGCACTCATCCACAGTGTGTATTGTGAATGAGTGCCTTGGGGCGATTGACGTTTGACGATATTTGTTTTATTTACCTTCCTCCTAGGGTGTATGTTCTGATATTTATGGTACGTCCACAGGGAGATTTCGTCCACCTACCTTGAGGTGATCGCCAACTTTAAGCGGGTGGCGCCTCACCTTGAGTTCCCGGCCCTGCACAAAGAGCTGTTCGCGACCGCCAGCTGAAAAGGTACCAGCTGCCTGGTGGGTGTCACCAGCCGACGGCGGGGCGCCGGCGCAAACTGGCGATGACGGCCTTACACATCCGGAGTCCACAAACGTTCTCGCAACGCCAGCCGGTCATCCATAATCCTGCCTTTCCGTAACAGTCTCCTTATCACCGCCTGTCGGCCGGCCGGCCGGCTGCACGCCGGCTGCTCCGGCGGCGCCGCAGTGGTGAGGCAGGTGCGCTGAGCTGGCGCCGGTGGACGGGTCCGCAGTCGTGGTCGACTCCCGACGTCTGATAGGCGGCGGCGGCGGCGGTTCGCCGGCCGGTCCGGGGGCGCCGCCGCTCGTCACGCTGTCTCGGCTGGTGCTGACATCTACCTGCATGATTGCAACCATCTCAGGCTTTCTCATGGTGTTGGAACTAATGTGTGGAACCGCATAATCGCCGGCGGCCGGGTCGCGCGGTGTCGGGCAGGAGGCGCGCGTGCAGACTGGAGGCTCGACGCGCCAGCTTATTTTCCATGCGCTGTTTCTCGGCCATGTTCGTGTACAGTGAGGGTAGTGTAGTGTAGAGGTCTCGGGCGTGGCCTGGCCAGGTGGCGCTGCTGTCGTGCGTGCCGCGAACCGGTGCCGCCCCGGGCTGTCCTAGTTCCGGCGGTAGGTTCGCTTAAACTTACCTGACGTGAAAACAGCCTGTCGTCTGTTTCCGCTGTAATAGGACGATCTAGGTGGACTGTGTTGGAAGATGTACGGGAGTTTAATGGGATTTAACATTGTTGTGCGAGTATATTGGCCGACTAAATACTGTGTTACAGTGTTTTTATTTACACAATCGAAATCTCTCGAGTGTTCACGTACAATCATCTGCTGTTTAATATTGCGTGCGGTTCCGTTTTCTAAATGAATTGTCGGTGATCGTCAACGATGAGCGTATGCTGTTTTTGTCCGCGATAGTATTTAATGATCGGGCGCTGAGTCGGTGGTGATCGGTGATGCGTTTTAGACTGCAGTAGAAATGGCTTGATAATTCGCTTTATGTCGATTGTTATTCGCTTACGAGCCAAATCCCGACACTTCTTATCGTTCACTCGCACGCGCGTACCAAATCTAAACCGAGGTGGGCTCTTCAGCATGTAAATGCCCGATCGCTGTACATATTCGTTTGCGACGTTTGCAAACCCCTTTCTAACACCTGTTTTGGTGAGCTGTTGGAATCCGCAGGGGCCGTTGACGCGTGGGGCGGGTATATGCGTGTGCGCACCGTTCAGCAGCCGGTGTGGTGAGAGGAACAGTGGCAGCGCCTCGTTCAGTGAGGACCTCGGTCGGGCTCGAATGTGATACTGGTCGTGCGTACTGACGCTCGCCGCTGCTGGCCGGGACAACAGGCGTTCAGTAGTTATTTAACTTTGCAAATAGTACAAAATTCGGCCTGGGTTTGGTGCTTGCGTGCGTGAATCGGCAGGTCTGTGAGAGTGGCTTGTGCGTCCGTCTCCGTCCGTGCGTAGCGTACGTCTGTGCGTGTGTGCGTCCTCGCGAGCGGGTCTGTGCGCGCCTCTGCAAAGTGTGCGCGTGCATGTTTTAGGCGTCCGTTGTGATTGATGGTGTCTCGGCGTGTATACGCCAGCCTACACAAGTCACAGGAGTTCTTAGGTGTGGAGGCGCACCAAGTGGTGGCGCGCTTTCCGAGTGAAATGGATGACACAAACTGAGCTGTGTACGACAGCTGATTGTGAATGGTGTGCGTGCCTTATCTGATCTGGTCACTAACTGGCTATTGTCCGAGTTGAATCAGTGCGCGTGTTCCGTGTGTGTGTGCGCGCGCGGGGGGTACATCAGCATCCATTCATCTGATCTGCTCCCTCACTGTGGAGCAGACGACGACCTTGCTAACGTCAGACTGGTGCGGTCAGCGCGTGTTTGAGTGGCCGAGACTTCTGTGTGTGCGCGGGCGCGTATATGTATGGCTTGCGTATGGTCCCGTGCGCGTCTGGCAAGAGTGTGTGTCACGTGGGACGCATGGTCCCGTGCGCGGCTGGCAAGTGTGTGTCACGTGGGACGTATGGTCCCGTGCGCGGCTGGCAAGAGTGTGTGTCACGTGGGACGTATGGTCCCGTGCGCGGCTGGCAAGAGTGTGTGTCACGTGGGACGTATGGTCCCGTGCACGGCTGGCAAGAGTGTGTGTCACGTGGGACGTATGGTCCCGTGCGCGGCTGGCAGGAGTGTCTGGAAGACGTGGGACGTATGCAGATACTCGGGTGTTGGCCCCGAGAACACCGCCCGTCGGCGGCTATCTAAATCTGTTGTTACCGTTGGTGTTGTGCGGAGTCGCGCGTTCTGTGACTGCACGTCCCGGTTAGTTTTTTACCCTTCCTTATGACGTTCACGCGCATTTTGTATATGAGTTGTCCACTGTGCGATAGTGAGGAGTACATACGATGCCGAATAAAATAGGATTGTACTTTACTAAATTGATTCTTCCTGTGCGGTGGCGGATTCACACCCTTCTGAGTCTTCAAACTAATCAGAAGTGGTGGTGGTGGTGGTGGTGGTGGCGGCGGCGCACTCATTCTCTCTCCACCAGCTCGCGTTCCGCAGCTTTTCACTGCTCTATCAGTTCTCAGCAGCTCGCTATCCTCCGGACTAACACGTGGCGGACGCCGGAGACGGCCGAAGGCGCCGTCCTTGGCTTTGGGTACGTCACTGATGAGGCGAGCCCGTCTGAGGCAGTACCGGCGCGGGTGTCAGCACGGGTGCCGGCTGGGTGCACCGGGTGCACGTCGGCGGAGTGGGTACTGGCCGGGTGCACGACGCATGTAAGTAGCGCGCTGTGCCGACCCTCACCCATGTGAACAACTGTGTGGATCGAGTCATTACTAGACCTTTCGTAACGTTCATCGTCTCAGCTGTCCTACTTTAAGCCTGAGTTGCCAGCATTTGGCTGAAATGGTGTTAGTCTGAAATCGTCCGTCGAATTAATCAGTTCGACCTCGCCTGTCGAAATGTAATAATCCATTTGTCTGTCGCGTCTCGTGTTCTCGAGCGATATGGAAATGCACAGGCAGCAGAAAGATCGGTCTAGCCACCGGAAACCGAAAGGTGTTCGATATCCCAAAGGTGATGACCTTCGCCCCGTCTTGGACATCGCGTGACGCCGCCGTGACTAACGTTACAGGTCGCGGCGCTGTCATGCTGGGGGACACCCGCCGCCGGCACCTGTGTTCGCCGCCGCCGTGATGCGCCCCCTCTGCGGCTCCGACGGCCGCCGCTCGGGCATCTCGCTGCGGAGGTCGGCGGCCGGTGTCAGCCGACTCTGGTGTCAGCCGTCCGTCACCTGCCGGTCAGCCTAGTGTGACCTGCGGGTCAGCCGGGCATGACCCACCGGTCAGCCAGGGACCTGCCGGTCAGCCGGGCGTGGCCTACTGATCAGCCGAGCGTGACCTACCGGTCAGCCCAGTGGACCTGCGGGTCAGCTGGGCATGACCCACCGGTCAGCCTGACGTGACTTGTGGGTCCGCCGGGCATGACCCACCGGTCCGCCCAGCGTGACTTATGGGTCAGCCGAGCGTGACCTGCCGGTCGCTCATGTGTGACCTGTGAGTTGGCCGATGGCGGTCCGGCGCCGTTCGCCGGTGGCGGACGGACTATTTATTGACCTATTGACGTTTGTGTGTGCGAGGGCGTGTTTATGTGTGCATGTGTATGTGTGCGTGTGTGCATGTGTATGTGTGCGTGTGTGCATGTGTATGTGTTGTATGTACATATATGTGCGTAGCGCGCCGGTGTCGGGAAAGCTCACTGTCGTAATGGGCGGATCGTGAGAAGGGTGTACATCGTCCGTCTCGCCGTCATTGTAGCCGTGTCGCTGTGTTTGTGACGACCCTCGTGGGCGCCGTGGCCGGCGTTCTGCCCACGCTATTACGCGAGAGAACGCATGGTCAGGTACCAAGCCCCACCCTGGAGACAAGGCGTCGCTTTCTCTCTGTTGTAGATATACTTCAGTGCTTCTGCATAGTAGCGTTTAGGCTATTTTTAGTGACCAAGCTGTAAAACTACCAGTACGTCTATCATTGTTATTGTTAAAAAGTACAAAGTGTTTAGCAAGGTCCCAATGCCACGGTCGCCGTGACTAGAACGATCTATGCGTGCGTTCAGGACACCGATAAACCTTGTCGAAATTCATGCCTAAATACCTAAAATTAAAACACGCTACGAGTGTATGCTTGTCTTAGCGCCTTTCGCTTCATGTAAACTAGGTTTTACCATGCGACACGGGCTGTATAGTTTACCATTGTCCACATGTTTACGACATGGACTGTGTAGGATACCGTTGTCCAAATGTTTACGTTGTGTCAGGTCGACACACTTCTGCGCTTCACGTGACATGGTGTGAATCTCATCTGTTTGAAGGTGCGAGTCGCGCTTGGGGCGCTGCTCGTGCCCGCAAGGGACGTCACGCCCTTGTTTCGCTTGTTGATTCCTCTGCTGAAGCGGTGGACCAAGTGGTGTCGAGTATGTGAATATGGACAGGTATTTGTAATCCATTGGACGATTTTTCGTCATGTATTTCCGATCCGAGTGAATATACACATCACGAGAATTGGCTAGATGTTTTGAGTAGCACCACAGTGAGTGGCGGTTGGTTATTTGGGCTTACGGGCGCATCGACTGCGTTGGCCATACAGCGCCCATAGCGAATGGCAATAAAGACCTCCCATATACTAAAGCTAGCTATCCAGGCTACGACTGATCCCAGTGTTACGCAAGGAGCCTCTAAGCGCATGCAGGGGCCCGGTTTGTTAAAAAAAAGTAGTGGCATTTCCAAGGGGTGAAGGGACACACGCTCCTGGTGGGTCCGATGTGGGCCATCCGGGCGACGGTGCCGAAGGGCAGAGATAAAGCCGAAGAGAAATGTAAATGCATCTAACAGCTTGTATGGAATGGGCCCTTGAGCTCTAAAGAAGTCCAATCAATAGCTGACAAGGTCCGTAAAGTGCAGGGAGCTGGAAAGCCCTAGAGCTGGAATGCCAAGACCAACTGAAAAACAGCCTCGGCTAAAATTGGCCCCTAACAACTGAATAATAAGTAGGGCACATAAGGGCCAGATATGGCTGGGATACTCTGAGTATAAAAGGTCCCAGGGGAGATGAACGGGACCCATAGGAGATGAAGAGAACTAATGCGGCCTCATCTCGGATCCGAAATTCCCCGATACTGGAGCTAGCCAGGACTATTGACTGGTGGACCCCAGAAGCAGGAGAGGGCCCCGAGGGATGAAGAGGATTTCGCTGCGTCAAAGGGACTGGACTGGGATTTCTCGGAGGTCGGGAGGGGTCCATAATGGATAAGCAAGGTCTCCTGAGGTTACATAAAACATGTTCTGTTGCCTGGCAATTGATGTGAGGAATACCGAGGGTCGGCCTCGGCGTTCGAATGTTCTTAAAACCACAAGAACTGCCGATAACCAGGTTGAAAGGGCTCTTGAAGGCTAACAAAGCACCTTGCGAGTTCAAAGTTTCTGAGGCTTACGATGGTTGTGAGGAATACTGAGGGCTAGCGGCAGAGCTAGAGTCCTTGAAGCTAGATAAACTATCAAGGACTGGAATAGCCCCTGTTGGAGAGTACCGATGAAGCGGTGGTGGTATACGAGAATACGAGTCCGTGCTAATTTTCCCATCACACACCGCACAATACGTTGAAGTCGGCCTGCAGCGTAGCTTGGCTGCGGTTCAGTTGCCATAGATCGTCCAAAAGTCAAACTTCCGTCAAGATATGTATACATTCACATCGGCATGGACATGAGCAACTGGATACGTTCATAAACATACACAGGCACGAGACATTCGCATTCCCCTCGTGATATCGATGGGAGTATGTACACACCGGGCACGGCGGACGGACATCGGATGAACGCTTGGCAAAAGGTGATTGGCAGCGGGGAAGGCGCACCACGTGCGTGGCAGCTGGGCTCCGACCAGTTTGCCCGCGTGCGACCGTTCGGAGCAATCGCGGCAGCTGCGAACCACTGCTGTCGGCTGCGGTCAGCCGGCAGCGACATCTATCTAGTACAAGAACTTTACCCGTAAACAGATAAGGAACATGGTGTTTAGCTTCAATCTCGCCCCAGGTGGCATCCCCAACCGGTTCGATTAATTATTAAATAGGAATCTCTGCGTACGTGTCGCCCGCTCGGCGAGGTCAGTGGGGTGCCTCGTGCTCGGCGAGGTCAGGGCGATCCATAGTATTCGGCGAGGTCAGAAGGATCCTTCCTATTCGCGAGGTCAGTGGACTCTATCCGTCGTGTTCGCATTCTCTCACTCTCACTGGGCGACGCGTCTCGAGCGCGGCAGTCGATCGGAACGAGCGCCGGACTCCGGCCGACGGTTGGCACTGTTTGAGCGGGTGGACCTGTCGGTCGACATTACGGCTGAGGCGGGCGCGCGCGCTAGATGAGCTGGCCTTCCTCCTCGCTGGAGCTGCGCGCGATCACCGTGTACCGGCCTGCCGGCAGCAGGTCCGACTCGTCGTCGCTCACCTCGTACCACGGCCGGTCTTCTCGCCTCCTGCGCAGCTTCTTCTCGACGCCCTGCGGCGGCGGGTCAAAGGGGAAACGTCAGCTGGAGGTTATGATGGACGGTCGCTGTGTGGGGGGTTCTGACTTTGTAACGGCGCTGTGTGGCTAAGCGTATTTCGCCGTAGTCAGTTTGATTAGAACAAGTTGCAGAGGGATACCATGCACGAAGACATAGTCACGCTTGCAGAATATACCAATGTGGCTACTTTAATCTGGTGAGTCACATATGCAATGGCTGAATTTAGATGTGCTGATTCCGTTATGCACCCTGACATGCAAATCCGAACAAAATCCAGACAACACGTATTCGAACAAGATACGCTCGGCTGTGGTATGTCTTGCCTATGCGCAATCCACTCCAAAGTTACAATTATCACAAGAATGGGCGCGGAAGGCACCACGTCGTGCACAATCCAATATGGGCCAATGGAAAAAGCGGCACCTAAGTGCAATGCAGCAGGAGCAAGTAGGAGAATATAATGAAAATCAATGCCTGAACCAAACCATGATCGCTCGATTCGCACTGTTCAAGGTCGAGAACTAACCTCGCATATCTTGGTACTCTAAATGTATCACTGAACACCTGACAAACACAAACAATAAACATAACATTAATCCAACATCTCACTCTCGACTCACCCGTTTCAGTTTGGGCGCCGGCGCCGGCTCAGCTGGCGGCGCTATCCGCGGCCCGGCCTCCTCGGGCGCCGTCTCCTGCCGATGCTGGTCCGCGCGAGTCGCCGCCGCCGCCGCCGCCGCGACCGTCTCCTCCGCCTCGGCGGCCAGCTTCTGCACAGACTCGGCGCGCAGCTCTTCGATCTTGTCCAGCTGGTTGAGGTGGCGCGTCGACTCCGTCTTGGAGACGTCGGACGCGTGGGACGGCGGCGATAGCGCCGACTCTGTCTTGCTGGCCTCGCTGGGTGCCGGACTGTGGCGGCCGGCGGCGCCGCTGTCGGCAGTTGGCAGCAGCTCGGCCGCCGCCAGCGCGAACCCCTGGTACGGCGGGAAGCTCGACTGCGACGAGTCGGGCCGACTGGCCGAAGACGCCGGCCGCGGCACCTCGTCGGCGGCCGCCTCGCATGGCGTCGACTCGCGCCGAGTCGCCGCCGGCTGCCGGCGCGGCAGCGTGCTCGGCTTGGGCGCCAGCTTTGGCTTGGCAGGTGGTGCCGACGCCGCCTCTGGCAGGCTGTCGGCGGCCGGAGCCCGACCAGCTACCGAGCTGGCGGCAATCGAGCGCTTGTCGGCTCCGACCGCCGCCGCCGCCGCCGCCGCCGCCGTCGTCGCCTGCTTCGGGGCGGCCTCCTTCGCCTGCGCCTCGGCGTCGGTCGAGTCGCTCTCTCGCTTGGACGCGACCGAGGCGCGCTTGGAACGGTGCTCAGCGTCGGACGCCTCGGAGAGCGAGCCGGCCTCGCCGTGCGACACCAGTGACAGTCGCTTCTTCTCGTCGAGGCCCGACGACGCCTCTGAGGCGCTCAGCTCGCCGCCGGACACGTCGCGGCCCTCCTGCACGTACATCTCGCGGAACTCCTCGGCGGTGATCTCCTGGCCCGGCCGCCACGGCCGCTCCTTCTTGCGCGTGTTCCAGCGCGTGCGCATCGCGAACTTCTGCAGGAAGCCGCGCCGCTTTGCGGCGCTGGCGCCGACGTCGCCGATTGCGCCGCTCCGATCCAACTCGAACAGCGGCCGGTCCAGCTCGTCGGCAGCCGCCTCGTCGGCGTCGACGGCCGGCGGCGGCTCGGCCGGCTCTGGCGGCCGCGGCGCCGGCACCGTCGAGCCCGGCTCGTCGTGTCGGTCGAGCGTGTGCCGCGTGCCCTGCAGAATGTCCGGCTCAGAGAGCACGAGACTGGCCAGACTGGCGCCGCCGTCCGATCGCCAGCCGCTGTCGGCCGCCACTCGCGTGCACCGGGACGCACCGTCCACGTCCAACCCGCTACACTTGGGTGTCGCCCCCGCGCTCGTCACTCTCGACCGGTGCGGTTTGCCCGTCCGAAGTCCTAAAAAATCACTGTCGTCCTCGTTGGGCGTGTTGCGACGCAGCCGCACCTGGTCCAGCTCGGTGGCGGCGTCGCCGCCCGCCTCCGGCCGCCGCTCGGCCCGCGATCGCGACGAGTCTCGGGAGCGCGCCTGCCTCGCGCGCCGCTGCGCCTCGATCTCGCGCTGCACTAGGTCGACGGTGCTGCCCGCCTCGCTGCCGGCCGGCTCGATCACCTCGAGCACCGAGGCGGAGCCCGAGTCGGAGACGAGCGCCAGGCCGCGCAGCTGACGCCGCAGCTCCTCCTGCGGCGGCGCGCCGGCACCACCACCTCGCGGCGCCGCCGAGAACGTCGAGTTGTGCACCTCGTCGCCGGCTCCGCTCAGCACGCTCTCGCTGAAGTCGAGGCTCTTGCTGAGGTCAAGGTTGCGTGAGAGGTTGGAGCCGGCGCCGGGTGCGGGCGGCGTAGGAGTCCCGCCGGCGCCGCTGCCAGTGACACTCACACTCAGCCGCTCCATCTTCTCCACACTCTTGCCGCGCCGCTCTCTGGCCGGCCTGGCGGCACGCGCCGGGCGTCGCCTCGACCCGGACCTCTGGCGGCCGTAAATATCACTCGTCTCGTGCTCACTCAGAAAGTCGATCTCCAATCCATCACTGCCGCGGGCGGGCCGACAGCGACCATTGGCGCGCTCGCCACCGACGTACACGTCGCTGTTGTCCAGCGACTTGGCGCCGTAAATTTCGGCGCCTGTAGGCTTCTTGGGAAGCGGCGAGATTTGCTGGTACAGTTCAGAGTCGACCAGCGACGTCTCTGACGAAGAGAGCGCCCGCGACTCGAGGTATCGCGTCTGTGCGGATTGCGCGCGCAGATCGCCGATCTTGTTCCTGCGACAGGACGTATGTGTCAGCAGATTATCGACATTTTTCGATACATTTAAAGTTGAAGAATGAAGAATACTTCAATTGTCCGTCTCCTGAGGAAAAATAAAACACTGGAGCCACATCAAACCTTATGTTGACTTGGTCTTTTTTTAAATAAATAATTCTACTTCCCCATAAAGGTTCTCCAGTTGCCCTGCCTTAGGTAAAACCCACTTATCTAAGCTATCATCGTGCAATGAAATTAGCCTCGGTCCCGGACGAAAACGCACGAGTGCACCGTACTAATCCTGAAGTACAGGGCTACTTCAGCGCCACCAAATCTAAGGAAAAGTCTGCGGAACTTCACCAGACGACCACTGGAGCCCGAGCGCTTGAGCTCACCTCAAGATCTCCTGCGCGCTGGTCATGCTGGTGACGTTGTCCTTACGCGAGGCGCGCAGCCGCTTCCAGGCCTGCTCGGCCATCAGCAGCCGGTGCTGGGTGTCGGCGAGCGGCGCCGAGAACCACGAGCGCTGACAGTGCTGCCACCTGACGTGCAGCGTGTTGGCCAACTCGGACGCCTCCTCCAGCCGGCCGGCCGGCTCGTCATCCGGCTCCTGCAGCCGCCGGCGCAGCTGCCGGTTCTCGGCCGACACGCGCTGCAGCTGGCCGAGCAGCTGCTCGTGCAGCTCCAGCGTGCTCTCCTGCAGTCGACTCAGGTCCTTGCACATGTCCTCACGCTCGCGCAGCAGCTTGCGCGACACCGAAAGCACCTCCCTGAGAGATGGAGCAAATGCTGGTGAGTACAGAGCCACCTCTGTGGTCCGAAAGTACCGTCTGGTAGCATACAGTGTAGAACATAGTGACCAAGGTATACATTCCCAATCTCTTTGTATGAACTGTCACACCCACTTTAGCCCATCCATCGGGTATCTGACGATGTGGGGGATTATGATACCTGTCAGAAGCCATGCATCGTTTGAGGGATATCGATTGTGATCGATGAACGACGTCTCCATTTGAGGCCTGGCGGGAGCGTAGGGCGCACGCGATATACAAACACGAGCATTTATCTTCATCGAGGCTGAGTTGGCACTGGTGGTCACACGGATGCATAAAATAGAGTTTAGAGAATTAGCGGGCACATGAGCTTACTTCGTAAGTAAAGATAAATCCATTCATGTGGCTCACTGCCCTGCCGATTTTCTGGGAATTTCGGTGATGTGTGTTTTCACACATCCATTACGTGGCTTGGCCTTTCCGCCTTCCGCCAAGAGCAGTTCTTTCTCCTTTTCGGAAACATACATGCTTGGCTGGGTTCTCAACTTTGGATTGTGGCTCTTTTCAGGAAAGTTGCGTGATAAAATATGCTTGGCACGGTTGGAGAAATTTCAAGAAGTACCTGAAGCTGTTCTTGTGGTCAGTGGTCCCGTACGTACGTAGCGGTATTCTTGATGTCTGCATTTTTTTCATGCTTCGATATATTGTTGTAGCCTGCGGTCTCGCACATACCTTAAGCTGTTCTTGTAGTTGGCGTTCTCGCACAAACTTGAAGTTGTTCTTGCAGCCGGCGTTCTCGCACATACCTGAAGTTGTTCTTGTAGTCGGCGTTCTCGTGCTGCAGGCGACCAGCCTCCGCCTCCAGACTGGTGAAGTCGACGGCCAGGTCTCCGAGCGCCTCGAACGTCAGCAGGTACTCGGCGCAGGCGACATGTCCGTGGTGCAGTGCCAGGTCGAACGGCTTCAGGCTCATGTCATTCTGCCGGGCGCGCCGGGCCGGTGAGGCAGAGCAGTCAGAGCGGCATGCAATCAGTGTGGGAGCAGCGTTGACTGGTGTGGTGTTGGGGTTTGAGGCGCTAACATATCTGACTCAGGTGAGCCGGGAAGGTAGAAGCGATTCTGAAGTAAAAGGTGGAATTTTCCAGCCGTGCTATAGGTGGAATGCTACATCACCAATAATTTGTGATGGACAGCCTAGACTCTGGACAATTTGAACTGTATCCAAAGGCGCAGCGAAGGGAGATGAGGGGTTCTGCCGCTCGGAACAACCAAAAATACACTAGATCAAAAAAGCAATTTTCAGAATTTCTCTACTCAAAACGAGAAATTATCGCGGTTCACCGAAATGCCTCCCGTTCAATGTTTTTGGTGGCCCCTCCCTCCCTCACCCCCACCCCTTAAAAAAATACTGGGTGCGCCTCTGGCTGTGTCTCTCCTGCATGCGCAGCAATGCATATCAGACAACAGATTGGCACTAGATACAGTCAGGTCAAATTGATTGCCTTGATGCCAAAAGAACCACCGAGATAGCTTTCGTTATTGTTGCCTGCTGAGGCGTACCACTAATCCCGTGAGTAATGCAGGTTACCGGGATTGCAAGAGATACCGGCATTAGCATATCTGCCTGACGTAAGCATAAGGTTACAGGGAACAGAGAATAGAAACTGCAGAGCGATAGGGAACGAGATCCAAAAGGTGACTAGCGGTAACGAGGCCGATGGGAAGTACCGGGAGCGATTTGGGTAGCCCAGTTGGCGTGGCATACCGCAGCTGACGAGATGTGTCGGGGATGAGGCCAGGCAGACGGACCTGACGTACAGTGCATGGGCTGGCGTCAGATACAGACACCGACAAAGAGCACAGGGACTGACGTGAGGAACATGAACCAACGTGAGATACAGGAGGTGACGTGAGGAAAAGAGGCTGACGTGAGGAGCAGGAGTTGACGTGGGGCACATGGACTGTTGTGAGGAACATGGGCTGACGTGAGGAACATGAGCTGACGTGAGGCGCAGGAGCTCACATAAGGAACAGGAGCTGACTTGAGGTAAACCATGACGACACCAGTCAACTCAGTCACCCTGGCCGCCACGCCAGGCTGGGTGATCGACCGAGCTGGATCAGCTGGTCGGCTACTCACCATAGCCGTTACGCCAGGCTGAGTGATCGGCGGAGCTGGGTCAGCTAGTCGGCTACTCACCCTGGCCGCCACGCCAGGCTGGGTGATCGGCCGAGCTGGATCAGCTGGTCGGCTACTCACCCTGGCCGCCACGCCAGGCTGGGTGATCGGCGGAGCTGGATCAGCTGGTCGGCTACTCACCCTGGCCACCACGCCAGGCTGGTGATCGGCCGAGCTGGATCAGCTAGTCGGCTACTCACCCTGGCCGCCACGCCAGGCTGGGTGATCGGCGGAGCTGGATCAGCTGGTCGGCTACTCACCCTGGCCGCCACGCCAGGCTGGGTGATCGGCCGAGCTGGATCAGCTAGTCGGCTACTCACCCTGGCCGTCACGCCAGGCTGGGTGATCTGCCGAGCTGGATCAGCTAGTCGGCTACTCACCCTGGCCGTCACGCCAGGCTGGGTGATCGGCGGAGCTGGATCAGCTAGTCGGCTACTCACTCTGGCCGTCACGCTGGCGTTCCTGTCCAGCAGCTTCTGCGCCACCGCCGTGTTGCCCGTCTTGGCCGCTAGGTGGAGCGGAGTGTCGCCGTGATGGTCGGGCAGGTCCACGCCCCGGCCCTCGGCCTGCAGCTGGTCAGCACACCAGCAGGCGATGTCCACCTGGGGGAAGGTCATCTACATGTCGGCTGACAGCACACCGTTAGGTAGTCTCCACCTGGCAGATGGTCACCAGCTTGTCAGGTGACAAGGACGCTAGCAAGCAACAGACGGTGATGTCCACCTGGACGAGAAGTATCGATATGGTAGCTGGTCAGCATAGGGTGAATAGTTATATACATATCATTTGTAGACGCATATTGGATGGTCGTACAAGAAACTGACGTGAGGATGCGAAGACATGCCTCAAATGGGCAGAAATAAGAAAATTGGTGCCAATTCATGGTCGTCAGCTTTAATTGCAGAAAGTGCATAATATATGCAAGTGTTCCCAGAGCACGTGCAATCATATCAAGAAAGTCGGCTGAGCACATCCTTAACTGTCTACATTTTAGACTTCTGAACGATCACAAGCTGCCGCTCATTCTATAATTCAATGGAGGAAAAGCAAATACTAAATAATTTCAAAGAAGCTCCTTGGGTTCTTTTACGACGCATTCAACTGCTATATTTTTTAAAAATAAATATTTAATCCGAATTGTTGCTGGGGTGGCTTGAGGAACCAGGGTTCTATTGCTAAGCAGAGCTTGTTGCGTGAACCCTGGCTCCACCACCCGATCCATGAACTCAAGTTAAACGGCAGAATTTAGACCGAAAGTTTAACGTGCCGCCAATGCACCGACACGGCCGCCCGGTAGCTCGTCCCCGGCCTTATCGGGCCAGCTGCCAACTGACACTCCCGGCCGGGGGCTAAATGCGAGCGCGTGAAGCGACTCGAACCCTGTGTTGCCAGCACAGGGGAGACCAGTGCAGGCCAGCGCTCTAACCAACTGACCTACCGGGGCGGCAGATTTTGTAGCGTCGTCAACCTCTCACGCCGATTGGCCATGGGTAGACTCAGTAATCCCGTCGGTTGCAGGATGCGAACCGATAATCTTGCGATCAAGATTCCATTACCCGAATGAGCTAACGCAGCCCAAAAAGGAATGTTAACTACTCTTCTCTACGGCATACTAAAAATTGAACCAAATTTTGGTAGCGGAAAACATCCGTCATGCAATTTTGGCAACTCTGCACAAGCACCCATGGCGATGGAGACGTAAGTGCGCACTCGCATGCAATGAGGATTCCTTATTATCTAAAGCTATGCAACAAGTGTGCGAGGTTTGTCTGTGTGGAGAAGGCAGAGGCGGGAAGTGAAACAGACTAATGAAAGCTATTGTCAAACGCATGCAAATTAAACGAAAACGGTATGTTTCTTCCCCAATTCCTCAACATCGATATCTAATTCTTGTTAATTTTGTTCATCTTATCTGATAGTCCCGAGAATGTCATTTTCCCAACCGGATTGACGAAAATAATCTGGGATGATATGCTTGTATGCTTGGTTCTTTCTGATCGTTAACTCTTGCACTACGCTACACAACAGAAAATTAAAAGCCGAAAGAACTATAAATATAGATCACACCACCTGCTCACGTCTATAGCAGAACACCACGAGCAAGGCTACGCTCGCTAGTTGATGTCAACATCCATCATGGCCATCTAAGAAGCAAGACTTCCGAACTAGATGTCAGTTGATGAGGTATTTTGCGCCAAGTCCACCAGCCGAGGGCAGGTGTCAGTGTTGTCCAGCCAGCGGCGGGTGCACGGCGGAGAGGTCCGTGTGCACCCGGTGGCCGCCGACACCGCGACATTCCAATGTCATCGGTCGTGTTGCAGTCGGCGCGGAGCGAGGGAGGGGAGGGTGCGGCTTCCGGCAGCGACACCCCCACCTGTCGGCCGACCCATACTGGGCTCACGCCGACCCTCGGCACACCCAACACCTGCTGACCGCTCGCTGAATATTGCATAGATATCATCGCAGCTGTGCAATCGCTGGTGTCCGCCTGCTGCCACGGTCCAACGGATCTCGTCCGGCTTCTGCGGTACTCCATGCAGTGCCCACGTCCGGTGGTACTCCACATGGTGTCCCACGTCCGGTGGTACTCAATACAGTGCCCACGTCCGGTGGTACTCCACATAGTACTATACGTCCGGTAATACTCCACATAGTACTATACGTCCGGTAGTACTCCACATAGTACCCAACGTCCGGTGGTACTCCACATAGTACCCCACGTCCGTTGGTACTCCACATAGTACCCCACGTCCTGTAGACCTCCACATAGTGCCCCGTGACCGGTTGCCATGGTACTGGATAAATGTATGCTACAAGATTATCCAGTATTAACAGTAAGACAGCGAACACTGGATGGAGATCCAGTGTTCGCTGGCTGAGTGTTCGCTGTAGTTCCCTGGCTGAGAAAGTCGGCTGGCTATAGGCCAAACTAAGCTGAGGGATACGACACTGGGACGGCCATCTAAGCCGCCTGGACGGACAGCTAAGCTCCAGGCAACAATCATTCCGGTGAGCTGGAAATACCGGTGAGCTGAAGCCATGCCGACGAGCTATGCTTATTCCCGCGGGCTGGAATTACACCGACGAACTAGATTTATGTTGGCGATCTAGAATTGTGCCGGTGAGTGAAATTTTTCGGGTAAGTAGAACTAAGCGGGTGAGCTACAGCTATTCAGTTGAGGTAGAATCATGTGGGTGGGCATGATTATTTCGGTGTGATGAAACGATACTGGTGAGATGGAATTTCCGACCAGCATATTCCGCATATTTGTCGAGAGTCACTGTTCGCCAACACGCGTCATCCAATTACTGCTGGAACGCATTATGGATTGCTCCGAATACATTGCAGCAACTGATTCTGGGACATGGGTCACTGACCACTACCCACTACACGTGGCGCGAATAAATGAAGCAGTCGGACTGAGGAAAAGCTATGATTCTAGCAGACATGACAGCTTGTGTCGGCCGTGAGATTGTTGGAACGGAACTAACGATGGCACGAATATTAACTGCGTGAGGAATGCAAAACAAAACTTGCGTTGATTTTCAGCGAAACTGGATCAAACGTTCGCTGGTGTGCAAAACATTGGTGACGATTGACGAAGAGCTCACAGATGGATTTTTTAAACATACAGACGAATCACGAAAAGGAATGAGTCCCATAATAGATGTAACATCGTGGATGGATCGGAGGCATATGTTCCACAAATCTGTTTGATTGCAATCATACGTACTATTGGACAAAATGGCGTTGACCTCTACACTTCTCACTGGCGATTCTACACACTGACTCTAACTGTCGTGCCCACAAGGTCTCCCTAAATGACACGCCCGCCGCAGGAAGAAGCCCAACGGGAGGCTGCCAAAAGCCCCTGAGTGTGATGTCAGAGACATCCACACCACTCGTAGACTCACAAATGACTCGGGAGTTCTGCCCGGACTTCATCGGAGCCCGGAGTATCAATAGGCGTCGAGAGCGGAGTGACTGGCGATTGGGTGACTTGCAGATTATTAGGACTTCAGAACACTTGTCAGTGGCTAACGACTCATAAGATAATGGAACACAGCAGTGCAAGGTGTCGGAGGTGTTGAAGTGGTCATGCTGTACCAGACTCAGACTAATTAGTTAGCTATTCGTGCTTAAGGACCGATGACTGTATGCTGGTTATGCTTCTTGCAATATCAGATCAGGCGGAAATTGGGTTATTATTTACCAGCAACACTGGGTGCGAAGCAATATTTCATCAGGTTTCGCTTAGTGAACCCTGTTATCAGGGTATGTTGGAGTGCTAACAAATTGCTCCATTAAAAAATAGATCAATTCACTGTAATTTGTAGGTGTAGTTTTATTGGAGCGTTCAATTCTTACATTAACGATCCATTCCTATCAAGGAAGAATACTGTTTTATTGAATTAAAGCCGCACAGAGTGTTCACATCGCTAAGTTAAAGATCAGCGTTTTATGATATTATCCTCATGCAAAAAAATTCAAGAACAACTCACACAAATCCCTGCGGATATATATCGAGGATGGACTATCTTCAGCCAAATGCAACGTAAACAATTTTGGCCAGAAATTTCGGTTCCATGCGCTTCACGTGAGACTTCCCATGCACTCGTTTTTTGTGTGCAATCTAAGTTGCACTGCTAACGCACACATCCCTCCCCACAGACATGCGAACAAACACTTGCCGACAGTTTACTTCCATTACATTGCATGTGCACTTTTTCATGACTGGCAAGATCTTCGAGTGTCAGGAATTCCAGCGACAAACGTACATATGTGTATGCTTGCTATCCAAACATCAGACATGAAAAATGCGAGGGAGCTTTCCGCAAATGCGAGAGAGAGAGAGAGAGAGAGAGAGAGAGAGAGAGAGAGAGAGAGAGAGAGAGAGAGAGAGAGAGAGAGAGAGAGAGAGAGAGAGAGAGAGAGAGAGAGAGAGAGAGAGAGAGAGAGAGAGAGAGAGAGAGAGAGAGAGAGAGAGAGATATAGAGAGAGAGAGAGAGAGAGAGAGAGAGAGAGAGATATATATATAGATATATATATATATATATATATATATATATATATATATATATATATATATATATATATATATATATATATATATATATATATATATATATATATATATATATATATATATATTATATATATATATATAGATATATATATATATATATATAGAGAGAGAGAGAGAGAGAGAGAGAGAGAGAGAGAGAGAGAGAGAGAGAGAGAGAGAGAGAGAGAGAGAGAGAGAGAGAGAGAGAGAGAGAGAGAGAGAGAGAGAGAGAGAGAGAGAGAGAGAGAGAGAGAGAGAGAGAGAGAGAGAGAGAGAGAGAGAGAGAGAGAGAGAAAGGAGAGAGAGAAAAGAGAGATGTCCGCAAATGCGTGTGTACATGCACACACCTTGAGCGGGAAAGTCGGCACTAGTCTTTGAACTTAGATTGCAAAAAGACCTGCGGCATCTTTAGGCAGATTTGTCTCCGTTAGCTTAGGCTGAGGATGGCCCATGCTTTGATTTTTTTCCTCACTGGCTTTACTCGATCTTTTCAGCATGATGCCACGCAATCCTTCCAAACATTAAAACACTTGCAACTTTGAACTGCTAATTGAGCATGAAACTCCGCGGCGCACTGTGCGAACGAACACGGGCAGCAATTATCCTGTCAATTGGTTTGATACATGACTTCATCTAAGGTGCACTGGATTCATCCGGAAGCGTTTTCTTTGCGTGGCTCATGTCGATGCCGAAACAGCCCGCGAATACGCGCCGTGTGCCCGTTTCTGTTATCAGTTGTCCTATTGGGGGTAATCACTTCATACCCGGCACCCAGCGGGCGAAACGGAGAGTGTGACGCACCAGGTCCTGCACTGCCGACTGGGGAGGAGAGGCACGCCGGCGCACTGTACAGCCGACGGCAGTTCCACGAAGCCGAACGGAGCCGTCGGTTCAGGCACGCACGACGCTGCCGCCGCCGGCGCCGTCCGCCTGGACGGGAGGTCGGTGCGCGGCGTGACGTCAGCGAGTTATGACGTCAGCGTCGTGCAGGGCAGTCGGCGAGCCTGGGCACGCTCGTGTCGGTGCGCCGAGTCGGGAGTGCGCAGCTGCGACTCGCCTGCCCGGACTGCGTGGCCGATAGCCCTGTGTCGGTGGGTCGGGTCGGAGGTGCCCGTCCACGACTTCGCAGAATCACTCCGCATTCTTTGCGTAGCTTAGTGCTGGTACTGATGATAAATGTCGTGCTTTCGTGCAGGCGCGTGTGAGCTCGTTGCAGGGGGAGTCAGTACGAGTGCATGGAGGCAATTTTTGAACAGGACCAAGGGATGATGCAATGATGCATCGAGCCAGCCACGATCTCCTTTGCGCCTAGGTGAAAGCTTATTCGTATGAAGCCATACGAGAACGTCGTATCGGACCGATTTTGCACTTTACCCAGCCAAAAGATTCAAGAAAATTGCATGTTAGTCATATCACTGCCATCAAATGCTATCGGAGTCATGGCGGTTTTGGTCATTTGAGGACCGGTAACAAGGCACACGTGAGTCGGAACTAGCAACTTTGACACAGAACACTCCTGCATTTGCATATACACACATACATACATATATATATACATATGCATACATGGGTGTAACCACAGTTTCGAAATTTGGGTGGGGGGATAAACCAGGGATGCGAAAAGTTTGGACAAGACAGAGGGGTACCCGAAAAAAGTCCTTGGATTTAAGTCACTTCTTTTTAATGCCTAACTTTAAGATTTGCTTTAAGATTGCTTGATAAGATTTGTTAAATATGTCATTTTGCGGACAAAAATGGGTAACTTTTCAGCATTAGGTGTATTCCTAGGAAATTGTTCTTCAAAATGCCATGTTTGCCATGCCATGTTCATGGCAAGGTTAGGTTGTGTTTTTTTTTAAAGCATTTCCATCATGGGCTATTGCCTGATACCAGGTGTGAGTACATTAGGGCGACGAAAAAATACGAGGCGACAAAAACAATCGGTTTGCTTAAGACTGCCCATGACTCTCCCGAATGATCTTGAAGATACCAAAGGGCATCCATTGTCACGTTTGTTCAAAGTACATCAATATATGCGCAAGGGAATGCAACCTAAGACTATAATAAAGCATGGCAATAATGCAGAATTGTTGCCTGGCAAAGCACAATTTTCCACCGAAGCGAAGACACAAGATGGCCAAGGTTCATGTCATTCAAGAATGGCCTGGAATCAGAAATTTGTAGCGTTTGCTGCTGAAGTATAATTTTACGGCGATCATACTCAGATAGCTGAGGCTTGGAGGACATGGGAAAAATTGAGGGGGACAAATCGCCACTTTTAAGAAATTGGTTGTGGGGGACATGTCCTCCAGTGGTTACATCCATGTATATATATATATATATATATATATATATATATATATATATATATATATATATATATATATATATATGTATATATATATACATACATATATATGTACATGTATATACATATATATATATATATATATATATATATATATATATATATATATATATATATATATATATATATATATATATATATATATATATATATATATATTATATATATGTATATATACATATATATATATCTGCGTCGCAGCTAAAATCGAGCGTTGCATCAAGCCAACCAATGTTTATTGGCATCAGACATGTAGTGAAATGTATACACATTGCACACCATTCCACAAAATAATGTCAGGCCAACGACATATCTTCTCTTACTCACATACGTTATGCACCTGACAGCCAATATCCAATGGGTAAGTCTGAAATACTGTGCTGCTCTACATTGCTTCAACTTCCTCGAATGTTGGATAACACGGCTGATGTGCAGCAGCCATACGTGGTGAACATATTTTTGCAAGTAATGCAGCTATAAATCTAGCTTGCACTGCTATCAAACCAACTATATTCAAATTCACATGGCTTACTCAATTTTTCAATCCAGCTTCTTCATTTGGTACCCTCGGCCTCTAGATTTACAACAGCAGATTGACTGTCGATCTTCCACGTATGGTAGCAGGTAGAAGGCACCGGGAACTATTAATCAAGAATAATGCAACAAGTGATTCAAAACCTGCATCCCTCATCCACCATATTTAGCAATATCGGAAAATTTTGCATGCACGGAAAGCATGCTTGCTGCACGTGTTAAAGACAGCGCCGGAACTTATCGTCCTTGGTGCTGGATAAATGAGCACTACCTAGAAGAAACAATTTGTATTAGTCCAAAAGTCACATCCACATCAGGCGATGAGCGTCATGGTGCCCTTTTGTGCAAAATAAATATGTGAATATAACCAGATGTGGACATACCCAGTTGGTTACAAATAGCTTCCGAACTCGGGAATGCTGATCTCAGACCTACAGGTTGTCAGGATGATACTACTTCAGCATACAATGGTATGCACGCACACAAGGCTATTCAAATGCTGTCACTCCAGGTTGCTCGAATTTTGCTACTTCAGCCCACAATGCTATTTCGACGTTCTTGCACCAGCATAGGGCGACAGTAACGGTGCCGGATGAGCGAAAGCAGGCTAAGGGCCATGATGCTCCCTCCGCGCTTACGGACAAGTGTCATATGTACATCTGCGCTTACGTATATTTGCTTACGTACATTTGTGTACGTACATCTGCAATACGCACATTTGCTTTACGTACGATTGTCGGGTTACCAGAATTTCATAATTAAATTGAACACATGGCGACAATTCAGCAGCTGCAGCTCATAAAACAACCAGCTGCAACGGATGTTGGGTACAATATTACCGAAAGCAAGCGCAATTACCGAATCTAGCATGCGTATTTTATTCTAAAAGGCACAATGCCAACTTGTGGAATTAGCATAGGTGCTACGCTGTGTCGTGGCCAGCCTACCATTTTTGTCCCACAATCTTCTCGCTCAACTTCTGCCGAAAAATTGTAAAGATCTGCATCCTCCATCGGACCTCGCATCAACGATGCGACGGTCTGGCCTCGGGGCACGCAGGTCGCATGACATGACGACATAGCTACGTGATCGACGGTTGGATGGCTTGTCCTTCAGCAGGTGGTGCTGGGACAGGTACCAGCCAAATTCCAGCAGAGGCTTTTTTGTGTGAATAACAAATTCGTGTAATTCAATGAAACAATTGTGGCAAGAACTGGCGAAAACCGAATGTACAGATCAGCTATAATTATTCATGAAGGTGAAACCTGAATGACTTAGCATATGAAATGCTTTAACAAAAACGTGATAAGAGTTTGAAAAGTAGGATAGTCTGGCCGAACAGGGCGGGGTCATTCTGATAAACTCTCGTTGTACCTAGGCGAGTTCCTCAGGTACCTCAGATATGGTGAGCTCCTGAGGTACCTGACAGGCATCTGTTGAAGGCGAGTGGAGGTTGTGGCGTGATATGATGTGATGGCATGATGCAACTCCAAGTGCGAAGGTTCATTGCACGAGGTCAGTGCCCTGTGCGTGCAGACTAGTAGGGAGAGGACTCGTCGATGCCGGCCCACACCCGGATCACGTACACACAGCTACCTCTGATTGAACAACAGTGACGACGCGGAATGTGCTCATTTGATATACAAAATCTTTAATAGAACGGGCAATAAGGGCGAAGTTACCGCGATAAAATGCGTCCGATCAGCCTTACCAGCGCGCCAGCTAAATGAGGGTCGCACCCCGTACATGCAAGATAAAAGGCCTGCATTATGACTCGTCAGAAGAGTGGCCGCCGGCTCCGCCTTCGCTGTGTCACATGCCTACGGCCCAATCCTTCAGCATGACTTGCCTCGGCGGCCGCGGCCGTCGCACAGTCAGGAATGGCCGCGTGCGGCTCCTCCTGAGGAGGCCGACAATCGAGCAGGCGAGGACGATAACGCCGGGCCGACAGAGACGACCGAGACAGACTGCGAGGCGAGGACTAGAGCGTGATAGCGCCGGGCCGCAGACAGACAGACAGACAGCCGAGACAGACAGACAGACCGGCTTCTCCTCCTAAGGAGACCGACAATCGAGCAGGCGAGGACGATAACGCCGGGCCGACAGAGACGACCGAGACAGACTGGGAGGCAAGGACTAGAGCGTGATAGCGCCGGGCCGCAGACAGACAGACAGACAGCCGAGACAGACAAACAGACCGGCTTCTCCTCCTAAGGAGGCCGACAATCGAGCAGGCGAGGACGATAACGCCGGGCCGACAGAGACGACCGAGACAGACAGACTGCGAGGCGAGGACTAGAGCGTGATAGCGCCGGGCCGCAGACAGACAGACAGACAGCCGAGACAGACAGATAGACCGGATTCTCCAACTAAGGAGGCCGACAATCGAGCAGGCGAGGACGATAACGCCGGGCCGACAGAGACGACCGAGACAGACAGACTGCGAGGCGAGGACTAGAGCGTGATAGCGCCGGGCCGCAGACAGACAGACAGACAGCCGAGACAGACAGACAGACCGGATTCTCCAACTAAGGAGACCGACAATCGAGCAGGCAAGGACGGGAGCACGATAGCATCGGGCCGACAGAACGACAGCCGATACAGACAAACTGGGAAGCGAGGACTGGAGCACGACAACGCCGGGCCGACAGAACGACAGCCGGGACAGGCAGACTGGGAGGCGAGGATCTGGGACCGGCAGAAAGGCAAAAAAACAGGAATACAGTAAAAAGGCAGGAGGGCACTGATATTGGCAGTCGAACAAGCGAGGACTGGAGGACGATAGTGCCGAACTGACCGGCAACCGATAACTGGCGGACGAGGATGATCCGGGACCAGCAGAAGGGCAAACGCATGGATGCAAGAGAACGACAGGACACTGAGATTGAGAGATGAACAAGATAGGACTTGATGAGAAGATCGAATCGACAAACGAGCAGACAAGGACCGGAAAACCAGGAGCCGAGACCGGAGGGAGAGCAAATAACTAGGAGAGGCAGCCGAAAGGATATTGAGACTGACAGACATGCTAGGACGGCGGTTACATCGAATGCTAAATGAGGAAGAGGAGATGAGGACAGCAAAATGTATTAACAATCTGTCCCTGTATATTCCTCAACATTTCGTAGTAATAGTGGTGGTTTTCGGCTCAAGCCATGCAAACCGCATGAACTCTCTACGAACATTATCAGGTAGGGCAATGACACAGAACAGCGACAATGTAGAAATGGAAATTAGGCAAGGAGGCATGGGACATGGAATGGTGTCAGACATGCTTTGCATTTTGCATGCATTCACATATTATCCATAAACATATTAATGGGTATAAACCTGTTCAGTACTTCTCGCCGCAAGCTGTTTGTCTTATTGTAAACGTTCGGCTATGGTTAGTCAGATAAGCCGTAGTGATTCTAATGTTGTTCCGGGAATGGTACTAGGCGATGCTCTAATGAGCAGCTCGACAATATATACTTCACTAATCTTCTTGATATCAACGCACGGGTAATTTATAACATGCTCGCGTTTTCTCAAATTGCCATTAATAGTCGAAGAAGGAAAATGACCTGCATAGTTCTTTTTTCTCGCTTATATCACTAGCAGGCCCATGGCCAAGCAAGTTATTCATGGGCCCATGATCAGATCAACGATAAGATGCCAAAACAATGAGTGGCTGTATGCAGAGAATGGACAGCTTTTCGAGCCATGAACAAAAAGTCGTCGTGCCGCTACCAAAACCGCATATCAGCACGAAGTGGCCTTCGCAGTCAGCATTTACATTGTCGGGCGGCTAATCGGCCATCAAGCCATCCTGATGCATTGTACGCCATGTCACGCGCTTTCCGCCGGTCTTTGCAGAGTGCGGGTCAACAATGGGCCCGCGAGCAGCGGCTAATTGCCGCTCGTACAGCCGACGCCGCCTCGCAGGGTATCATGCGCCGGTTGAGGCGCAGCCGGCGCCGTTACTCGCCGCCGTTGCGCCACATTCCAGCGCGCCAACAGCCGCGACAATGCGCGCGTTCTCTACACATCCGCTCTGACGGAGAAAACACCAGCGGTGAGGACGCGAGGTCAGCCGACACTTCCACGCACGTGCTTGGCTTCCGGTCGGCCGGCAGTGTTTCGGAGTCGTGTTACGTGGTGGTCGTTTCTGGTCGGTGTGCGGCGCGCGCCGCCGGTCGATAGTTCCACCGTCCGGCGTCGGACGAGCCGGCCAGTCGAACCGTGGCCGCCGCTGCATACATAATCCGCCGCTCGCTCATAACGGGTATGCAAACGGCCTGCTCCGCGTCCGTCCGGCCGGCCGACCGTGTGCCGCCGATCGCCGCCACTTCCTGTCGGCACGTGCGTGCGCGACCCCCGGCGACCCGACCTGGCGGAGAAAGTCGCCGGCCGGCACGCAGCCTCTCTCCGGCGCGCGGCGCGCCTGCGACAGGTCAGCCGGGGTGGCGCGCCGAAGGCTCGCCGTCGGTCGGCCCCGGTCGGGTCAGGCGCGCCGGCCGACGGCCGCCACACGCGCGTGTTGTTCTGGCCGCGACGACTGCCGGGTCGCCGGGGTCACGAGACGCCAGCCGGTGCAGTGTGGCACGCCGAGGCTGCATCGGCCGCCCAGCCCAAGCTCGTCGGCCATGTGAAAGGTCAGTTTCTTCGGCGAAACGAGGCCGTTTCGGCGGTTCGCGGCGTGAATCAGACGACTGTGTCGACTACGTGCTCGCCTACTGGGAATGATGGACAACTAAAGCGATCCGTTTCATGGGTGGAAGGCAACTCGGGTTGGTGCAACCTTGATGAGGGCAATTTTTAGTATGACGGATCTAAGGTTTCCAAATTAATAGAAACTTGCGGTGGAAACCTTTCAAACCTTAGAATAAAAACACGCACTTCACGCAGACGTAACAATTCTAGGAAGGCTCAAAATTATAGTTTAAAATATTAAGCTTGCGGTGAGCTTAGCATTTTAGGAAAATTATGTACACCTAAATGAGCTACTCGGCACTTACCTGTGTTCATGTTTTCACGGACTTGGAATATAAGTAACCATCAACTCGTCCTGTAGGCCATGCTCAAGTACTGTTCTCACATCAATGCTCTTAGTTGATAGCGGCTGCATTTCGACATAGCCTCTTCAGGGAGCAATTCTCATCCAGCCAATTTATCGCTATTTCGGTAAGAGAGAAAATCAAGCAACTTCATCATATTTTCTAGGGCACAAAATTAATGTTTTATGCCTGGCGCACCGGGCCAACGGAATGCCACCAACCGGCGAGCCAAGACCCAACGCGAACCAGCGTCGGCAGCGACCGGGGTGTCGTTTCCGAGCCAAAACCCAGCGATGCTCACCGTCCCAGCCCAGTCCAGGAACTGAGGCGGCGTCTCCCCGGGCACCGTGTCAGAACTGGCACGCACCCAGCTTTGGCTGAGCAGGCGTTTGAATACGTCGGCATCAGACGGATCATATGTGATGATTGAGAATTTGAGATGAAGAGGATCCGACTCTGCACAGTTACACGAGTTCCGCGAGTTCAGATCGATGGACGCGTGGCTGACATTTTATCGGACCGGTATCGGCCGCGGAGGAGCACCGCACGTCACAGTGGCTCGGCTATTCCGGCGTGTGGCCATCACGTGGTGCTCAGCTTGAGTGAGGATTAGTCCCCACGGTAGCCGAATTCGGTGTCACGATCGTGATGGATCCGCGTTTACCCAAAGCGATGGACCCGTGCCGTTATGGGAACCAAACCAGCCGAGAAGTCACGCCGCGCTTCCGGCCATGGCTGGAGACTCCAGCGAAACACAAGGCAGTAACCAAGAACGGAGACTGCAGCCGAGTACAGGCACGTAACCGCATAGCGTGCAGCCCAGTACAAGCAGGTTACTACAGAGAGAGGCTTCCTGTAGTTGCATGGGTGTTGTTGCTGTCAACGTATATATCGTAGCTGTGACTTCCTATTGCAGCTGTATCTTCTTACTTATCTCATTACAAGGGTTATGGCGCCAGAGCTTTCTGAATGGCCCTCGAAATCTGCAGTAGCCTTAGCATTATCGCAATGACACTCTTAGTAAAGAAACGGCATGCACATATTATTGCCCTCACAACCTTTTAAATATTTTGTTTTTGGAGAAGTCAAATCCATGCTACATAGTCTACATGCGACACATCAGACGACGATATAGTTACGGGAGATACGAAAATAAAGGTTTTATCCGATAATTTGTGCAAATTCGGTTCCATATCTTTGGAAATTAGTGGGATTTTGCAGCGAATTGAGGTGTTATGTGTATGATCCAGTACGATCAATGATATTTTGCGTAGCCAAAGCCACTGAGATGATACCAAACAGGTATTTGACATAACCAACTGAATGTGCCATTCTGCATATAAACGTACAACTTCATCCCCTCGGCATACAATCTACAGCATACAAACCTCACCATAACACCTTGTTGGAATTGCTTCTCTCATACGTGATTTGAAGTCGTAGAGTGATGTGATGTAGCCTGCCATATTCTTAATTCCGATACATGAGATTGGTTCCAACACACGTCTTGCCGGATGTGGTCAAGGTGTGAGTACGGGAGAGGTGCACATGCAGATAACGGCACCACAACCCAAACAGATGGATGCCTTTGGCCGATAACTCAACGGAGGCAACCATTGTTCACTGTTATCGACCATGCTCATTCGTTCTCTTCCGGTGAAGCACACAACAGAGGAAGCTGCTTATTTTAGCTCTTGATGTGCATAATCGTTACGAACTTGACTTAACGTTAATAATGAGCACGCGTGTTGCCCTTTTGTGCGAGTCATTTTCCGATCTCCCCAGAATGGAAAACTCAATCCAAATGTCTTCATAATACAAGGTGGTCGACCGCTCGACAGGCCCAGCTGGCCCGGGAGCCGACGAGAATAAAAGCGCTGCATCCGGTGCAGTGTCGAGTGGGCGGGGCGGGCGACTTGAGTGAGCGGTGCACCCGCCGGTCGGGTAGCGTGCTGGCCACGCCGGCACCCACCTGTCCGTATTTGGAGGCCGCGTGCAGCAGCGAGCGCTCGCCCTCGCGCGTGAACAGCCGCTCCCGGATGACGGTGTTCTCCACCATCCAGTGCACCACGTCCAGCTTGCCGCACTGGAAACGAGCAGTCGCGCCGGTCAGTCGGTCAGCGTCGGGCGTGCGACACCATCACGCGCCTGCACAGTCGTGCGACACCATCACGCGCCTGCACAGTCGTGCGACACCATCACGCGCCTACACAGTCGTGCGACACCATCACGCGCCTCCACAGTCGTGCGACACCATCACGCGCCTGCACAGTCGTGCGACACCATCACGCGCCTCCACAGTCGTGCGACACCATCACGCGCCTGTACAGTCGTGCGACACCATCACGCGCCTGTACAGTCGTGCGACACCATCACGTGCCTGCACAGTCGTGCGACACCATCACGCGCCTACACAGTCGTGCGACACCATCATGCGCCTATACAGTCGTGCGACACCATCACACGCCTGCACAGTCGTGCGCCGGGCGTGCGACACCGGTCACAGCCGGCCACCGTCGGAGCGGCCGGCTGCGGCTGAGAGACGACAGCCGCTCAGCCGCCACTCTCCGCAGCGCAGCCGTGTTGTGACACGACGTCAAACACAGGCAAACCGCCGACGTACAGAAGGCAGCCGGGAGAACTGGCGCGAGTCGGCAGCCAGTTCACGAGCCAGGGATGTCCAGCTGGGTCCACCTCGCGCCGGAACGCCGGCGCGCGGCCAGCTCGGCATGTACAGATCATTACTCAGCAGATGGCTGGATAGCGCGCACTCGGAATTCAGGCGGTGATGGGCCACGACACACAGGTCACCAGGTCACACGTGGGTCGCTGGCCCGCTGGGATTGACCCACAAGGAGAGCCCGCAGCTGGTACACGTTGGTGTAGCATGGAAGTGTGACATTATGTGATCAGTGTAAATCGGCAATACGCGCAAACTCTCTGCTCCTTGTCGCTTGTCAATGCGTGTGTTCATATTCAGCTCAACATGTTCCACACAAGGTGATTGGTGACGCATGGGCGAATCATACTTCATACTGTCTTGAAATAAGGCGGCACACAAGTCAATGCTGAAAATGCAGAGGACACACAATATAACTACGCATGAACTACCAAACCGGTGTGAATTGGTCTTCTTGCTGATGCATCTTTAGTCTATTGGTGTCGAATATCGAACCAAGTCCACCAAAATCGGAGTTAATCCATCAACAACGGGCCACAATGCGCACGACTTGCTAGTTAGAGAATCTACAATCCATCACAGTTAATGCAAAATGTAATTTTCCGTATATGTAAGTAGTGACAAGGCCAGTTCAGCTATAGCATGACTGCACAACACCTAGTACGCTCGTGTCACTTTAAGTCGGATCCTCAATGTAGCTAGTTACGTATCATTGTCCATCTTTGCAGGTCTCGCCCCAGATCCGGCTGTGGAGCACGTGTTGCGACATACCTCAGAACAAGATATATTTTCCACTGATGTGTTCAGAATTTTGACCGGTTGTGAGCCGTATGGATTTAGCGCTTTGGCAGCATTCCTCGGACGATCTAGCTTTTCTGCAAACATTACATATGTCCGCGAACAGATGTATGGGACGCAGGCTACTCACAGATGCTTGAACCATCGGTTATAAATACCTTGGCCGCCTGAACTGTACAATTTCCGCAAACGTCGACTCATCTGTCGATTATCAGTTGTTGGTAATGGATCGGCTACTGGCATAGCTGACGACGGGTTAGACGGGATGGACGACGCAGGCATGACACGTTTTGGCGACATTATTTGGGCACCTATCGGAGTCCCCACCAATCGACATAGTTTCAGTTGAACCGAAAGTCGCCGACGGAAGGCATGATTACTAGCGCTCCTCTATGCTCAACCCTGAGGCGAAATGGAGTTGCTGTCCTGGCAGCCGCGCTGAGTAAGCATCAAGCGCGTCACATCTACCGTCCGCAGAGTCCGCCACTCACCCTCACTGTAGCCACACTGAGCGAGCACCAAGCGCGTCACATCTACCGTCCGCGGAGCCTGCCACTCACCCTCACTGTAGCCGCACTGAGCGAGCACCAAGCGCGTCACATCTACCGTCCGCAGAGTCCGCCACTCACCCTCACTGTAGCCACACTGAGCGAGCACCAAGCGCGTCACATCTACCGTTCACGAAGCCCACTACTCACCCTCACTGCAGCCACGCTGGGCGTCATGCCGTGCTTGTTCTCGTCGGCCAGCGCGTCGCTCAGCACGTGGCCGCACGTGCTCACCAGCCAGGCGAGCGCGTCCACGTGACCACAGGCGGCCAGCACGTGCGCCAGGTTGTTGCCGTGGTGGTCGGACAGGTTGCGGATCAGTGTCGGCTCCATCTCGGCCAACGACGAGCGCTGTCGGCGGGAGAAAAAAGCGCGCGGACGTCACCTGGCGGACCGGATAGGCTCGGCCGGCGGCGGTCCCGTCGCCAGCCGGATCCACGCGGGCCCTTCTGCCGGCCCGCCTGAATGGACCGCAGAAAACCGCGGCGTCGTCCGTCCGGCGACAAACATTTTTCCAGATACAAATTAATCCTTGGCGTTGGATTTTCGAGGCGGATTAGGTTGTACTGGTAAATAGTGACGGCGGAATTATAGTGGGGCTAGCCTCACCTGTCAGGGCCTCATTACAAAGCTGGCCGTGATACCAACCCGACGACATATCCAGTCGATTACCTCGAGATCTCTTGTGGAATGTCACCACTTTATCCACAGCTATGTATTCATTGGAAACCTGGCAAGCGCCAAGATGCTCAGCTCGTGCTCCTTATATCACCCCACCGTGTGGCTTCACTACTGATCGAGTGGATACGTGGAAAAGCAGCCGATTATGCCGTACCTCAGATATCTCCATGTGGTGAATCCAGTCACCGAACACTACTCCCTTGTAACAAACATAGCACATTGTGCATCACACCATGTCCATACCTAGCCATCCCTCCCACACACTGCACCAACTCCACCATCATCACCCAGCACGACTTTGGCGCCAATTCTCACCAGCTCGGCGATGCTGCCGCGCCGCGCCACGTCGAAGATGGTGCGGATCCAGTCGGGCGTGCGGCGCACCTCTTGCGGCCGCCGGCCCTTGATCCGGCCGTACAGGTCGTCGAGCAGGTCGTCCCTGTGCCGGAACTCGCCGGCGCTCGACGGCGGCGGCTCGTCGCGGCCGTTGCGCGCCGCCGGCGCCGACGCGGGCGCCGCGGGCGGCGTCGGCAGCTTGCCGCGCACAGCGGCGTTGTTGGCGCCCTCGGCGCGGATGTTGAGCACGGACAGGTCGGGCCGCCGGCTGGGAATGGGCGGCGGCGGGCTGCGCGCCGCCTCGGCCAGCAGGCGCGCGATGATCGCCTCGCGGTCGAGCGGCTCGCCAGCCGCCGGCGCCGAGCCGGCGTCCGCCTCGGAGCGAGCCACGCCGCGCTTGGTGGCCGGCTGCTTGGTGGGTGGCGGGCGCTGCGGCGCCTGCGCCTGCGCCTGCGCCTGCGCCTGTGCCTGCGCCAGGCGCCGCGCCTCGGGCGTGCGTGCCATCTGACTGAGCGTGTCGATGATGCTGACAGCGCGCACCTGCGATGACGCCATGCTGGAGCGCGCCGGAAAGTCGTACAGCTTCTCCAGTGCGGCGAGCTCTTTGTCGTCCAGCTTGTACTCCTCCATCACGTAGTCGCCACGTACGGACGCCGCCGACTGTGGTACGAAGGTCGGGTCGGGTAAACATGGGCGCTTCTAATGCAGCGAATGAAGCACATCGCACGCGTTGTTCGAGAGTTGTGAACTCTCTGTATAATACATTTCCAGCCTGTTATGCCGTTTGCAGCCTGACGGTATGAGAAATGGTTAGTGAAATATCCAGGGGTCAGTTGCAACAAATCGGAGAGCAGCGAACTATGCCCCATGGTTGCTTACCCTGCATATGACCCGGCTACTTACCACGTCCATGGTATGGTTGCTTTCCTCCTTTTCACTATATTTTAAGCGACGAGGTTCTTTAAAATGTCAAGGCGATCAAATTAAATATTCCACCACCGTGGCATATCCATATACAATCACACAAAAGCACTGTCAATGAACGGTGTGAAGTTTAAAAAAATGTATTGAGTCCAAAGCGCTGCATTGTATGCAGGACAATCAGGAGCAAACATCAAGCTTTTTCATCTTTGTAAAAAAGCTCCATTACAGCAAATGTTAGTGCCTTCAACGAAAGAGTCAAAGAAATGTCGTTCGTCCGCAACAAAAATAAACGGGAACTGTTTAGCGTTTCCTTTTATAACGACAGAGCTGCTGGGCTCCGAAGTTAGGTCATTTTTTTTAAACGTACCGTGGTACGTTACAAAGGATACGAACCGGGTCGATGGCACCTCTTCTCCAGTGACAACCAGGCCTGGTGGCACCTCCAGAGCGGTGCCACCATTTCTGCTGAGCCACCGCTTCTGTGAGCCGGAGTCACACACGGCGCGCCGGGTTTGGCGCCGAGTTTGGCGATGCACGCAACTTGTCGCCACTCGAGCCCACTGTCGACTCACAGGACACGGTGCCCAACGCTCACCCCTGCATCGGTTATCGACACGGTGCTAATTGAACGAGTGACTTCGGCTGCTCTTCACAAGTCCTAGAACCATCAGACCTTGCTGGAAATTAACCGCCACAGGTCGGCAGCCAGCAGTGCTCGATAGCACGGTGCACCACGAACACAGCCACACGTGTTGCATTCGGCTCCGTTGGAGGCAGGACAGAGCGCCCGTCTGGACTCAAACGTTGAGGCCAAGAGACACTGCCTTCTGAGCGAGCGTGACGCTTGAGCTAGAAAACAACACTTCGTGGTAGCCGCTCGCGCCTGCGATGGCAGCTGCTTCTAGATAGGCAACGGCTGTCGCTCGCCTCGTCTGCCACCGTAGGGACGTCGACAGGGGACGCCATGCGAACGATGTATCGTTTTACCATGGCTCTCGCAATCAATGCGGCATCATTTCGCTTCGGTAGGTCCCACGCCGACCGATTACAAGTAGGAAGGGAATTCTGCAGCCATACTGCACTTCCAGCTCAACACCCCTCGATCACAAGAAGAGCTCGCCAACCACGCGGCTAATGACCGAAATGGACTACGGCACTCCGCGATTCCCATCGCCCATCGTGCACGCCTCGCTCGTTCCATGCACGCCACATACGTGCCTTACGTTTCCTTGCGCCTCGGGCATAACATAGCTTGATAAGCGGCAATAACAACGAGCTGAGGAATCAGCAAATAAATACGGGGCACACGGAGGTCGTCAACGAGTCATGCAAGTGAACGCAGCCGCTTCATGTAATAAGGAGCCTTTTTGTTAATGTAGACGTTGCATGCTTTAGTGCTGGTAGCCAATTAGATGCTCCTTCCAATCCGAGGTTGGCCATCTTGAAATCTGGCGCCTGTTCTCGAGCGGCATTTCCCATGCGGACCCTGAACCTTGACCCGGCCATCACATGGCGAATTCCAGTTCAACAGAATATTCTGCCTGGGGTGGAGCGGAGCGGGTAATAATTTTCGTGTCGTGCAACTCGGCGTGATTCGCCCGCCCACCGACTGGGCTGATGCAGCGCCCAGGGCCTGCGTTTCACCGGTGTTTAAGAAATAATGCACCTCCAGCTATTTGGACGCACATTCCTAACCCTTTGCCACATAGCTTGTGGGCCGTTGTCTGGTTGATCTGTGGACTGTAACAATCGGCCGCTGGGCTCGTGCTGTCATTACTGCTGTGATTGTCTGCCACATTGCTCCTCCGGTCACGTCTTGTCCCTCGTGTTGTTTATATTACACACCATCTCGCCGCGTACTTATCGTGGTACCTCCATCACCAAATTTTAATCTTCATTTAGTCACGCGATTGTTTTCTATCCGAACTCTGGCATTCACGTAGTCAATAAACCTCACGCTGGCCACCAATTCACTTTTTGCCTAAAATATTTTTTTTTGTCGGGAACTTCTTTAAATTTCTCTAAGCCTATATGCACTCTCGTATACCTATATAACTTATATAACTCTCTCTTTCTTTCTCTCTCTCTCTCTCGATTTTTAATTCGCCGCCTCCGTTATGACACAGATTGCACTGCATTTTGTCTTGCTGTCCCGGCCTCGTGTCGTTCTCACTTCGCTCCTACCTTGTACCGTATCTCTTACCTTGTGCTTGCCGTGCGTGCGGGCCGAACAAGTGCAGGAGACTGTGTCGGCATCGCGCTCCAGGCAGAGGATGTCCTGAGGCAGCGTGCGGCAGTGACAGCCGCGACCTTGACTCGACCGCGAGCGTGTCTCGCGGCTGACCTTAGGCACGTGCGTCTGTATGAGTCCGGCCCTCAGGCCAGCTGACCGGCGGCCGGCCGACCAGTCGGTGCTGCTGTCACCTGTGCGCAGGAGGAGGCTCGGTCAGCTCGTCGGCCAGCCCGCTGTCATCCTGACTGACACGGCCGATAAGGAGAGCATGCGGAGGGCGAGCAAGGGCTGGGGAACGATGTGCCGATGTGCGCACGGTGTCGCCTGCAGTAGACTTCGGTAGAGTCCGGCATCACCTGGCGGGGTCTGAGAGGGATGCACTCGAAGGAAACAACAACAGGGTCCGTCGCGCTGTCCAGGCGGGAATCGCGTGGTCACACTATTTCAACCAGACAAGAGCAAAAGACGATACACATGACTTCATGATCACGAACACAGGGCCGCTCCGTGGAAGCAGTGGACTCAGCAGCGCCCATTCCAGCCGCACGCCCGTGGCGGTTTCGATCGACTGTGACGTTACCGCCACCTATGGCAGCCGCACGCGCCGCGAAAAGACGCCCGCGAGACCGCATCGAAACCGAGATCAAGCGACTCACGCATGTGGCCGGCGCCGGCCGCTGGCGCCGGAGCCGAGCTGGGCCGCTTCCCTACCCGGCGGCGGGTCGGCAAGTCGGCGGGACGGCCGGGCGGCTGCGGATGGAACGCAGTGCCACCCGCGCGCACGGTCGGTAATTGAGTGCACGGCGCCGACATGCGATGGCCGCGCGGCGATCGGAGCCGCGCAGATCAGAGGACGCCGGCCGGAGCCGTGACGTCGCCAGCGTGTGAGCGGCACAGGCAGCGCCCGGGGGTCACGGTCGCCTCGCCGACACGTCGAGAGAATCTCGCGCCGCCAGCAGGCAGCAGGCGGGTGGCGCGACCGCCGCGCGCGCGCGCGACACCCGTTGCGCACGTGACGACAGCGCGCAGCTTAAGTGACGGCCGGCCGGCGTCCACCTGGACCGTCGGCCGTCGCAGTTTCCGTCCCAGATTCCATATCCCGCCGGGCGGCGCAGATGCGCGCCGGCAAACTAATTTATCGGCATTAATTGCGCCTAATTATACATTGAAGCGGGCGATGGACGCAGTGCGGCCGGGCCGGTCTCCGTGTGTGCCTCGCCGGCCGCCGGCCGCCATTCCTCGCTCAGCTGTGAGATGCCGCCGCGGCAGGACGCGCTGTGGACGCTCGCCGCCCGGCGCCCATGAGAGCCGCCCGCGGAACCACCGCAGTAACGCGGCACCCGTGGCGAGGCGAGACAACAGCGGCATACGTTGGTGAGAGTTCATCTGGAATGATGCCGGCCTTCACGCCGCTTCGACTTCGACAATGCACCGTACCGCAATATATGGGGGGGGGGCGTATAGACGATTTATAGACAATTCGCTTCAACAGAGTTGTCATCGTTTGACGGCGACGCGTGTTCCGCATATTTTACCGATCGCTATGTGGGAGACTACACCTGCCCGGGCCACTCGCAGTCGACCAGAGCGTCGACGCGCGCCACAGGAGGCGTCGCCGAGGATGGCGTGTCGAGGCCCGGAAAACTGGGCAGCCACCAGGACATCGGGGCCGGCGCCGGCCCGGGGCCACCGCCGCCCGAATCGGCACAAACATCGTGGGAACCGGCCGAACGGGCCGCCGCTGCAGCGCGATTGGGCGGCCGGCGGCAGTCGCTCGTGATACGTCACCATCAGACGAAAAACTGCATAGCAAGACGGTTCGGTGAGCAGGCCACCTAGCGTCGGCACAAATGCCGTGCACAGTTCGGCCTATTTTGCTGCTTAATGGGGGTTATAAAAGCTGGCGTCCAGTGTAGCGACTCAGTCGGCTGACCAAGTTTATGCTGTCGCCATGATTATAATGAAATCGCCAGGTAGTTGCGTGACCGAGAAAAAGGAAACGGGGTTTTCGCTTTCAAAAATGCAGCTAGGTACGGTCCGACACGAACCCGTCTCGCGGGAATTCATCGACGGGGCCTCCTGGCTCCTTTGTCGCTGGGACAATTAGCATGCACCCGAGCATGCCGGCGGTGCCTGGGACAATTGGCATACACCCGCGCATGCCTGCGGCGCCTGCGACAATTGGCATGCCGGCGGTGCCTGCGACAATTGGCATGCACCCGCACATGCCGACGGCGCCTGCGACAGTCGGTCAGATCTCGGACGTCTCGGCCATGCCCCCGCAAGCGGCGCTAATCCCGCCACTGGGCTCGGCTCGTCTGTGACACAAATGCCGGGACACTCGATCGCCGAGGCGATCATGTCGCGCACGAGCCGATCTCGGCCGAGATACGCCGCTCATCCGCTACGGCACCGACCGGGCGCCGGCCGACACCCCCCCCCCCCACCGACCCCCGGATGAGCAGGCCTCGAGCCGGCCTCTTTGGAATGCCAGACACTGAATCCTCACGAGTGGCCATGTGGGACCTTCTGAATGGAATCCCAACGGCTAACCGCATTGGTCCGCTGGATTAATTTCCGAATCAGTGATTAATTGAATCAGTCAGCATTACTCGCCTCCTAAGCCATCGACACCAACTCCTCCACCCACACCAATCGACACCGACTCCTCCACTCTCGCTCATCAGCATCGACTCCTCCACTCTCGCCCATCGGTACAGACTCCTCCACTCTCGCCCATCAGCATCGACTCCTCCACTCTCGCCCATCGGTACAGACTCCTCCACCCTCACCCATCGACATCGACTCCTCCGTCCTCACCCATCGCCACAAAAGTTACCCGCCACCGACTCACTTCGTTAGCTATGCGAGTTCCCCGACACTGACCCTCAACGCTGACCCTATTAGTGCCAAGGCACCAGCCCCGACGCTGGCCGTGCCCCCCCAGCGCTGTGGTCCGCTAGATGGCAGCGCTATCAGCCCCCGCAGAGTGAGTACAGGTGGGGCTGTGTTTAGCTGTCAGCGCGTCAATTAGTGGGATTAGTTGGCGCGTCACGAGCTTGCGCGCCACGTCACTGATCGATAGACTCGTGCACGAGCCGGACTTCAGGAGCTGGCACCACTCAAGTGGTTGTCTGTCGCACATACCCGGGATCCAGTTGGATTGGAGGCTCAGAAGGGGTAAATTCTGACGAGTCCGACTGAAAGAAAAAGTTCTAATGAAATGCCATGAACGGGTTCGCTTGACGACGGTCTTCCAGCTGGTTCAATGAAATGTTATCCAGGAACCGGTGACTTAATTGGAAATAGTTGTCCTGATATAAAAATGACATTCTAACGGCAGGATTATTTTCCGCTCGAGTGGAGGAGGAATCTTCCAAATGGACTCGGTGCTGTCGAATTTAATTTGAGTTGCAGCCCACCCATTAAGCACAGCTGAAATAATTCAGTTTTGCATTTATTTGGCTACATTGTCAGCAACAAACTGTCCTCGCTGGTGGCGAGAACAGCTTATTACAAGCGGCATTAGCGTGTAATTCCACTGAAGTGCTGGAGGGTCAACCTAGTGCTGGAATGAAAGGAGATAGTGTTGCTGACTACAGAAATATAATAAACATAATTAAATTAAATGCGCCTGATTATGCACATTGCATGCGCAGCACATTGGTATATCTAGTGCCTGACAATTTGATCATCGAGCTTACAAATGAACCACCTAAATGCCTGCAGCTCAATCAAACGAATCTCACAAAAGGGTCTTTCAGAAGCATGTCTCGGTGATCATCGCACGTGAATGGTGCATGCATTCCGTGTGGGACCAGGAGCGCTGGCATGATAAACGACCCCCTCCCCGACCATCTGCTGCTCCAGAATGTTGATGTTGCCCGAGAACAATGACAAGTTAACTATACGCGTCGGAGCGGTGGTGGCACAGTGTGGTCCACATGTGTGGTGGTGTCGGTGTGTCGGACTTGAATTGCTTCGGCTTGATGTAGCTGCATCTTCTGAGCGACGGTGGTGCTGTGTCGTCTACAAGTTTGGTGGTGTATCGTGCATAGTTTTTTTTTCAATCGCATTTTCTGGCTGTGAATCATTGCAGACAGATACAAGGCTAAATTTACCTTTACTGACCAGGGAGGAATCTTCCCTGAGCAGTGAAGGTGAACTTAACTTTTTACCTGTCTACAATGATTTGGTAGTGTAGGTGTGTCACAATTCAGTTGCTTGGGGCCGTTGCAGTCTGTATCGTGTGACTGATTATTGCGGCAGGAATAAGAATGTTGGTATTGTGTATGATCAGCCAACGGATAGCAGATGCTCAAAATGCATTCATTTCATCTACTTGGTTTCGGGGCAGATGGCACATCTGTAAAAATCTATCGTTTGAAAATCCATCAACGTCGCACCACGTTGGCACCATTATAACCACCATTGGCAGTTTGCTGTACATCGCATCATTGCAGGTGCCAATTTTTGAATATTTTGCGTCCTAGGTAGTGAAAATGCAGACATCGTCCCTGCGCCAGCTGGCCATTCAAACTTACGATCAAAGGCATGGATGGTGGTCGCATTATAATCGCATTGCCTGGCGACTCCTTACATCAGCAAAGTTACCTGTAGTGCGGGCCAGCTATCAGAAGGGCCTAGCTGCCTATCCAACAACACTCATCTTTGGCATTAAGGCATGGCTACAGTGACAAAGCTAGTAGCGGTGGCGGTTGTCGCGTGACTAGGAAGTGTTTCCGGTGATTAGAATAGCACGCAGTACGCTGAGGTCGGCATGCTTAGGGTCATGGCCACACATATAGTGAGTAACGCACCATCTGTGATGATGAGGACTCCGCGCCAAGTCGCTGGAGCGGCAGTCGAGATGATCAGAATACGTTTATAATGTCGAGAACAGCAGGTTCGGTGGCAAGGGCAAAGTATACGGTAGTCAGGTGAGCGCATACAGTGATAACGATGGGGTCTACAGTAGTCAGGTGGACGCGTGCAGTCATCAGGATGGAGCCTACGGAAGTCAGGTGGGCGTATGCAGCCATCAGGATGTAGCATACGGTAGTCAGGTGGGCTTATGCAGCCATCAGGATGGACCCTATGGTAGTCAGGTGAGCGCATACAGTGATAACGATGTAGCATACGGAAGTCAGGTGGGCTTATGCAGCCATCAGGATGGAGCCTACGGTAGTCAGGTGGGCTTATGCAGCCATCAGGATGGAGCCTACGGTAGTCAGGTGGACTTATGCAGCCATCAGGATGGAGCGAGCCTACGGTAGTCAGGTGGGCTTATGCAGCCATCAGGATGGAGCCTACGGAAGTCAGGTGGGCTTATGCAGCCATCAGGATGGAGCCTACGGTAGTCAGGTGGGCTTATGCAGCCATCAGGATGGACCCTATGGTAGTCAGGAGGGCGCATACAGTCATCAGGGTGGAGCCTACGGTAGTCAGGTGGGCTTATGCAGCCATCAGGATGGAGCCTACGGAAGTCAGGTGGGCTTATGCAGCCATCAGGAGTCCACTGAGGTCAGGTGGGCGCATACGGTAGTCAGGTGGGCTTATGCAGTCATCAGGATGGAGCCTACGGAAGTCAGGTGGGCGCATACAGTCATCAGGATGGAGCCTACGGAAGTCAGGTGGGCGCTCAGTCATCAGGATGAGGCTTATGCAGCCATCAGGATGGAGCCTACGGTAGTCAGGTGGGCTTATACAGCCATCAGGATGGAGCCTACGGTAGTCAGGTGGGCGCATACAGTCATCAGGATGGAGCCTACGGAAGTCAGGTGGGCTTATGCAGCCATCAGGATGGAGCCTACGGTAGTCAGGTGGGCTTATGCAGCCATCAGGATGGAGCCTACGGAAGTCAGGTGGGCTTATGCAGCCATCAGGAGTCCACTGAGGTCAGGTGGGCGCATACAGTCATCAGGATGGAGCCTACGGAAGTCAGGTGGGCGCATACAGTCATCAGGATGGAGCCTACGGAAGTCAGGTGGGCGCATACAGTCATCAGGATGGAGCCTACGGAAGTCAGGTGGGCGCATACAGTCATCAGGATGGAGCCTACGGAAGTCAGGTGGGCGCATGCAGTCATCAGGATGTAGCATACGAAAGTCAGGTGGGCTTATGCAGCCATCAGGATGGAGCCTATGGTAGTCAGGTTGGCTTATGGAGCCATCAGGATGGAGCCTACGGTAGTCAGGTGGGCGCATACAGTCATCAGGATGGAGCCTACGGTAGTCAGGTGGGCTTATGCAGCCATCAGGATGGAGCGAGCCTACGGTAGTCAGGTGGGCTTGTGGAGCCATCAGGATGTAACATACGGTAGTCAGGTGGGCTTATGCAGCCATCAGGATGGAGCCTACGGAAGTCAGGTGGGCTTATGGAGCCATCAGGATGTAACATACGGTAGTCAGGTGGGCTTATGCAGCCATCAGGATGGAGTGAGCCTACGGTAGTCAGGTGGGCTTATGGAGCCATCAGGATGTAACATACGGTAGTCAGGTGGGCTTATGCAGCCATCAGGATGGAGCCTACGGAAGTCAGGTGGGCTTATGCAGCCATCAGGAGTCCACTGAGGTCAGGCGGGCGCATACCGTGATCAGGACGGATTCAATGGTGAAAAAGAGCGTGTGTCGTGACCAGGACATCGCCCAGTTGTCAGCAAGATTCCGCAAGTGATCGGGCAGAGAAAGATCGCCGTCACTGCGGTCAATGAATGGGTTCTGCGTAGCTGTGCCGGGCTGCACAGACGTGCATCGCTCCGCGGACTCTGTGACTGAAGTACAAGATTAATCGCTCTGCTTTTGCACGGCTTTGTCTCGTGCATAATGCAGGAGGACGCGCTCTGCGCCAGTACGACCACGGTGAGAGATGGTGGTCTTCCGCACGGTCTGGTTACTGTGGAAGGTTACGGTCTGTCTCATGGTCTGGTTACGCTGGAAGGTGACGGTCTGTCTCATGGTTTGGTTACGCTGGAAGGTGACGGTCTGTCTCATGGTTTGGTTACGCTGGAAGGTGACGGTCTGTCTCATGGTCTGGTTACGCTGGAAGGTGACGGTCTGTCTCATGGTTTGGTTACGCTGGAAGGTGACTGTCTGCCTCATAGTGTGGTCACCGTGGAAGGTGAAGATCTGTGTCATGGTTTGGTAGCCGTGGAAGGTGATGGTATGTCTCACGGTTTGGTTACGCTGGAAGGTGACGGTCTGTCTCATGGTTTGGCTGCCGTGGAAAGTGATGGTGTGTCTCATGATTTGGTTACCGTGGGAGGTGATAGTGTGTCTCATGGTTTGGGTATCGTGGAAGGTGACGGTCTGTCTCATGGTTTGGTTACCGCGAAAGGTGATGGTCTGCCTCATGGTTTGGTAGCCCTGGAAGGTGATGGTATGTCTCACGGTTTGGTTACGCTGGAAGGTGACTGTCTGCCTCATAGTGTGGTCACCGTGGAAGGTGAAGATCTGTGTCATGGTTTGGTAGCCGTGGAAGGTGATGGTATGTCTCACGGTTTGGTTACGCTGGAAGGTGACGGTCTGTCTCATGGTTTGGCTGCCGTGGAAAGTGATGGTGTGTCTCATGATTTGGTTACCGTGGGAGGTGATAGTGTGTCTCATGGTTTGGGTATCGTGGAAGGTGACGGTCTGTCTCATGGTTTGGTTACCGCGAAAGGTGATGGTCTGCCTCATGGTTTGGTAGCCCTGGAAGGTGATGGTATGTCTCACGGTTTGGTTACGCTGGAAGGTGACGGTCTGTCTCATGATTTGGTTACCGTGGAAGGTGATGGGCTATCTCGGTTGGTTATTTGGGCTTTCGGGCGCATCGACTGCGTTGGTCATACAGCGCCCATTGATGGGCTATCTCATGATTTGGTTACCGTGGAAGGTGATGGTGTGTCTCGTGGTTTGGTTACGGTGGAAGGTGACTGTCCTCATGGTTTGGTTACGGTGGAAGATGATGGTCTGCTTCATGGATTCATCACGATGCGAGGTGGTGGTCTGCCTGATGGCTTCATTACGGTGAGATATGGTAATCTTCTACATGGATTGCCTGGGGTAAAAGGCGGCGACCTCCCATAGTTTGTCTATGTAGAAGGTGGTGTGTACCTCACGGCCTAGCTACAGCAGGTGATGGTGATACAGCCGTATGGTTTTGCTGCGGTGGTAGGTGGTGGTGATATGGCATAGTTTGGCTACGGTGGGAGGTGGTGGCATAGTCTAGCTACAGTGTGTGTGTTGGGGGTGGGGGTGTGTGTGCTGTTGACTTGATTACAGTGGGAGTTGGTGGTGTGCTTGTGACTTGGCTACAGTGGGAGTTGGTGGTATGCTTGTGACTTGGCTATATTGGGAGGTGCTGGTGTGTGCATGGCTTGGTTGCGGTTAGAGGTCGTGGTGTGCCACATGGGTTGATTATGATGACAGGTGTTGGTTTGCCACACCGCTTGACCGCGGTCAAAGGTTCATGGTTTTGAACGGTGAAAATGACTTGTCTGCTACATGGTGTGGATGAAATGTTGGCCTTATATTTCATCATGTGGATCATCATCCATCGTCCATTCGACCCAAGCACCGCTAGATGCCATCACCGCAACGATGCTGGGCATGCAGTTTTGTTCACAACATGGTCCGGCTGAAATATTTTCCTATTCCATGGCACAGATATGGCGTTGATCTCTGGTGTTCCTGTTGTGATGCAAGCTTCACCAACAGACTGGCCATTGGCTGTGGTACCGCTGCTTTCTCTTATGCCCTTGTTTGTGTAATGGTCGCACCTGTGGTCTGGTTTTGGACAGACGCATTATTCGGTCTTACCGCGCTGGCCGCTACAATGGTGCGCTTCAAGTTCAGGCTAGACGGCTGTGTTCCACAATCGACTGCGGTCACGGTGGCCCCTCACATCGAGTCTTCACCGTGGAATATTTGTTTGTTATTTGGGCTTTCGAGCGCCTCGACTGCTATGGTCATATTGGTTGTGGCATCTTTTGTGTGGTTCGACCTACTGTGGTTGATTCCAACGTTCGACCACAGCGGCCATGTCCCGCGATTAGACCATGGCTGTCTGGCACATGGCTGAACCATGATAACCACCAGCTCAGTTCATGGCTAGACTATGTGACTGTGCTCTGTTTGGTAGTCGCACTATCTTGCTCGTTGATTTATGTCGCGGTTCACATTTGGTAGTGACCCCTATACACGGTTCAAACATTTGTAAGACATCCGACATCTCTTGTCTTGTGCGATAGCAAGCTGTAAAGAACAGTTGCATGGCCATGACAGGATGAATAGATGTAATTGGAAAGTAATAAGTTGTCACCGGCATACAGGTGAAATTCGCAAGTTGCCACAATGTGGGAGTTGTCATCTGTCTACCTTCCTTTCCGAAGACAGGTGAACACTCTCTACAGTAAGCGTGTCTGCAAAGGGCAGCATGTTTTCTTTTGCGTCTATCAGATTGGTCGGTTTCCCCCCTTCCCTCCAAACAAGCAACGGCACCACTAGTGTCAGCTCCACTGTAAATCGCAGAACCTGATGAAACATATCGATCTGCTGTCCGTATTTCGAGAAGTGTTGGCTACAGTCACCCACACATGCCATCCAGTGGTGCACTCACCACGACGATGGACAATACAGCATAGCCAGATAAAGCAGACATTTGGAGAACCGATAGAGCCTACTGTTGGTAGCCTACTGTTGGTATCATACCGTTTTTTTTCGCATTAGAACGGTGTCCACAAATGCTAGAAGTTCCAGGAGAGCGGAACGATTGAAGCGCTTGAGTGAGCTGCATTTTCATATTTTAGAGAGAAAGCTCTCCTGATGAATCAGTTCTTTGCGTGCCGGCTGAAGAACCAGCTGTAACTAAAATTGGCTCTACCACTCCCACCAGATGTCGGCCTTCCAGCGGTCAGCACAGATATCAGCCTTGAGCCAGCGTCAGCGCTCTGTACCTACTCACAGCCAGCTCTATGCAGAGTACAGCTCTCGTGACGTCATGGTAGGCTGCAGCAGCTATCGGGACCATGTATCTGTGTACCGGGCCAGGCGACACCATCACCACCATCGTGAATTCTGACTGCGCGATATGGTTTTTCAGAATGTCCGCGTCAATTATGCATAGAAACACTCGTACCACCTGCACATTCGGACCCATGTATATCATTCATTCGTCCGTGCATACATGCATCTTATTTGGTTTAATCCTGGAACGTAGCCGCACAAACATCGGTGACATGAGTCACCGCTGGGGTGACCACAGCGCGGTAGACAGCTTCCGCTTGAATACGCTGAGGCTGGGCGAGCTTCGGATCTGAGCGGCCGTTCCAGTTTTGACTGGCTCGCGAGTAGAGTGAACGTGATGCGAATTCAGTGCGGCAGCACCGACTCAGAAATTGCTGTACTTGTGTGCCCGTTTCCCTGTGGGTGGCATTGCGGCTGCCGCACCGGGACGCACGGTGCAGAACGGGACGCACGGCGCAGAACGGGACGCACGGTGCAGAACGGGACGCACGGTGCAGAATGGGACGCACGGTGCAGAATGGGACGCACGGCGCGGAATGGGACGCCTGTGCAGAATGGGACGCACGGTGCAGAATGGGCGACACCGCAGACATCTCTGGGAGCGTCAGCCCGGCGACACGGGCAATCCTGGCCGGCTTTCTGGCCGATCCAGTTCGAACGCAGTTGACATGGCACACAACACGCAGTTGACAACACACAGCACGCAGTTGACACAATACACAACACGCAGTTGACACAACACAGGTGCACCGGAGAAAATTGACATTGAACGACGTAGTACACAATCTCCAGTTGGCCAGGAACCTGAGGATGTCCAACTGGGCGGATGGGAAAACCTGGTCAAATCACAACTCACCAACTTGACTGACCTGACCTGACCGGACCACATACGAATCGACTGCCATGTCCGGTACCGATGACAATGTGATTTCGTTCCCGGCTGTTTCCCCTCCGCAAGAGATCGTCATAAGCCGATGGCAAGGAAGAATACCATACGATTATCACACAAACATCCACCTACATCTTCAAATGCTCGATCAAAACAGGCGAACTTCCTTTATTCGCGACTATTTTTGACTGTGGCATTCGAAGCTCACTGTCGAAGGAGATCCCACGTGACATTTTTCACAGCGTGTCACCCGTTCACCTCCACTGCACTCACATCTGTGACATCCACTTGCAATGTCTCAACCAGGTGGATATCGTCGTTCGCCATCCTCTGCTTTACTGCTGTCGGCTACGTTGTTTCCTCATCGCCCACCGGCGAACATGCAAGTCCCATTATCACTGATGCAGCGGGCGCAGTGTATTACACTAGTGGTACATCATCCGCCAACCGGTCAACAGGTAGGGCGAGCTGGCTACTCATCACTTGCGGTATTTTTTAAGCTTGCAGCTAGGTCCATGACGTTGTGTGGAGTGAAACGACATGACTCTGTACTTCAGACTCCACTAAATTATTGTCGGATAGACATGCTCATGGTTAAGCCACGCCCTGGCTGAACTATACCCGGGTTCTTTCACGAATTGGATTGCATTGCGTTAGGAAAACACCAAAGTCCTTCAGATGTCTCTGCGTCAGTCATTGTGTCTGCATGAATATTTCCAGCAGCACCAATCATAAGATATCAACCTAAGACAAGCAACAAGGCTGCCTTCGGACCGGTAAGAAGAAACGGAAGTACTCTGATGAACAGGTAATGAAGAATCACACTGAAACAGATTTAACAAATATTGGGGATTTGATTTCAATCCTTCATATTTTTTTGCATTTCAGACTAGATTTTAACCCGTTCCGTGCGATCTCCATGCGAAGGATTGCTCATTGGATCGGATATTGTAGTTTATTCAGGCTTATTTGGGCTCTACGATGGGGCAACTGCGCTATGTTAGCGTCAACCCCTCAAGACGATTGGTCGTGGTTGAATAGCAGTAGCAGGTGGGACTATAAACAGCAATATTTCGGTTGAAAGACGAGTGTCCCATCATGATAATCTCTCAGTCTCCATCACCATACCTCTATGCTGCTATGTACCAATATGGAATATGAATTACTTGGTTAGCACCCACAGCTAAACACGTGTACTCGCAGCTGTTGTCTACACATCTTCTTCGCATACGCCATGGTCTTTGAAGATTAGCATGCGAGTTGAGTAAGCTTAGGCTCATTCCACTTTTGGAAATATGGAGATGTGATCTTTGCCCGCGCGACCTCATTATGCAATTAACATAGCAGCCATCAATCATAGGAGGTTCAGATTAATCGACGAAGAGCTCGTCGAGAGTAGAGAAAGTGACCCTGGGGTTCGCGAACTGTTGCGAAAAGGTGAGAGAATAGCATGTCTAGCTGGATAAGCATCCAACGAATGGCGATTATTGACAAAGAGAAAAGGTCGTATCAGCATGCCTTCAGAATGCACACGTCCAGGAGAGCCAGTAGCTGTCGCAGCGGGCGTACGGGCGGGGCCGCTACACGTTACTCTGCAGCACCACTATTGGCTACAGCTACAGCTGTAGCTCGTCCCGGGACTATTGCAGCTAGTGTGGGGGCTGGGCTGTTACACGCACCTGCGCACCATCAGTATCAGATGTAGCTCGTCCCGGGACTGTTGCAGCTAGTGTGGGGTCTGGGCCGTTACACGCACCTCTCCACCACCACTATCAGCTGTAGCTCGTCCCGGGACTGTTGCAGTTAGTGTGGGGGCTGGGCCGTTACACGCACCTCTACACCGCCACTATCAGCTGTAGCTCGTCCCGGGACTGTTGCAGCTAGTGTGGGGGCTGGGCCGTTACACGCACCTGTGCACCACCACTATCAGCTGTAGCTCGTCCCGGGACTGTTGCAGTTAGTGTGTGGCTGGGCCGTTACACGCACATCTACACCACCACTATCAGCTGTAGCTCGTCCCGGGACTGTTGCAGCTAGTGTGGGGGCTGGGCCGTTACACGCACCTGTGCACCACCACTATCAGATGTAGCTTGTCCCGGGACTGTTGCAGTTAGTGTGGCGGCTGGGCCGTTACACGCACCTCTCCACCGCCACTATCAGCTGTAGCTCGTCCCGGGACTGTTGCAGTTAGTGTGGGGGCTGGGCCGTTACACGCACCTCTACACCGCCACTATCAGCTGTAGCTCGTCCCGGGACTGTTGCAGCTAGTGTGGGGGCTGGGCACCTTCACGCACCTCTACACCACCACTATCAGATGTAGCTCGTCCCGGGACTGTTGCAGTTAGTGTGGGGGCTGGGCCGTTACACGCACCTCTCCACCACCACTATCAGCTGTAATTTGTTCGGATAGAGGAATCTGACAAGGTCGTTCACCAGAGCAGAGGAGCGGAAGTCCCAACGTGCCCTCAGGCCGTCAGCCTAATTGGCGGCCGCGGTTGTGAACGAGGAAGGAGCCGCTTACACTGTCGTCAGATTTGGGAGTAATCTCGCGATCATGAATATTGTAAAACAGGCGGGCTGGCGCACATTTGAACAATGTTGCACGTGTTCACCAATGTCAACTGTAGCTTAGAATGATGAAAAACAAAAAACACTGCAGTGCATTGGCTAAGTCGTGGCCTAACTGCAGTGTCTGATGAATTAATATATTCTGGATTGGAGCCGTGTTGTTTCCTAGAAGTATCTTCGGCTCATCTGGAGAACAGGTGAAGTTGGTGTCCATCTCCGTGATAAGCAGCTCCACGGCATTTGCATCGCCTGACATCGATCCGACATATCCATCAAAAGCATTATGTACATCGGGAATGTCGAAATAATTAATAGGATTAGAAACGAAGAGTTGCTGTCAAGAAGCCATTTATAATTTGTGTCGTCAAATATCTTGTGTCTTTGACTAGCTTCTTATGATTTTCCATCAGAACATTCTTGAAAACATGCGTGTTTGTGGAATTCAAGTATGTCTGATGGCATGACAATTCCTAACCTGGACTATTGGCGGCTTTTTAACGCCGGTTTTATTTGGCTAATTTCATACGTCATATGTATGTCCGTGGCCGATGTATGTTAATCATTTCGAGTGAAGTGTGAAAATTAATTCTTCCGCTGGACCTGATAGAATAAGACTAATATTCATTCACTGCGGATGGGCGGAGACTTGGGGGGGATAGTTGCTTCGCATAAAGAGGCAAGTCGTTACTCGGCTACTTGCAGACGCATTGTCCGTTTGTACCCGCCTTCGTAGCACAGCGTGGCCCTTCGGATGTTCATTTCGTCCGAGAAGTTTATGCATGATGGACCATGAATTGAAGTGTCAATGTCGGACTGTGTTTCTTCACATTCATCTAGCGTCTTTAAGCAAAATATGCATCATGATAGGTGCGCAGACATCGTGTTATTAAATCACTCATCACCTAGCCAAGCTGCATCAGGTGACCAGTTAGCCACGCCCATCAGCACAAACCATGGAAAAAACGACTATGAGGAAGGAATGAGGTCAATTGTAGATCAAATCATTCCTGAAAAATACTAGGACCTGGACGGTGTAAACATGGGTGCTATCTTGGGGACAAATCTGCACTAGGAACATTTTGTACTTCATTATTTTTGCTTTCACATTAAGAACTAATAGATAACAGGCATGCAAACACCACTCAAGGAATAGTTGGTATGCTACTCAAACACTCTGCACCCTGAATTTCCATTAAACATTTTTGGATGATGGATATGCCGTTTTGCAAGACCATAGGATGACTCGCAGACGGCCTTAGTGGTCTGGTCAGACTCGAGCTCTGGCCAGCGTTGGCAGCCCGGCCAGGCGTTGGCGGCTTGGCCACACTTAAGAGGCATAGCCAGCTTTGGTAGCGTGGTCAGGGTTTGCTGACGGGCAGGTGGTCGACTGCTGTCTACAGTGTGTTGCTAGATTTCGAAGCTTATTTCGGATCGGATGCCGACTGCTTTGTTGCTTTTCCTTGTGGAACCTACTTGGGTATGACATGCACTAAAGGCATCGATGCTATTCCGACTGGTAAACGAATCAGCCGTTTCTACCTAGGTAGAAGGTTGGTTAATTATAGAAGAAATAATGATGGCTCCATCTTGTTCAGGGAGTGTATGCCCCAAAATTTGCTAGTGTCCCCTTCAACTTATTTATTAGAAAGACGGCAGTTGCATTGCTTTAAGAAAGTCATTGAAGAACAATCGTGCTCGTTAATTATGTTGGTGTCATGGTGGATTAGCTCCAATGTCCATGTAGTGTCCATAGCAGCTATGTTTAGCGTTCAACAAAAGATCAATGTGAATATATATGATGTAGGTAAAAACGGTTCACAAAAAAAATTGAAAACGGCGTACACTTAATGTTCTGCATAGCCTATTAGTTATTAGGGCTTTAGGGCGCATCAACTGCAGTGATTATACAGCGCCCACTTCTGCATAGCCTGCTCGAGGCCCAAATGTATCCTGATTACTCTCTCCTAAAGGTTATCTTTGCAAAATGCATCACCAGTTAATAATCCATAGAATCGGAAAGTCCAATACATATGACCAGCACAGATGCACCCGACGGCGGACTGTGCTCGTCGACCACGTAGTTGCGTGTCACCAAACAGTTCGCACCGCTGCCGAGCACCAACTCACCGCCAGCCGCGACACCACCACCTCGCTACCGCTGCCGCAGCTGCCCACCGCCAGCCGCAGCACCACCGTTCTGCGGCCGGTCAGTCACCACAGCACCCGACGCGGCGAGCAGCGGCCGGCGCGACGCACGAGGCGCGACTGGCGCGGCGCGACTGGTGCGCCGCTCGCTGCGACTCGGCGCGCCGGCCGCCTGCCGCTGCCGGCGCATACCGGCTGGTGGCCGGCCGGCGGCCGCCAGCCAAGGCTGTCGGCCGGTGCACGCACGGCGCCGCCCAGCCCACCAGCAGCCCGTCCAGCAAACCAGCAGCCTCCCAGCCCGCCCAGGCCACCAGCAGCCTCCCAGCCCGCCCAGGCCACCAGCAGCCCGTCCAGCAAACTAGCAGCCCGCCCAGTCCACCAGCAGCCCGCCCAGCCCACCAGCAGCCCGCCCAGTCCACCAGCAGCCCGTCCAGCAAACCAGCAGCCCGCCCAGTCCACCAGCAGCCCGTCCAGCAAACTAGCAGCCCTCCCAGCCCACCAGCAGCCTCCCAGCCCGCCCAGGCCACCAGCAGCCCGTCCAGCAAACTAGCAGCCCGCCCAGTCCACCAGCAGCCCGCCCAGCCCACCAGCAGCCCGCCCAGTCCACCAGCAGCCCGTCCAGCAAACCAGCAGCCCGCCCAGTCCACCAGCAGCCCGTCCAGCAAACTAGCAGCCCTCCCAGCCCGCCCAGCCCACCAGCAGCCTCCCAGCCCGCCCAGGCCACCAGCAGCACTCCCAGCCCGCCCAGCCCACCAGCAGCCCTCCCAGCCCGCCCAGCCCACCAGCAGCCTCCCAGCCCGCCCAGCCCACCAGCAGCCTCCCAACCAGCCCAGGCCACCAGCAGCCCGTCCAGCAAACCAGCAGCCCTCCCAGCCCGCCCAGCCCACCAGCAGCCTCCCAGCCCGCCCAGGCCACCAGCAGCCCGTCCAGCAAACTAGCAGCCCTCCCAGCCCACCAGCAGCCTCCCAGGCCACCAGCAGCCCGTCCAGCAAACCAGCAGCCCGCCCAGTCCTCCAGCAGCCCTCCCAGCCCGCCCAGCCAACCAACAGCCCGCCCAGCCCACCAGCAGCTCACCCAGCCCAGCAGCACGCAGCCTCCCAACCCACCCACCAGCCACCAGCCACCAGCCGTCACCCGCCAGCCACCAGCCACCAGCCGCCAGCCGCCAGCCGCCAGCCGCCAGCCGTCAGCCACCAGCCGTCAGCCACCAGCCGCCAGCCACCAGCCACCAGCCGTCAGCCACCAGCCACCAGCCGTCAGCCGTCGAGGTGGCCCGCCGCCGACAGCCGGTCGGCTGGAATGCGCCGCTGAAACGGCCGCGACGGTGCCGGCGCGGCCGCGTCTGAGCTCTCCAACTGCGAGCGCGCCGAGAGCCGACCACCGGCGCGAGCTGGCCGGTCTGGCATGGTGACCCGCCCACCTGCGAAGCGCGCCGACGAAAGGAAGGCGAGCGACACTTGGGTGACGCTCAAGCGTCGTGCGAGCCATCACCTCCAGCATCACCGGATCGGTGATGCCATTCCGACCGGCAAACGAATCAGCCGTATCATCCCAGCAGCACCGCAGTGAGTCATCACTGCGAGTCATCACCACTTGCGAGTCGAGAAGTACGTCGTGGTATGCAGTGTCTTCTGGTGTTGCTGGCCGCAGTCGCCCCGGGATAAACACACTAGCCGCAGTTGCTCACAACGCTCTCAAGTATCCAGTCACCCGGCAGCGGGAGCAACCTTTGCTTCCGTGGCGTGACGCGAACAGATGCGGATCACCGCCAAAGGCGCCGGTACAAATTATCCAGTTTGTACTCCCACAAGAACAAGCTGGCACTGAATAGTCGACTAAGCAATCCGAATTCCGAAGAAGTTGGCATTGCAGACTCAACGCCTGCACTGCCGCATTATCCACCTATAACGACAGCCCAACTGCGACTGGATGCCTGTGGCAGCCGGGCTATCATTGTTCTCGGAACGACCGGACTATGGCTGGCTAGCATATCAGAGCCAGGCTATGTCTGGCTAACATATCAGAGCCGGGCTATGGCTCCCTAACATATCAGAGCCGGGCTATGGCTGGCTAGCATATCAGAGCCGGGCTATGGCTGGCTAACATATCAGAGTCAGGCTATGTCTGGCTAACATATCAGAGCCGGGCTATGTAACATATCAGAGTCAGGCTATGGCTGGCTAACATATCAAAACCGGGCCGTGGCTGCCTAACATATCAGAGCCGGGCTATGGCTGGCTAGCATATCAGAGCTGGGCTATGGCTGGATTATGTAACGTATCAGAGCCGGGCCGTGGCAAGCTGACCTATCAGAGCCGGACTAGGGCTGGCTAATATAGCAGAACCGGGCCGTGGCTGGCTAACATATCAGAGCCGGACCGTGGCTGGCTAACATTACAGTTGGGCCGTGGCTGCCTAACATATCAGAGCCGGACTATGGCTGACTAACATATCACAGTTGGGCCGTGGCTGGCTAACATATCAGAACCGGGCTAAGGCTGGCTAACATATCAGAGCCGGACCGTGGCTGGCTAACATTACAGTTGGGCCGTGGCTGCCTAACATATCAGAGCCGGACTATGGCTGACTAACATATCACAGTTGGGCCGTGGCTGGCTAACATATCAGAACCGGGCTAAGGCTGGCTAACATATCAGAGCCGGGCCGTGGCCGGGCGACATATCAGAGCCGGGTTATGTCTGGCTAACATATCAGAGCCGGGCTATGGCTGGCTGTCCCGTCAGACTATGACCACGACTGGTTGTTTCACGACAGCAGGAGTCGCGGCTGGACGTGTAGGCAACAGCAGCAGGGGTGATGATCGGACTGCACAGCGTTCAGCCACGTGATCTGCACTCAAAACTGCCGGCGACCCTCCCTGACGTCGAGAAGGTCAAAGCGTCCATTAGTATCTCACTGTTACGATCGTCCATTCCAGACGAGCGGTCGTAAAGCGCGCCAGCATGACCCGGCGTCACCTGTCACTTCCACCCGATAGTGTTATGCGCAGTCGGTGGCCTTGCACCACACGTGACGGCCTTTGTTTCGAAGCTTGCTCAATCCAGTGGTTTAGTGATCTTAACCGTACGCCTTGAACGCACAGCAGATAGCGGGCCGCTTTTGTCTGCGATTGCTCATTGAACGAAGAGAAAGGATCTGCACCCGAAGCTTTGGTTATGTTTCGTGACTCCAGGAACACCGATAGACGTAGCTGCTCAAAAGTGTGCGAAGTTCACTGCTGATAATGTGCTTTCTGTCAGTCGTGATGAAGGACATGAATAAGCAGTTTCTTATATCTACCATGAAATTCATCAGAATTAATTCCATCCATCATTATGATGATAACTGACGTTGTATGTTCTCTCCCAGAACACTTCGTCTCACTGGTGACATTTCGAAGACCAAATAAATCATTTCGGACATTTCGGATCCGAGGTCTCGGTGGATCTCGGATGAAATTTGTCTTCGACAAAGCACCCTTTCTACGATATTTAAACGGCCTGAGTTGAAATCCGGCGACTATCGTACCCTTGGGAGCGCCATAAAACTAATGTTCAAGCTGCTACAAGTCGTTGTGTGTCACCATTGGCATAGACTGAAAGAGTTTGGCCTAATCCTGGCCTGGTCCATGAAATATTTTCCATGCACATCACGAGTTCAACTGCAAAAATGTTATGTACGTGCAGCTGAACAATTTCCTGATGCACGTGATGGATCAAGTTATTTACTGATGCACGTGCCAGCTGAATTATTTGCCAATGCACGTGACGGATCAATTTATTTACTGATGCACGTGCCAGCTGAATTATTTGCCGATGCATGTGTCGCTAAATTTGTCGGCCCACGACGCATCAGGCCATTCCATTTGCTATGGAGGGTTACTAATCGATCAAAAACATGAAAGCTGAACATATTTGAGTCTTTTCCTACATACACCGCAATGGTTTTTGTCTCCGTGCTCTATCCCAATTGAATCGGGAAAGACGAAAGGGGTGAAAATTATCCCTCGGATGGAAAGACTGACGAAATAAATGTACTCGATAAGTGAGGCTCGAAAATGAATGCTTTAAGCAATATGCTCAAGCTTGAATGTTCTTACAAGGGTGAAAGTAAACCGTGTGAATTAATTACGTGCACCGAGCAACTGCACACCTTCAGTTCCGTCCGGTAGTGTTAGCTTGTTAGGATAACAACTATATGCCGGTGCATTACATTGGTAGATATTGGAGAATTGCATCCATTTTCGGGGGCAAATTTCATGTATTACAACCGGAATACCTTGAAAGTGTTCAGGAGTGCTTGACAGCCTTCAAGACAGACAGTGCTTGACAGCATTCATAAAGTAATGCAATTCTCCATTCAAATTTCATTACCGCCGCCGTGAATAATCATGATTTCCATGACGCTTATAAGCACGCATTAATGTCGGTAGCGAGCACCAACAATACGCGAACGGTCCACACACATCATAACACCAGCGGTCGCCAGTTCCAAGCGTGCGACAAGCAAAGTCATCAACTATGCAACACTTGGTATTCAAGCTCACCAGCTTACACAATAGACTGGGCGCGTATAATCGCCTTACTGTCTGACAGCAGTCGGCGAGTGCGAGCGGCGTCGGCGTCGGCGTCGGCGTCGGCGTCGGCGTCGGCGCGGCTCGGCTCGGCTCGGCGCGGCAGAGCTCAGCGGCTCCAGGTCGTCACTCACCTGGACCGGCTCGGTGGTCCGGCGGGACCGCCGGACAGCTGGATCGTGCAGGCGCACGCTTCCGCAGCGAATTCGACTGGAAGTTCATGCTCTGGAAGCAAGATCGGACCAGTCGGCGACACAGTTCGACCCACGTTCAGAGCAGCTTGTCGGACAACGAGGGGAGTGTTAGTCGATACAATTCGCCTGTGTGCTGGTTGGGTGGATAGTCTGAACTGGAGGCGGTGTCAGCCACGCGAACGCCACGTGGGCTGCACGCGAACGAGTTAAGACCTTCGACATCTGTCCACAACACTTTTCAAACCATTTTGGAAATGAAATGCTTTCTTTTTCATGACAGTGGAACAGTGGTGGCCAGCGCCTATTAACTGATCTGTGGGGAAATGCATGGCTTGGAAAATTGTAACACTAGGTGGATGAAGTAGACTGCACTAACAATATTCTTGTACCGGTGGGTATAATAACAAAGAGGGTAAGGAGAATTAACGATAAATATATTACAGTTTTTTTTCTTACACGGAAACGCATGCCTGTATCAAGTTATCTGTTCTATGCATTTAGGCCTTGCTATTATATTGCATGCACCGAGTGCTAGTCATAGCTGCGTTGCGTATTCGCATTCACCCAATGGTATTGCCACGAACGCACGGCAGGGAATTTCGTCTTACCGGCATTATTTGCTAAATGTCTAGCGGGTGACGCAGTCATGGCAGATTGATTATCGATTGTATTTAATCTTGATCTATTATTTCAGCAGGATTCCAAGATGATGTCATTACATGGCACTGCAGCCACTAACATCCGCTTGTCGTATGCAACCCAGACGTACGAATTCGCATTCCATACCTACAGCACAGAGTGGATTCTGGCCGCAAGACATTTTTCCACTACCACACCTGAGCGCCGACAATGGTTCGGTGCGGCTGATGATGCAATGCTTTGGCGTACCTCGACAGCACACGATGCCCGGGGTGTACAAAGGAAGTGGCCTGTGCTGTTCTTTCTGGTTGTGTGCATGACAGTGTTTCCATGTAAAGATGATAAAACTGTCCCTTTGGCGGCAACAAGTCCGCACAAATATATAAGTCTTCTTGGAAGAGGTTCGACGTTCACCCTGTGTTCTCTGGTTCCGTGAATAGATAACTGATGCAATGGCGCAAAGCGAGACAGTGCCCTCGGAGAGTGTTAGCCGCTCGACATACTTGCCCAGAGGTGCATCATGCTCTTGAACCCCAGGCCATGAGTGGTGATGGGTGGGTGTCAGTCCCGTGATACAGCGACCCCCCCCCCCCAATGTGCTGCCATCTCCTGAGTAAGAGCCAGCTGAGTAAAATTCCTAGTGGGATTCAACTGAAGCCAATTATGATGATCAAACCTATATGAAGAAAAAGAATAAGACGTTGCGAACGAATATCATATAGAACATACATTTACACCGCATGGGTATCGCAATTTATAGGGTATTCAGATGCCCCTCTCTACGACGACTAACCAAGGAAGGTGCTAACATAAGCTTTACTGTGTGCAAGAAAAGAAATGATGCTAATTCAGCCCAACAAGTGAGGTTAGGTTATTTTTGTCGGCATTATTTTTCACAAACATGACAAGATCCACTGACAAGTGCAGGCTGAAAATTTTGTATGTCCAGGTGGGCACATACCTGAACTTTCGAAGAACTACCTGGTGATTAAATATAGCAAATCAGCTCTTCATTTGATTACGGGGCGTCGGCAGCTCAGTGGTTAACACTCGCACGTCCGGAGGTCCGCGCCAACTTCGCATGTCCGGGGGGGGGGCAGATGTCTGCCCCCTTAATATCTCTAGAGCTATCCTAGCTAGCGACAAACGGAAAGCGGCGTTGGATAGCTGGTGACGGGCTCTATCGGAAGTGTTTCGGTCATTTTTTCCCTCAGGTCAATATTCAGGTCACTGGGTCATCGTAGGTCAAATTTGACCAGATCAGGTGGGACTCAGATATAGACACATATTTCAGGACCTGTAACAGATAGAAACAAATGGCGAACGCTATTCGACAGTCCTTGAAATTCTCTACCGCCAATAGGCGGTGCAATTTAAGGTCAGGTCAACCGAAACTCAGGTCAAGGTCATGAAGTCATGACCTCAGGTCAAGGCCATGGAGTCGCCTAGGGAGGTCATGCAATGTATCAATCGACAAGTTTTGGCGATACAAGCACAATGACGGTAATTTCAGCCTTCTAGTTCAATGCAGTGCGATACAATGCGCAGAAATGTGTAGTGATCTCAGGTGACCACAGATGACATTGGTGAGGTCACTGAGCAAAAATGTCAGTGGCAACATTGCGCATAGCTTCCATCTACATGTCACAACCGTTGTGAGATCATTCCGAGCGCAAATATGTAAGCAGGAAACATTTGTATATTTTACCATAGTTCTATAATAGGGTAGCCATAGCCGCGACCTGACCTAAGGTCAATGCTACGAAAAAAACGACATATATATTATGGTCCCTGATGAGATTATGACGTGATATAAGTTTGAAATCAATCGTCCAATTATTGTAGAAGTTATGCCACCTAGGACTCCGAGTGTAGTTGGGTCACTTCGCCTGACCTGATGACCTGACCTGAGATGACCCAAGGTTAAAAGTATATGAGGATATGCAGAAAAGACTGGTTGACTGAACAGCTATGCGAGGTTTGGGCTTGCTAACCCGATTAGTTTGGCGGAAAATGAAGAAAACCCGGAGGGGGGGGCAGATATCTGCCTTCGGACGTGCGCGTGTTAAGCTGAGCATCTGGCAAGTCATAGGTACGGAGTTCAATTCTCTGCGATGCCCGTCCTTCTTGTCAGGGTAAGAGACAGGCAGAACCATGTGCCCTCAGCTGCTGAGCGCGTCGTAAAGCCATAATCCATTCATTGAATTACCCCCGTTTGCACCCATTAACATCTCTTCCAACACTACATGGATGTCATTCTACATCGGAATGAAGAAACATCACAAAATCGGAACGTGCGAGTACACTTTGGACAATGATTTTAGCTGCATAATTACCGACAGCGTGAAGGCCTCCAAAGCAATAAGTTACGTCGTGGGTATTAACTTGCTACGCCAGAGGCAGAGCTGAAGCTTTGAGAGCACACATATCTGCCATTACTGTCATCAATCATTCTAACTACCTACCTGCCATGGGCAGTGGGTGTGTAGGTAATGCATAAGCATCAAGCACATGCCTGCTGAACACACTGATAGATCATGCGAGCTGCTCTCCTCCGAGCAGGCGCGTTAAGGAGTCACGCTCCGGGCAGCCGAACTACGCAACAACCCCGGCCTCAGCGACAGCGCGCCTACTGTGCCACTGTGCCTGTGTGCCGCTCCCGCTGTGCTGGTGTGCCGCTCCTGCTGCGCTTCCACCTATCACTCGCGGCCCCGCCTCACCTGCGTACTGTATTGCGCCATAGACATAGCTGTGGTGCTCGAAATAATTCCCAAAGAAAGGAAACAGCTGGTAAGTACGTTTATTAGTGCGCACGTATGCAGCTTGGTGTTAGCACGTGCGGTTTAAGCGCCGAAATTGTTTTGGAAACTTATTGCTGCTCTCTGCAAAGCATTGAGAACATATCCTTGGAATGGACTATCTGTGCAAAAGCAACATCTGGATATGTTGGGAATTTTGACAGATCGAACAGTTTATCACAGCATTTGACATATATCCTAACCGACAGGCAGAAGCTGCTTGCTTTTAGGCAGGTATTGCCAGGCAATCGGTCGGTGAGGAACTGCTTGATCTAAATGATGCTAGATTTTATTTGATGGTGGAATAACGTTTCCCCATATAAAGATTGTTACGCATCATTTGCATTTTTCTTGCCATGTGCTGCAGAAGAAAAGAACTATTTGGGTTACAGGCAAATTATAGGTCACCACGGTTTTTAGATGCTATCATCTGAATTTAATTTGTGGCATTTTTCATGACTCCCAAAAGCCACCTTTCTGAGCACTCGAAATCCTAAAAAGGTACCCGACGTTCTCCTTGCGTTGCAAGTTGTTCCAGCAGATCGTTTTCATAGAAGTGTCGAATTGCGTGCATGCATGTTTGCTAGCTTAAGACACAAAGGCTCCCGACCTTATATATCTATCTGATATCTAAATCCACATATATCATAATGATAATCATAATACAGCTGATGGAAATTCAGGTAAACAAATTATTCTTAGGCATATGCACACTACGAAAATAAACAACGGGGCATGCGAGTTCCCAGCATTATGAAGTGCTTTCCACATACATGGTGAGGACGCATTTCCATCATATGTGCGGGGCTAGGGGTGTTGATTTATATGTTTTTTTGTGGGGGGAGGGGACACAGTACACGATGGCAATTTACGGGCCCAAATGCGTTGTGGGCGGGGGTCGCACCACCTTGTGTCCCATGTTAAAAGTTGAAGTTATTGGGGACAAAACCTTGAGCGGGAACTTTCCCCTCAAACGTATATAAAACAACACCTATGGAGAGAGCCATGTATACTGGTAGGTCTTTAGACCAATAGTCCCGGGGTTTTTCAACCAGTAGCCCTAATGGCTGCTGTCATACCAGGTCTGTGATTTTTTGTTTGCGTTGGATTAGTGGCGCTACACAATGTTGGTAAAATCAAAAAAAACTTAGGATAATAAATGATGATTTTGAGATTCATAGGCGTGGAACAGATCATCAACATCGATTTATTTAAATGCGTATTTCGCACGGTGACCATTGAGCTATCATCTTATTAACTGAATAGGAACATTCTTCTATGAAAAGCATCTGCTGCAAAGAGAGCTCCGTCCAATTCAGGTTGGTAATGCCCATGATGACCAAACGCCGCCTTACCTTTATAACTAACAGCTGAACCTAGCTCGTAGTTCACTTGGTCGAAAGCATGGATGAAAGGTAGCATGGAGACTACAGCAAGGAATAAGCACACAACCTGTAGTCGGAGACTTGAACGCATCACAAGTGCGTCGCAAGCGTTGCTCTTCGTTTCCCATATACAGATTCGTCGCAGCAGCGATTTTCCAAAATGATAGTCAATGCATCAAACCAGAGGATGAGGATTTGCAGATTATGGGGAGGGGCTATGCACAGATTTCCAAGACTCCACAAAAAACTTCAGGGAAGAACCTCATAGATTCCCATATTGAATTTCTGGTGCACGAGGGCAGGGAAAGAGTGAAGCATTTGACAACAGTGCCAAATAGGTAACAACTTTGTTATTGAGTGAACATTGTGAATGGAAATTGGCATATAAGCCGGATAAAGGAAGGTGTCTCTTCTCCGCTTTGGATAACTTAAGCGTTGAACCAAGGACGTTACAGAGGAAGACGTGACTTCGAAATAGACCGTTTGGCCGATATGGTGCCAATATTGCTGAAATGTGACAGTGACTGAGATTGGCATTGACTGAATAAATGTGGTATGGCTACATAGTTACACATCATATCATGTCACGTAGTTCGATGATGTAGAGTGGTAGGCTAGCCAATTCTAAGAAGCTTTTCTTTTACAGCTATCGCAAATGGCTCGTTTCTAAGATAATCAAAACAATTCTTGGTTGAGGCGTCCTAGAACCCAAATAACTAAGAAGATAAACACAACTGTGTCCACTCTGCTTTCGCACGTTTCCGACGTTTACGCCACAACTGTGTGGAAAAACCGGCGACATTGATGCAAAGCACACTTTTCGAATGCAACTTAGCATATTGCAATGGCAATTTGGGTTTCATGGTATGTTTTTGTGGTGTCTTCTATGTGGTTTGAGTTATTTTGTTGTTCAGTTCCCAGGGAAAAGACGCTAAAAATATATCATAATATAAATGACATTTAGAACAAAACTGAGTATCAAATTCATTCCAGCCACACCATATACCAGAAGAAAAGCATCTTAGCGCTTGCCACATGCCATATGTGCACTTGCAAAAGCTTCCCAAAAATGGCATGAAAAGCTCCCAACTACTCCATCAACTTTCACTGCTATCCTCCACTACTGGTTCCACCCAAGACTCCGAGATCGCCCTTACGTCTGATTCGAAGCAGGAAATTGGCGATGGCATGATGCTCTGGCGTCCACCTCCCAGCTATTCTGCACCGAGCCGATCGTTCCGCTTCAATGCAGGCTTCAGCCAGTGGCCTTGCATCATATCTGTTGATACCCGCCGGCCGACCTTACGTCGCTCTTTGACAAGACATCTAGCAGAACATGCAACCGACATTTTCTTTCACGTGGCAGTTCTAGAACGCTGGGTGATGTCGGCAAGTGCAAGTTCGATGCTTCCAAGCATCGGTGGGGGTATTCCAAACGTCTCACGCCGAAATATAAAATTGGACTGAGTCGGCTACGGGGTCACCAATGGTGAAGGTCACTGTAGGCATGACTTCACGAACTTTGCTCGCGCATTTGTTTCCTAAACACGCCGTAAGTGAGTCTGAAGTGGTTAGCTCCAGTACGGACGGGTTGGTCTTTGTGGGATGTACCACTTAAGGGTCATACGAAGACGGAAAGGCAGATGACGTGTGATTTGCTTGATCTTAGTGGCGAGGTTGGAAAATAAATCAGGCGATGATTCATCTGCATTTGTTGGCACAAGCAAAGATTTGGTAATATGAAAATTTTTTGGATCCCGAAACTAACCAAGTCCCATCGAGATTTGCATGCTACCCTAAGATGCTTAACACCAAGCACTACACGATGATTTATACCTCGTTGATTCATGAGCCAGGCGTGTACAAGAAATGGCTATTACTTAGAAATAACACCCCTTCAAATATCCTAGTACGACGCTCTTCCCTTGTATTGGTTCTGAGCACGCCACCACTGAGCTGTCTTGCTTTCCATTACAACTAGAACAATACCTGAACCTGGATGCGAAACTGTGCCTCCAAGAACTCAAATCTCAGCACAATGGGAAGTAGCTACGGCATCTACCAGTCCAAATTCCATACTTTGTAAACAACGTGCAAACGAGGCAGTGGGAGGGAACCGGCTGTCGTGACCTGCGAAAAATCACCTCCGCCACCAATCGCTGGGAAATTGCACTCACCGTTCAGCTGATCGAGGTGAAAGGTGACGACCATTAATCCAGCTCCACTGTGCCTGTGCCGGGCACGCGCGCCACCGCCACGTTTGCATCACATAGTGAGTGGCGTGCAGCATCCGACGTCCCGCGGCACTGACCACCGACCCCGCACGCAGAACCACTGTTTCGACGCGGATTTATCACGTCATTGGCAGCGGACTCCGCCGCCGGTCTCAGCGCGCGCCGCCATCATTGTGGCGCCGGTTGCCGGGTGGCGCCGCCAGGCGGCAGCAGCGTCGCCAGTTCAGAGGGCACGCCGAGGATGCAGCCCGGTCGCAGCCGGCCGCGCTCAGACTCGCCGGCCCGCCCAGTGGACACGCATACCTGACATGTTGCCCGAGGGCACGGACACGGGTCAGGCGCTCCGGGATATCGACAGGGGCCGTGGCCGGCTCTCAGGTCGCCGTACGAGCACCAGACGCTGCGCGCCGAAAGCTCGGCCGCAGACGCGACGTCGCTAGCCTTGAGTCGGGCCGGCGCATAAAAACGGGCATCGGCCTGGAATGCGACCGTCCCCGCCGCGGAAGGGAGGGGGTGGCGCGGCGACGTCGCCAAGGGTGCCCACGTACACCGGGGAAAGTGCTGAGCCACACGGTAGTTCTGGCCAGGTGGTTGGATAGCAAGGTAACGGGATTGCAGAGCACGATCCGCAGTGGTGTTCACACTTCGAGATGGAATGATTCGACGGCGTGCTTCACTTTTACACGAGCTGCTTGTTTCACTTTATTCCAGCGATCCTGGAATAATTGCGGCGATTGCCAGCCAGCAGTGAGGCGCACTTATAGGCAAACTACCGGGCGGCCATCTCCGCAAATCACCGCGACCCATTTCGTCTGGTGTCGACACAGGCTTGGTGCAGTCCTCGGCCGCTCTCGGCCACTAATCCAGCAGCTATTCCGCGCCATCTGGGCCCGTTTTGGCGCGGCAGATCAGCGGGCATGTGTTGCGTGACGGCGCCTCCGCCCCCTCGTGCAATGCGGCACGCCCGCCGGCGGTGCGGCGACGGCCAAGTTAAAGGTCACGCTATGTGTGTAGAGACGCCGCCGGCAACGGAGTGTGGATTAGCGGCATGGTTACGGCACGAGGTCGTGGCGCGAGATGGGGGCGGTGCGCAGCGCGCGGCCGCTACGCGCCAGTCAGCTGGCGATGCGCGCGCGGCACGCCGCCGAGCCGGGCTGCGCTGGAGCGGCGTCGGCTGCCGGCGGGCCCGCACCTGCCGTCCGGACCATTCCTGGGATTCTTGACTGGACGAGTCCACCTTCGGCCGGCGCCGGGGAGGCCCCCGGCCGATGCCGAACAGCCGTCAAGCGGGCCGGCCGCGCCGCCAGCAGTTTCATCACCTGTCGGGCAGATGGCAGCACTTGCGCACCCAAGTTGTACGGCGTGCTATTGGATGGAAGATAGTAGTGGCTGGTCACCAGACAAGAACATATTTAGAAAACAAATAGTAGTGCACAAACGGCGGATGAAACTGGGATGGTGAGAGTGTTGTCAGCTGACCCATCATGTCAAGAAGCTGGTGGCCGAACTCTATCCTGTTGAGTCCATCTGAAACGCTCATTATTTGCTTATAATTTAGATGAGATGAGTCGATCTAAGCTTTGCAAAACCTAAGCCACTACATCTGCAACCCTTTGGCTGTTTGATGTGATTATCAGAGGAATTGATGTTTTAATTCGGAACTTGTAGGATCATGGACGCAGCTAGGATTTGTTTTCTTCAAGGGTGGGGAAAATTTGGCCAAGGGGTCCCGAACTACAGCATACATCTTTGAGGTCACCGGATTTCGGCCGTTTTCAAATTAATCCAATTAGTTTTCTCTTTTTCATCCTCATTGGGGGCCCGCATCATCGAATCCCCCGTCCCTTCCTGAAATGGTAGGCAAACATGACACTGTTATAAACCAATACAGGCCGCCTGAATAGTGAACATGCATCTAATATAGGATTTCAAAACTTCATTGGAAAACACGTCGATTCAGCATTCGATAAAGGGCAAGTAAGCCCTTGTACGTGCCAGTGGACTATCGTACGCGCTCTTACCCATCCGAAAGGCCCAGTGCACGTTTGTAAGGGCACGCAGACGTGCTGAGGGACACGTACACGTTTGCAAGAACCCACAAGATGATTCGTAGAGATCCTTAGCCGTTCGTAAGCGCCCGTGGATGTTCATAAGGACCCGCAGACGTTAGTGAGGGCCCGTAGATGTTCGTAAGGGTCAGTACTCGCTCGTAGGGGACCGCAAGCTTCATAAAGGTCCGTAGATGTTTGTACGGGACAGTAGGCGTTCGTAAGTGTCCGAAGATATTCAGAAAAGCCCGTAGGTATTCATAAGTAGACATTCCTATGGGCCTGATAACAACCATACGAAGTGTTGTTGACCTCTATATTTCTGCAATGGCGATCCCATAGAAGGATAAGCACGGGCCCCTAACACTGCCCTTCGGGCTGTACCAGGGGTCTGTTTGAGCCCAAAGAGCGGTCCCCACTGACCCTGTCTTGGCTACGTCCCTGGTTAGGATCGATTTGACCAAGAAATGTATCCATGTGTCAATGAGTGGCCGAGAAAATTGGCATTGCTTCATAATAACAACCGACAAATTTCTCAAATGCACCTTTCAAATCTGCTGCAATTTAACTAATGAATCCTCCAACATTTTGAAGCCCCCCACCCCCAATGAAATATTGACCCACCATAACTGTTTCGTTATTGTAATCGCAGATAACTCCGATTCTCACACGAGGAAGCATGCAATTAGTACACGAAACATGACTTCCATGTCGAAATCTAATTCGTCTAAATAAAAGAATAGCCTCCGGTCGGATGGTCTTCTGCGCCACACTGATCCGTCCAGCGGGCTCCGATCGTGCGAACTTCTGAAGGCGCCGACACCCGCGTCCCACACTTGCTGTGTTTCCGAGTCGGCTGTGTCTCTTCTGGAAGTGCAGATGGAGATCTCGCAGGTGTTCAGGTAAGCCAAATGAGCTGGAACCACTAACTTGGTGGCGCAAGCGTTGGCAGCACACACAAACTATCTGGAAATTGTCGAGGCGCACTGGCGAAATAAGATGATATGCCACCATATTTCTCCAAGTAGTCACTATAGCACCAAGACGCAGACATACTTTGCTGTGGCGTCGCATTAGAGGCATTCATGTGCGTGATTGGACACATCCGGAACACTTGGCAAGTACCAGAAAAATGGCTGAACAATACCCGATAACTCACTCGCAACAAGTTGCCATTAAAAGTGGAGATGGTAAATGTCACTCGTGTCGCTTTTCACTCGCAGATACGCCAATCACATCACCATACACCGTTAGTCACCATGTAAGTACCATTAATCAGGGCTAGATATGGAATGCAATTTTTGTCTTCAGTATAGCATACGGCACAGTCAAAATTTAAGTAGCGAATCAACTATGTGCCCTCATGCATTGTGGGCCATATTTAACCAGCATAACGTTTCATTGGGTAGATCATAAGCGCGGGCTTGGAAGCAGTTCATCGTTAATTCATGCCCTCGGGCCTAGAAGAGTGTTTAATTGCTTCTTGGCACATCTAACTAACTTTGCCACATGCAACCCAGTGCACCAGGTGCAATAATTCAGGCTCTGCAATGAAGTCGGCTGCTGCATGACGTGGTGCGTGCTTTAAATAGGCTCACCGATAAATCCCAGTTTACACCATCATATTCTACCAAAGAGGAATTGATAGTCAAACTCCATGCACAGCGCTCAAATTCATCGCTGCAAGACTGTGCTGTTCTGGATCAAAGCGTCAAAAGTCGAAATCGTAGCTGATGTGAAAACTATGTAGCTGATGTGAAAACTATGAGAGAGGGAAACCGAAAAGACCTCTTGCAGTGAAGCATGCAACTGGTAAGGAATGCAGGTGCAAGTCGGTTCTTAGTTCATGACCGTGATGCACTTCGTTGCAAAGCTACAACCATCTCCAGTGGGCAGTGTTATTACCGGGCCTGACTGAGAGGACCGGCCGGATATCACCATTCAAACTATCGCACCATCAACTATCACATATGCTGTATGTCGTGGGTAATTGCTCAATCTTGTGATTTGTCAATGTTGCTGCTTAACAGCCAAGATGTACTACATGTCACTATGACATGGAATCAATATAAAGTAAATGAACAAATGCGTGGATGCGATTCGGAATATGTGGGGCTAAAGCAGGGGCGGATACAAGGGAGGGATATTTGTGGTATGTTCCTCCACGTGGGGAGGAGGCGACCCTCCGGCCGAGAAAAGGCGTCCCTCTGGGAAGGCTCGAGTTCACCCCTCAAACTTATAGACCAGAGGCGCCCCTCTGAGAGGGAAAGACATTTCCTTGGAAGAAAAGGCGCCCCTCCGAGAAGGCCCAAGTGCATTCCCCTCCCCATCCCATAAATTTTCTTTTTTTTTCCGGCAAAAGAAGCTCCTCCGAGAGGAAAAGGCGCCTCTGCATGAAGACTCGAGTATATTCCCCTCGATATTGTTATCCAGAGGCGTCCTTCGGAAGGCAAAGCCGCCTGGCGCCCCTCTAGATACTCTCGAAGTGATGCCGCTCCGGACATGGGCTACCCCACCCTCTCCCAATGACAATTCCTAGATCCGACCCTGAGCAAAAGTTGTTTCTATGCCTACTTGTGATCTTAAGACATCGGCCACCCCACTAAGAATTGGTCACATACCTAAAAGTGTTGCGTAAATAAGGATTTCCGATTCCAATCGCTGCCACTGAGGTTGCTTAAAAATCGTCCGCGTACCGTGCTAAACCACGTTCTCGTATGGATAAGACACAGCCATCTAGTGGCAGCATGTTCAACCATTAATAGCTATTGAGACCTGTAGGTGAAACATTTATACGTGAGCGATGTGTTTCGTCGCCAGATATACATACATAGGGTCTGTTCCGGCGACCTCATCCGGAATAGGTTGATGGTCGATTTCCTCTACCGCCCGTTCCAGCACCTCATCCGGAATAGGTTTACCCTCATCAAACCTCCACCAGATGAGCAAAATATAATCCGGCCGGTCGGAGGTTGAGGAAGCGCAAACTCGGAATACGACAAACGTGCCGCAACAGTGGCGTTCAGAATAAAATAGTTTTTTCTTCTTAAAACTTGACTTAGGCGGTTAGGCCATGAGCCGTCATTGGGTTGCATAAGTCGTACTTTCTTTATCTTATGACTATTTTTGGGGAAGAAATCCAAGAGACATGGGATATTTGATGGATATGAGCAGTCACCCATGTTTTATGTCATCAACGACACAACTTTGTCTCCAGTGCACTTCTGGAGCATCCAATGTCCAAGTGGAAATTGAAGATGGGCGTTTTAAATTTGATGGGTAAATTGTAGGTTCAGACATGCATGCCAATTTGCATGCCATTGAAGGGCCATGTTTACTGGTGTGCATCCATGCTTTTTCTTTGCATGCATGCATCAGTGGCTAATGGAGGAGCTCCGTGTGCCTTCCACATGGGAAGATGGTTTCCCTCTGACACACGGGCTTTGAATATTTATGAAAATTATTTGGAGGGGCATGTGAAGGCAATGGCCAAATAAAAACGGATTGGAGGTCACACTTCATAGAACCGAATGCTAGCAGTTAAAATTATTGCGAGGGAAAACCAACATTAGTTGGCACTTGCCCACTCAAAAATGTATAACGCAACACCACTGCTCAAACGGGTAGCCTATCAAGTACACCATACTACTCGAATGTTCCTCGCTAAGCGGTCTTTCGTCCCAAAGTGCCCTCATCAGAGTAAAAGACGTTCATTCAGTATGCTCCAGTGCAGTCCCCCTTTCTCGCTTAATGAATATTGCACTGAACGAGAGCGTCGAGAGACTAACGCAAGAGCGCCCTTCTGAAGAAATGTTTCCCCCTCCAGACGAGTATCTGCCTACCCAGCATTTGAAAAATGTCTGGATCTCCGCCCCTCAAGTAAATGCCTTTGGAGCTCCGGAAGCAGCACAAGCCATCGCCATCCACTGCGCGTCAGCTTCCCGGTCGGGGTCGGAATAAAAAACAGCTTGCAGCGTGTATTATTCATCCCAATAGCTGCTGCACAATGGGATTAATCGGGCTTTCACAACAGCAAATACGTTTTAATTCATTTAACAGACAGATTTTAATTCATTTCGACGCTGTCTGGAACTTTTACCGTGGAACATGCTGGATGACTTAGATGTTGACAATGCTGTTGATGTGTTTTACTCGTTAATCGAAGCTGCTATTCGTGATCATGTGCCAGTAGTGACTCCTCGCCGTAGACTTCCGTCCTGGTTTGACGTTGAGGCCAGGCGTGCACTAGCCGCGAAGGAATGTGCACATCGTCGAATGAAAAGGCACCCGAGTGACGGTGTCATTCGGCGTGAATTTACAGACAAACGCGACTTCTTCAAATGTCTGATCGGACGAAGCTACTGCAGTTATCTGAGGGGACTAGTGGAAGATTTTAAGACAAACCCAAAGCGATACTGGTCATTTTTGAAATGTTTTAAAAGGAGTGGTTCTGTTCCGTCTCTGCTAGACGGAAACAAGTTAATCAGCGATGACGTTGGACGTGCCAACCTGTTGAACAAAGCCTTTTCAGCCAAGTTCACAGCACGGGATGTAGCCCAGTATCCACCATTACAGGTCTATGGACTGTCTAATCTCACAGACTTTCGGCCCTCATTAGAACACATCCACACGATTCTCATTGGACTTGACCCGCATAAAGCATGTGGACCAGATAATATCATTGCCCGAATCCTCCGTGAGTGTGCTGACCAATTATGCGTTCCGCTGTACAAAATTTGCATCCTTTCCATCAGGCAGGGAAAATTTCCCAACCAGTGGAAAAAGGCAAATATCACACCAATATATAAGAAAGGCAACCGGAAAAATCCGACGAACTACCGAGCCATTTCACTTCTTTGCCTGTGTGACAAGATTTTAGAAAAAAACCATCTACAATGTTTTGAGTGATCACATTTTGCCAGCACTGACTAACACCCAGCACGGTTTTATTCCAAAAAGGTCATGTGCTTCAAACCTGGCAGTTTTCTTGAGACACGCCTGGGATTCCATCGCTGCTGGTTGCCAGACAGATGCAATCTACACGGACTACTCTTCGGCTTTCCAAAGTGTCAACCATAAGCTGTTACTATACAAGCTCGAAAATGCATATCATGTTTCATACAAAATGCTCTCTCTGATTCGGTCATATCTGACTGGTCGCCGGCAGCGGGTGATAGTTAACGGGCGGTCTCTGACTGGGCTGACGTCACTTCCGGTGTACCGGAAGGGAGCTTGCTGGCTCCTCTGTTATTTGCCCTGTTTGTGAGCGACCTGCCATCCAGTATTGACTCGGAATGTCTGATGTTTGCTGATGACGTCAAAATTTTTAGGAGGGTAGCGTCTGTGGGCGACGCGACACGCTTGCAGAGGGATATTGATTCCCTTTGTAAGTGGTCCGCAGACTGGATGCTATCCTTGAACCCTCTGAAATGTAAATCATTCACAATGACTCTTCGCCGTACTCCTGTGCGCTTCGAATATAAGGTACACAATGCAACGCTGCAGCGTGAGACTGTGATGCGAGACCTGGGTGTGTACCTGGACAGCAAATTGACTTTCGCACAACATGTGGCAAAAACTGTGTCATCTGCGAACCGGGCTCTCGGACTTTTTATTCGATCAATGCAAGCAGGGGTTCCCGGTAGCAAATTCTTGAAAATTGCTCTGTTGGCGGCATATGACGCGAACATTAGGTCTCGCCTTGAGTATTGCTCCGTCATCTGGGCAAGCGCAGCTTCAACACATCTCACCAGGATTGATAGGGTAGAACATACATTTTTAATGTGGCTTGCCCAACACTGTAGTGCCACACCTCGACCGGAATCTCTACAATATGAGGACCTTCTTCGCCTTTATAACATGACATCTGTGTCCACTCGTCGCGTACAATCCGACATCATGTTCTTACGAAATGTTTTATGTGGCAGGACGGACTCATCAATGTTATTGGAAAACTTTGGATTAAGTGTCCCAGCCAGGAGAAATAGGCAACCTGTTTTATTCCATGTACCGTATGCATGTGTAGAAACCATTAGGTGTGGCTTGTTTCACAGATTATTGAGAGTAGCGAACGAATTTTTAGCGATGACACCGAGTGCGGACATCTTCACAGACACGCTTAATGCATTAAAGGCACAGGTGGTGAGATACTGTGCTGCGTCACACGCTCACATCTGAGACGCGGAGCCATCGGACATCGACGAGTTCTGACAGCCGTTTGCCCGTTTGAACTGAAAACTATTCACCTGTTCTGTGTACGTTTTCAGCTACTGACTTCTCCTATAAATGGCACAATATGCTGTTGGAGATTGTGGACAATAAACAAATAAACAAATAAACGTAGATCAATCAATAAAAATATCAGAACTGATATGCGCAAGATCGGAGCAAGCGACTGATAATGCCACCGATCTGCACATATGCGCCAAATAACACTACAACCATATCACCGCCAACAGCTGATTAAAGGACAAAACTCTACCGGTCGTTCCGGTGCCTCGACCTGGAAGAGCTATTCTGGCCAAAGCTCAACCTATTCCGGATGAGGTTGCTGGAACAGACCCATAGCAGCGCTTACCTCAAAGGGATGGAAAAATAAGGCGAATGGTGATAATGTTCGATTTTACTTACAATTTATCTGTCTAGGTTGATAACGTGATATCCTACGGACAGGGGTGCATCCAGGAATTGGCATGGCGGCACTTGTCCGGAGGTTCGCCATTTCTTCGGAGGAGTGTCACTGCGAAAGTACCTAGAGCAGCGCCTCTGGCTCAAAAATGTCGTTTGGGCGCACTAGATCACGCTGAAGGGGTGCCTTCTTTCAAAGAGGGTGTCTCTTCTTCCCATCGGAGGGACGCATCTGGCCGAAGACAAAAATGATGAGAGAGGTGTCCTCAAGTCTTCTCGAGTGGTTGCCTTTTCTCCACCGGAGGGGCGTCATCCTTCATAGAGGTCATTCCTCTAGTGCTGCCCATTGATCCTCAACTGCCTGCAGTTTTACGAAATAGGTGGATCTTTAAACGCCTTAGTTGTCATCATTGTATGCACATTGAGGCTACAGCACACGGGAAAGGTGAATAAATATTTTGTGTTGAGTAGTTTCAAACGTTATCTATTGATGCTACGCTAAATGAAAATGCGATCTACAGTGCCACTGACGGGGTGTGCACGTCCAGACATCTGCCCCCTTGGTGACGTGATTCACTTCACCTGCTGGCATCCAATGCTTCCTCAACAATATCTGAAGCCTGTAACATGCCAGCTCCACTGACAGAAGGGCAAGTAAATGTTGTTCTATCGCTGTAGCCGCCTGGGCCAAGATCGGCTTGAGATTCAACCATGGTCTAGCGAGAACATTTCCTATTTCGTCAGCCTTCATATCTGAGGTTGTGAAATTGTCAAAAGTTCATTCCTAATTGATAATGTGAAACGACACAAAACAGCGTGGCGTGAAACAAGAGAAAAACTTCAATTATACCTGATTTTATTCCTTTGGTCAACCAGTTAACCCATGGGAATTGCGTGAGACGAAATGTACGACCCTCAATATACCAGGAGGTGCCGGGTTTACATCAAAAGTAACGTTAGGGATTATGCTATATTACTCAACGTTTCGGCCAGGGGCCATCATCAGGAGTGAAGGCCAGGGGCCATCGTCATCGTCGGCCAGGGGCCATCGTCCTGACAATGGCCCCTGGCCGAAACGTTGAGTAATATAGCATAATCCCTAACGTTATTTTTTATGTAAACTCAGCACCTCCTGGTATATTCAGGGTCGTACATTTCGTCTCACGCAATGTCTAAAACCCAGGAGCACTTGAGAGCCATTCTTCGGTGTATTAAACCCATGGGAAGTTCAAAGGTAAAAGTTCGCAGAAAGTAGAGTGACAGCAAATGACAGTGCATTTAATCAAACTGATATAGAGCCTCGAAATAAGTACCTAAGACAAGCTGATGATCCTCGAATCCATCGACATACCATTACCCCGTAGATCCCGCCAAATATGTGCAAAAAACAAAAGCATGCAATGTCTAAGAACATCCAACGCATGAAATGATGAAATGCCAATTATCTGAGTGAATTTACTGCAATCAAACAGGAACAAAGTTGTGCAAAAACGGATCACCATGCCTACAGATATCAGATCAAACTCTGTTACCAAAAAAAAACGGCCAAAATGCTTCACCAAAAGATTCATAAACACACATCATCAGTCCAGTAAAAAGTGAAGTACTGGAGCGTGCTGTGTCTTGGTCGCCACGACGTATCCGCTTGGGAGTGGCACCCATGGGGCTGATTTGTATGCCTTTGAAGAAACCTCTCGCTCCAATGTTGATATGGCCTCCAGATTCTTCTGACTAGAAACATTGGACTTCGGGTGCTCCCTGCCACCCCCGTAATTCCGATTACTTGGCCACACGCCTAGGTGATACCTAGACGCCACCTCGATTTCAGTTCAACATGGCACTTTGTAATGGCTACCAACAGATACAGTATCTGGCGCTCAGCCTTATGTTTTCGGGTAAGTTATCGCCCTCGTAGATGACAGCCTGTCTATTTTGTTCGCCTCTTTATCCTGCGGCTCGGGTAACCTTTGGTTGTATTTAGTTTGATGCTCATTTCACCACCAAACGGTCGAGCGCCTCCGAATACTTAATCTAGCTACCAATGCTGGCTCGCCTCCATCCTTATTAGCTTTCTCTCTGCACTGCTTCCTCCGTCTTCTTCATCCGATGGTCTCCAAATAAACCGGGCCTTAATCAAAGCACCACGGCCACTCCCAGGATGTTGTGAGGAGTATTATTTGGACAGTCGAAACAGCATTCATAACTCGGCTCGATCCGGTGCCATCACCTTATTTGGACAGTCGAAACAGCATTCATAGCTCAGTTAGATTTAGTATGCGTAACTCCTCGTTATTGATACTGGTAGACCGCCAACAAGTGGATGTAAACCGACACGCTTGCCAGCATCTGCAGACGTGCAGCTACAGGTGACCAACAACTCAGTGGCATGTTACTAGCTCTGTGCTTCTTAGCTTTCGAAAGAGGCTCCTCTCCAACTTTCGGTTGCCTTCTGACAGCAGATCGTCCATCATTAGCAGTTGTATCGATGTTCAGTTCTGATGCAGGTGTTCTGCTGTCGCTGTGTACGATAACACCGCATCGCCAAGTGTTTACCCTGTATTCACCCCACCCCGGTGTTTGTGACATGGCGAAGCACATCGCCGTGCCGCATAGAGGCAGAGAGACGCTCTCACGCGCCAATGAATACTTCCAAACACACTGCGGACGTGCGACGACGATGACTAATCTTAGGGTGTTTTCGGAGCGACCCGGACGATAAAACTTCCATGCCGTGTGCGTCACAGATGACGTCATCCCGAACTGTTCGCGTTTTGGCGTTCTCAGCGACCGGACGACGCATAATGTTTGCGACGTCATGTGGAATCTACGCCGGACGCATAGAATCGTTTCCCCGTACTTGGCCGAAATTATACAGATATGGCGCGGAAATATGGTTCAGAATGTGAACTTCACCAGATTGCGTGAGAAGTAAGCATATTTCTCCAAGACATTTCTGGGTGCATGTCAATCCTTAATGCCTTGATTGTGATCAGCTACTTGTGAATAAAAGAAGTTTGACGTACCTAGGCAGGGCGAAATGAAACATTGTGGAAAGGGACTACCCGTGTATTGTACCATACGCAAGCCAACATTCCAGCGTGAACCTCTAAAGCAGAGTGCCCACCAACCACCGCACCAGTGCAGTGACCGCCCACGCGCAAGGACGAGCTCTCGTTGAATGACTGGCGGTTAGTTGGGCTTAGGGGCATATCGACTGTGTTGGCCATACAGCGCAGATGATCTCGCGGAATGTGTTTCTTTTGTTTCCCTGGGCAGGCTGCAGAGTATCATAGGCTCTTCATAGAATGCAGTATCTCAAAGTGGGATCGGGTATTATAGTCCACCCAATTAGCAATGGAACTGGAGATTAGAGGATGGATATGGCTCACACAATATAACCGATTGTTATAGTTAATTTTGTCTGTGTAATTGTTAGCTACTTTAATAATTGTATAATTGCGGGATTTGTCTGGTCTGCGCAGTTATTGACGACAATATATCGCGATTGTAAATACAAAGATTGGTCTGCTGCGAACACACCGAGAAAAGATTCCAACTGACGTTGACATAATACAATATTCTGCGTACGCTCTGAAAAACCCTTAGTTTTATTTTCAGTGATGCAGAGTTCCGCATATCATCCTAGCATAAAGCATTTGTCAGGCGTTACTCGGGCACCTATAGGGTTTCATAGCATTCAAAAATAAACATCAGTTACATGCATATATATATGTGTGTATGTGTGTGTGTGTGTGTGTGTGTGTGTGTATGTGTGTGTGTGTGTGTGTGTGTGTGCGTGTGTGTGTGCGTGTTGCAATACGAGTGTGGCTTCTTAATAGTCACCTTCAAAAATAATTTACGCCTTGTATGGTATCGAAGCTGGAACTGAATAGTTCCCTTTATTCAATCTGAAACTCCCTTGGAATTTTACTGAAGCAAAATCAAATTCATCCATCTGCCTCACTAATTCCTGTACTGACACCCAGTATATAACGCAATTCATATGCTCTGGTGTGTGTCTAGACCGGTGTCATGCTATCCGCTGTCCTGCAGACTAGCTAGCTGAATGTCATCTATCCTAGACTAGTGGCATGCTATCCTGGACCAATGGCATGCTATCCAGGACCAGTGGGATGCTATCCTAGACCAGTAGCATGCTATCCTGAACCAGGGGCCTACCACGAAAACCATTGACACACATCGTTGCCGATAGTGACGTATTGCTGGATCAGTGGAATCAGGACTGGTGACCGCCTACATCGCTCTACGGAATCGATTGGGGAGGGGCAATGCACTTGTCGGCCATGGGGCTTCCCAATCTCCAGCATGAATTAGAACAGGGGTGGAAGTGGGGAGCATTAAATTTCATGTTAAATCCATACCAAATGAGGAATGTCATTGGGGAGGGGGGGGGGATTGCCCAAACACAAATTATATATCAAACGAGAACACTGCTAGCGACATATTTCCCATGTAAGTTATTACTTACTGAATTTTAAGGGAATACATTTGGGCTGCCTATGTTTTCCGATGTCAGTTGGTGTCAGTAACTTCATTGCGTGAGACGAAATGTACGACCCTCAATATACCAGGAGGTGCTGAGTTTACAACAAAAGTAACGTTAAGGATTATGCTATATTACTCAACGTTTCGGCTGGGGGCCATCGTCAGGAGTGATGTAAAAAATCAGTGGTGCAGACACTTTTGTCAACCCTGCCATTTTTATATCACTCCTGACGATGGCCCCCGGCCGAAACGTTGAGTAATATAGCATAATCCCTAACGCTACTTTTGATGTAAACTCAGCACCTCCTGGTATATTGAGGGTCGTACATTTCGTCTCACGCAATGTCTAAAACCTAGGAACACTTAAGAGCCATTCTTCATTGTATTAATCAATAACCTCATTCGAACTTTGTAACGGCATAAACGTCGTATGATACGACGTTATTGTCTCATCATTGTGTCGCCTGCTGCAGTTGGGAACGCTACATTTTCTGGAATAATTTTCCCACATGCCCGAGATTCCCGAGGCTATGTGATCAACATGGTTGATGCGCCCTAAAGCCCAAATGCCTGAGAGATTCCCAAGAGTCTCCATAGGTTTTCAAAGACAACTGTCGAATGAGTAGAAACACAGACACGATATTTCAATTACATCTTGTATATTCTGTATTGTATTGTATCATGTCCTGTATTGTATATTCTGGACAACACCATCCCATGAAGAATGTTGCTGTTCCTCGTGAAGCCATGTCTGAATTCGGTTTCAGCGCCGCATAAGTCGTGTGACATGACATAGGTTGACCAACCAACGACCTGATTTGATCATTCTATGGAATTACTTTTCATATTTATTATATATCATATATATTATGTATATTATTTATGATATATATTATATATTATGTATATTATATATTATATATATTATATATTATATATAATATATATTATATATTTATTATAATTATTATATATATACATGCATGTATATAGCAAATCGTTTAGGGCCCTATCCCAAGATAAAGGTCCTGTCACTCGGATGAGTTATCATTACTATTGAGGAACTCAACATGGCCAAAGGTGAAGAAATAAGATGATATTAAGGTCTTGGCTAAATTGGCTTGCCAATGCCAAATGACATGCACAGTATGAGGCGAATTTTTCGGAAACTTGACTCAAGCTCAATATCATCTACTCTGCTTTACATATTTTGGCAATATGTAGTACAAATACATTTATCTACTTTTTCCCTCCGAAAAAATGCAGAAAAACATGGTCTGAATGTTTGACATTTCCAGGAAATTATTTCGGGGTCCGTATATTAACTTAATATGACTCCTGGTGACACCTTTATTGGTTAAAACGCAAGTGCAAGGTACGTTTCTGACTCGCACAATATATCAATACTCTCACAATAATACCATCGATACTCTCACAACAATCAACAGTGCTTTCACAATATGTTTCACATTTTATCCTAGATCGCGTAGATCGAACGTTATTGCGGTGGCTTCAAGAGCTTCCTCGCCCTCACCCGACAATGGCGGGTTTGCGGGCCGGCAGGTGAGGGTTAAAGGGCGTATAGTGCTTGGAAGTAGTTAGCCTGGGCAACATGAAGTACGACCGAACAATTGGGCCAAGGACAAAGTGTTCGTCGACGACGAGGAATGGACATTAATTGCAAGAAGTTGGCAAATGGACCTTCCACACATTCTGCGAAACACTCGCACGCAGAACCGTTCGAGCTTGATTGCTGTCCAGAAATGACTTGCGCGGTCTTGTGAAACCACAGGATATCTTGCGGTCTATGCAGTCGAAGTTCCAACCACTCCACACAAAGGGAATTAAAGAATCTCGCAACATTAGAAAACACAACTACTGTAGATGAAACCAGTGTGATTCAAATAACTATGCAAAGGTAGAGGTGCTGACGTATCTTTAGCGCAATAGCAATTGTTACTGGTCTCCAGTGACCAAATAAAGTCAAGCCGGCATCTCGCATTTTTTTGCAGGTGTTGTTTATAAGCAAGCGTAAATAAGATAGGGAAGTGTGACTTCTAAAAAGAACAAATTTTTCCTACATTTTTTTTTAAAAGCCAGACGCCTTTTTTCAAGACCTCATAATATTCGTTGACAATGAAAATATTATTATTTCATGGACAGGATGTTACTTCATTGTGATAATATACAACAACTAACAAATATAGCCTAACCTGAACTGCATTCGAAAAGCAAAAAGTTGCATTGCAATTAGTCGGTCAGATCGTGGGGGTAGAAGAATTACAGATATGTAGGCATGGGAGGGAGAGAGCAGATTCACGACGGTTCCACATCACCTCATCCGAAGCAGAATTGCCAAGCGACGGGGTTGGCTCTTTAATGAAGGTTGGCTCTATGTACATTTACTGAGCAGAAGCTACCATTAGCTTAGACAATAGCGCGCTTAATTTGATACTTCTGTATTTTGGAGCAGCACCTTTACCCAGGTAGAAAAGGGTGTCAACACATTATTTTTATTTTTATTAGTAGTAACACTTCTTGCCCATTTTGTTCATTCTTCCTCCCGGAGAAACTAGGAAACGTGGGGGAGAGGAGGGCCCATCAGCATTGCTGGACCACACCACCAACATTTGAGGGGTTCCATCTGTATTCTTTCGTACATCCATGGGCTAAAAGGCATCTCACATACTCACCCGGGTCGTGTTTTGTTTAGGTGCTGTGCTTCAAAACTGTGATCGAACTGTTATACTTGATCCATGATATAAATCCGTAAGATATAGGTTCTCACTGCCCGAAAGCTGCACTCATTGAAGACTTTGAGTCCGATAACTGTCCTTTCGCGAACAACCGAACGAACATGTTCTCAAACCGTTTTTTTTTTGGTATGTATAGTTTTATCCTCATCTGTGGAGGTGGTTAGCATTCTGTCGAAGGTGTGGACACTTTTCAACAACTACTGCAAAATCACGACAGACATCGGTCTTAAATGCCTGGTACCACGAATCGAAACTGTTATCCCCTCAGCACTGACCTACTGAGCTGACATGAATGAACTCAACGACATCGCGGTTCAAGCGGGACCTGAGATTTGCTACCGATTGCGTCAAACCGCACATAGCCATCTGGTGAGTCAATGCGGCCACGCGAAATACCCGGGGTTGGGTGGAGGGAATCCCGATCACTGACCTCCTGCCATGAGGTTTCCACTCATTGTGCCAAGGCCTCGTGTCAAGGTCTGTGTCGCGATCGGAGTGGGGACATGAGGTAGGCGGACGGGGCAACAGGTTTCGCCTGGGGATTTCATCTGCGGGGCGCCGGATTGCTGCACTGCTCGTTAGGCAACTTTTGCATGAAATTAAACAAGCACCATTATTACATTGCTGTTATATTTGCACGCTACATTCAACTTCACGTGCACTAAATTGGTGACGTTGCGCAACAGGTGAAAGAGTTCACACGCATTGGTCGGACCAGATTCAAATAGTTACCCAGATCAAGGAGGCTCATACCCAATTCACGACGGCATACGCTTGCATTACACGAAATTGTTACCCTTTTCAGGCAAATGATAGAAAATACTGAACCTGCAAACGAATTATACATTTTTGAGCTCACGATATTTCACGATGGGACAACATCTTTGTGCCACAGTTAACCTGGTTCATTTCCGTCAAGGTAGGTCGAGTACCGTCCGTTTTCTTCAAAGTATTTCCATCTTCCAATATAATTACCTTTTCTTGAAGCTGTCCTTTGTCGCTCGCATGATTTACTCCATGCTTATGTTCGTCAAAAAAGGTGACTACGATCAGGGTCTTTTGCTTCATCCTCAGATGATTTTCTGAATGTATCATAAATTGAATACGTCGGCATAGTTGTCGGTGCACGGAGCTTTTCAGGTCATTCTTGAAGTCATGTCTTGGCAAAGATGATTAAACCATCGATGTACTATTGAAAGTCAATATTCTAGCGGCCCGTTCGATATGTTATGCAATAATGCATAGCTTGTTTATGTAGGCGTGATGCAATGACAAGCAGAACAATGGCATGCTGGTGAAGTTCATGCTAGGTAAACTACTCCAATAACTGATGTTGCAAATGCATAACAAAATTCTCATTTTTTTTTCGAACATGTGCACTGCCTTGCTATGATACCGTGCACGATACTTCTATGACACAACAGCGAAAAACAATACGTGAATTCTTTCAGACATCAAAATGGCTAGGCCACGTCAGTTCAATCAGGTTCAGGTAACAGTGGATAAGGAATAGCTTTTCTGGTGCAATGTGTCTCATATTGCTTGGTTTCTGAACTATATATGAGGTGCCTATGCGATACATGCACGTGTAGTTATGTGTGAATTAGGACTTCGGCTTATACATACTATGGACGCCCCCATCCACACACATATACATACAATATATATATATGTATGTGTGTGTGTGTTGGTATGTATGTGTGTGTGTGTCTGTGTGCGTGTGTGTGTGTGTGCGTATGTGTAAGTGTAACTGCACTAAATTCAATAAAAAGCATACAAAAAGCCCCATTAAGCATTCACCTTGTGGGTATTGTATCTGCATCTAATCTGAAATCTATTTGAAACCTTGCACGATATTCTCAGCTATATTTTTGTATCATGAAATTTGAATTCAGGATCAAAATTTACCTCTGGAGAACCAAGATTTAAGTCGCTCACTGTTAAAATTCGACCAAGGCCAGTGGTCCAAGGTGGCCACGGATGACCTTTGCGGATTGGAACCGTCCTAGGATTATTCAATAGCACTGAATTCCAATTTTGGGCCCAATTGTACAAGAGAACATGGACAATTAGATACCTTCAGCAAATTTTCAGCTAAATAAAAAATAGGCCATGCATTTAACTCGGCTTGGTGCCTTCTCTGTGGAACAAACAGCCAGTTGCAACCTTTCGTAAGGTTCGCAAGACCCAAAAGGACACTGGATTGGTATCTTGGAGAGTGTGTTTGTGAGAATCTCCAGAAAGTCGCCAAATGCTTTCAATTTCCATACAATATGACCCTTGACCTCACCCCTGGGGGCCAACCAATTGGCACACCGAGTCACGCACGGGATCACTATCGAGATCTCATAGGCCGTTATACACTGGTCTTCGTATCGTTTCTCTAGTTTCCTTGGTTCGAAATCGTCAGGGGAGGGGCATTTCAATATCCTGTCCTTCAACGTCCCCCTTCAACGTTCCCTCCCACCCGTGGTGCTGAAGGTGGAAAATGCCGAATTACGGCGAGGGTTACTAGTTAGTATCGTCCAATAGTACGATACCATGTTACAAGTCAAAGTCACGTGGCGTTTCGGTCCAGTGACGTCATGCTGCACCGATAGCGGACGTGACGCGGAAAACCAGCGCGCCGGGTCTCCATTGTCGTCAGCGGAGCATGTCACTATTCAATCGGCCACGCACGTGAGCATGGCTCTATACGCACGTACGAGGCTGCTGCTCAACCAAGTTTCTGCCGTTCAGCAGAAGTTGTGTAGGTTGTCACGGCCGCACGTGCTGTGGTGTGCCTTAGCCACCCTGCTCGAGTGATTTATGGGGCTTTCCAGCATAGCTAGCGACAAGGGCGTCGCCACAATGGGGAACGGAGTGACGGGTCCTCATAAGCTTCCCGAAATTTAGCATTGTCCTGCGGTGTTGCATGGGAAAGTAGTTTATCAACCCTCTTGTTCCCCGCCCATCAAAAACCCGTCGTGATGTTCATGATAAGCTAGGTTAATCATGACAGCGCGCCGATGAATGCATGATTGACAAAATGCATGATTAACTTCATTGTTTTACATGGATATCTGTAATACTTTTCTTGCATTTATATTCCGGTCTTCTTTTGGGATAATTTCTTGGAACAATCCCATGAAAATCTCGGACATGCCTCTAATAGCAGCTTGTCCACCGTGTAGTCACACCGTTATGGTGCATCACCACATCCTGTAACATTTAACTCTGGACCCTGTCTGCTGTGATCCCTGTAGTTCGCTGTAGTCCCTGTGACCCAGGTGGTCCGCCATGACCCCTGTGATCTGCTGTGATCCCTGTGGTCCACTGTAACCCCAGTGGTCCGCAATGACACTGTGGTCCACTGTGACCCATGTGGTCCGCCATGACCCCTGTGCTCTGCTGTGACCCCTGTGATCCACTGTGACCCCTGTGGTCCGCTGTGACCCCTGTGATCCACTGTGACCCCTGTGGTCCGCTGTGACTTCCAGCACAGCACCGCACTTCAGGCAACTCGCGCCTGAAACACACCTGCACAAACGTCACCGGAAAAATGCAACTGTCAACTGCCTTGCAACTGTGCTGACTTTCTTCAGAACTGTTGGGCGCTGAGCAGTCATGCATCCGCGAGTCAGCATGTGCGAACAATGGTGCCACGCCAGCCTCGACATGTAGCAGCTGTGTGTCTCACACTCCGCAGTGCTTGGCTCGTTGTTCAATAGTGTGCTCACGACATCGACTCAGCAAAACCGAACATGCATACGTGTGCACGTGTACACACATGCATGCATGTGGCACATACATGCGTGTGTGGCAAAGAGCGATACATCATCTCCATGCGTGCGTATGTGGCACAGAGCGATACACAATCACCAGGCGGAGTACACAACTTGTTGTCTTGGGACCTAAGGCTAATGGAACTCGTGTGCATTTGTATTCTTGGCTACAATCTGCACACTCTCATCGTGCATTTCCACCTGTTGCAGACACCCACTACTAGACCGCTGTTGGCATGTTGCCACAGTGAAGTGAGATAGCGCCGAGGCGGAGTCGTTACTCTGGCGACAACAGGATGTTTTCGCCATCGTGGCAGAACCAAGAAGCGCATCGAAGCATTCGTGCTTGTTCGCTCGAACGTGACCAGAGCGAGTGGTAGTGTGGTGCACAATGTTTTCCGTTGAGTGACGCAACCAATGGGCCTACTTGAGGCTTATCTAAGCGGTGAAGTGGGCGAAAAATGACCCAGTTTTCAGCCGAAATCGACGTTCAATTCGTTCGTCGTCATGGCCGTTTCAATCTGAAATCGTTTGTATATTCACTGTCCTTTCAATGTCAAATGTTTGCTGTCAAGATAATCAGCGAATGTTGGTTTGAACGCGCAAAATATTCCGGCAAACATTCCGTGTTTAGAACGTTGTGGTAAAGCCACCCCTATGACATCACCCCAAATTATCCTGTCTTTGAACCAAGAGAGAAAAAAGCTCAGATTTCTTCTGTTATCTAATTGATAACCGGCAAGTTTTTGCTCTTGCATTGTTCCACCTCGCTTTAGTTTATGTTTCGCACCTTCATGTATTTTGCGTCCAGGTACGATTTCCAGTAATATGCGCAGTTACCTGGTTGGAACATCCCAGGTGCTTTAGCTACCAATATTGTATGCAATTCTGCTACGCTAGGGCTAGATACCCTCAGGATTGCCACACTATGGAATCCCGAATATCGATCCAGTTACCTACCGATGCTTCTAGATATCTATCGATTCTGTTTGTCATTTTTGTTGAGATATTTTAATATCTGAGTACCTTCTGTTCCTCACATAATACTTGCAAATCCTGACATATTTTGGCCCGTTGAAGCAAGCCTTAAACCATTTCCATCAGTGCGCAGCACTATCGTAGCCAAAAATTGCTTCAATCGAGCTTTGTCAACTACACATATACGCTTGAGAAGCAAATGCACCTTCGGCCAATATGCGTATTGATTGTCGTCTATTAGAAGGAGCTGAAGTATCATTAGATATGGTGAACCCATCCGTGTCTCTTGTTCTTGGTGTACCACAATAGCCAGCAAAACAACGAGCGCATAAGAAAAAAAAACATCACGATAACAAAATGCATCTAGCGGTACATACAACTCGGAAAGCTGAAGTACGTGCTATTGTCGCCTGTGCGACTGAGCCGTCAAATGATCTGACCCTGCTCTTGGGAGTAGTGATGTCGAAGTCGTGGAATTAAGACCACATGTTCGGACACAATTGTATGCACACAATACGCTACCCAAAAAGAGCTCAAGTGCAAATCCCTGGTGGTAATATTCTCAGCTGAAAGTCATCCTGAACTTCCAGCCCAATCATTAACAGATTACAAATATATCCATTTCTCAGCTCTAAATTCCGAATGGAATTTGTCACGCACCTGAAGGTTGAGCGGAAGAAAGGCTCACATTTGGGCAGTTTTCCGGAGTTCTTGTTCGGCGATCATTTCTAACATTCTGACTCCTGCCTTTCATTGGTTTCGAAGGGCTTAGTAGTATTTGAGTCCGTACAGTTTTTTTTTAGGTGCAGCTGATTCGAAGAATCGTTTAAGAATTCATTTAATAATTTACTTGGCAGTAGCAATTCACTTGGCAGTAGCAAAATACATTTGGCGTATTGTACTACAAAGCCCGTTAATGTGCATCGTCGCTGTAAACTTTCTGCAATGGTACATACCATTCAACTCGTCACGCAGATGAGCACGTATTTGCTGTTTAGACAAAAGCAAATCGATTGTAACCATCGGCCAGTCTGGCCGCCGTTTCCCCCGGCCAACTGTTAGCCAGGGACCGCCCTCCAGCGGACCAAAGCGCCCAGGCCGGCAACAGCGGACACCGGTCTCGACGGCGTCGAAGCGCAGGCGTCACGTCGCCGCCGGCTATGTCCGGTCGTGACGTCACGAGCGCGGAACGCCGGCGGGCGGGCCTGGAATTACCCGGCCAGCGGCGGCCAGCGGCGGCCAGCGCTTTTAGAGGTCGGCGTGCGGCGAGCTCCAACAGTCCGCGGCTGGAGGTGAAAGCGAGAGTGGGGGGTGCGCCGCAGCCGCCAGCAGCAATCCGCGTCTGCGCGAGCTCGGACACACCGAGGACAACTGGTGTCAGCATGAGGTGGACAGGTGAGTGATTGACATGACTTGTCTTTGGGGGTCATTTACCCTCAATGTCTGCACCGCTGAAGCCCAATAACTAATCAACGGTATGCTTTCGATATGGTTATGGATGCGACGTCATTTCACTTGGAGCTGAATATTCGTTTGTGAATACGATTCACGGATTTTGTCTTAATGTATGCATTCTGGTTACTATTTCGGGCAAATCGGAATATTTATTAATTAAATGTAATGTTTTAGAACAATTTAGTTCTGGACGGAACTACGGAATCACGAACACAAATCCTTGACGGAATCACGGACACCTGGCGGTACGGATTAGCCCCAGTTCATGCAAGCGGGCAGTGCGGAGCACACCTATGATCTGCCAGTGGACTCCGCCTCCATCAGACGCGATGGCGATGTTTTTCACGGCGCGCTTCATATCTGATTCTGAACCTTCACCTGGCCTGTGGCTATGGAAATCCCAGGCTGGAACTGCGCCGCGCAGAACAAAAATCGCCGCCGCGGCCACCAGTACAGCGGGCTTTAGTCAACACCAGCACTGAACAACCGTCCGGAGCTGGCATGCCGACTGACATTTTGTGAGGCCGCAGCCGTTGGGAGGCTTACATGCTGCAGCTGTGGTCTTCATAACGAGTAATGGTGCTTGCTGGTGGTGTAGGGTGTTTCCCTGTGGCAACCTCAGTTGTGGTCTTCATAACGAGTAATGGTGCTTGCTGATGATGTAGGGTGTTTCCCTGTGGCAACCTCAGCTGTGGTCTTCATAACGATTAAAAGTTCTTCATGGTGGTGCAGGGTGCTGCCCGGTGAAAGTCCCAGTGGTGGTCTTCAGAACAAGTAATAGTTCTTGTTGGTGATGCAGGGTGCTGCCCGCTGATAATCCCAGTGGTGACCTTCATAACAAGGAATAGTTGCTGACGGTGATGCAGGGTGCTGTCCTGTGACAGTCGCAGTGATGGTCTTCATAGCGAGCAATAGTTGCTGATGGTGATGCAGGGTGGCTGACCTGTGACCGTCCGGTGTTCGGCGTTTCCAGGCGTGGCACTGGTGCTCCTCGGGGCGATCGGATGCACATTGGGCTCTCCTCAGTCCCCTGCTCAGCCACGAGCGCCCGAGGTCGAGCCGGAATCGGCCAGACCGCCACAAGACCGGCCGCCGAAACGCCGCTTCAGCATCACCGACTCCATCAACGAGTTCGCCATCGACCTGAGTGTCAACCGGCTGGCCGGCGGCAACCTCGTGTTCTCGCCGTTCTCCATAGTGAGCGTGCTGAACATGCTGTTGCTGGGCACCAGCGATAACACCTACGAGCAGCTGCGCACGGCGCTTAAGTACCCGTTCGAAATGAAAGACCTGCTGATTCACCAGCAGAGCGGGGTCCAGTTGCGGTCACTGCGCCGCGCGTCCCAAGGAATCGACGTCCAGATCGCCAACCGCATCTTCACCGACTCCAGGTTCCGCATTAAGGAGTCGTTCATGCGCAATGCCAGGGACTTCTACCAGGCCGGTGTAGAGCAACTCGAGTTCGGGAAGAAGCCAGCGGTGGCGGCCCGCCGCATCAACGAATGGGTGAGCGACCATACTAACGGCAAGATCGAGAAGCTGCTGGAGAACCCTCCGCCGCGCAACACGCGCATGATCGCCACCAACGTCGTCTACTTCAACAGCACCTGGCAGACGCCGTTCGATCCGAAGAACACCAAGAAGCTGACGTTCCATCTGGGCAACCGCGAGACCATCAAAGTGAATATGATGTACAAGGACATGGAGGCGCCGTTCGCTAACTTCCCTTCGGACAGCTTCCGCGCGCTGGCGCTGCCGTACCAGGGCGGCCAGTACGCCATGTACATCCTGCTGCCGGACGAGGCGGGCGAAGCACCGCTGGCCGCGCTCGAAAGCAAGCTCACCAACGACAACCTGCGACATATATTCAGCTCGCTGCGGCCGACCAACATCTCCGTCTGGCTCCCGCGCTTCCAGCTGGAGCACTCGCTGGCGCTGCGCGACGTGCTTCAGGCGATGGGCGCCGTCGACCTGTTCCAGGAGTCGCGCGCGCTGTTCGACCGGCTCTCGCCCGACCGCCAGCTGTTCCTCAGCGAGGTGATCCACCAGGCGGTGATTGACGTGCACGAGGCGGGCACCGAAGCGGCCGCCGTCACCGTGACCCTGGTCAACCGCGACCGGCTGGCCAAGGAGTTCCGCGTCAACCGGCCGTTCGTGTTCGTCATCCGCGACAACCGGACGGGCGTGCCGCTGTTCTGGGGCCGCGTCGTGCGGCCAGAGTGAAGAGCTCCTCGCGGGGTGACTCGCGCTCAACTCCAGGAGGCTGAAGGCGGTGCCGCAGCGCTGGCGCCGCCGGCCTGTGGATGCCGCGGATGTGCGGAGTCGCGGATGCCGCGGATGTGCGGGAGTCGGCGGACATCCCGGACTCTGACCGTGTAGCTGCTGCAGCTGCCGGGTGGCAGCGGACACCACGGTCTCTGACCGTGTAGCACCTGCAGCTGCCAGGTGGCAGCGTACACCGCGGGCTCTGCTCGGGTGGCTCCTGCAGCTGCCTGGAGCCTGACCATGTAGCACCTGCAGCTTCCGGGTGGCAGCGGACGCCGCGGTCTCCGGGTGTTGTTGAGCGGCGTCAGTTGTCAGGCAGCGGTGCCAATGCCCCTCTGCGTTCCATTCTTCTCGGCTTCATGATGCGGTGGTCGCCTCTCCACGGCCTTGGTGCCAGCACAGCTTCCTCGTGGTGCATGTGCACAAATGAGCGGATGTGAAACACCCTGGCCGGCAGTGGACTCGGCTGTCTGCCAACGAGAGGAGGTAGCGTCTGCGATGAGGTATTATCTTGTGTACAAGTGGAGGCAAGCCTGGTCAGTGGCCTGACATGGCACTGCAGCCGGTTTTGAATGTCAGCTGACATGGGACTCGAACACTGGGACCAGATGATGGCCTCGTCGTCTAAAGCATGTGGGAAGCCGGTATGTGGGTCCCAAAGTGTATTTGTCGCTGATGTCTTGGATTAGCCGTTGATACTCTGATGTGCACCGTACGACGATGAGAGAAGCGACCCTTACCCAGTAGAGTGCAATGCAATGTCGCACGGTTTTGTCCTTGTGAATGTGCTGTGATGTGATGGCCCTCGAGTCATTCGAGCATAATAAATGTTTGAAGACCTAGCAACCGAGTTCTTGCTCCTCATAACTATGCAGAGTATAGAGCTTCGAAAATAGCATACGACCAAGCATGATGGGATGCTTAGTTAACTAAGGAAATGTAGCCGTTAGCAGAACACATGTCATGCTCAAACTCTGTAAAGGTGGACAAATGATCATACCAAGCTGATCAGGAGAAAATGCTCTGACTTGCGTCATAAGTGATTGCAACACAAAGATCCCAAAGCTGGTCCCTTTTCGTCGTGCGACTTTACCTTGAAGCATCTCGCTTCATATCGCCTTCCATCACATACGAATATGAATCATAGTTCATGGCATGCTGCATTGAGGTATGCGGCAGTTATTACACCATTGCGTCAGCATCATTTATGCCGGCCTGCCCTGGGGTTATAGGCGGACATCAAAGAAGCCGAAGCATACGGCTGCAGAGCGGCTGAGCGCCGATGGCAGAGACCGTGACTGTTTGAAAATCTGCGAATGGTGCTGCAATGTGCTGGGAACAGACTGCGCACAACTGGGGGCCGTCTGCGCACAACTGGCAAAAGTAAGAATCACAACAGCCACCGAGACAGTTTGGTGCCACCAACGTCTGTGAGACATATGTCATACTGGCGCAAAGTGGAATATAAATGTTCATTGAAGAGGTCAATGGTGGCAAAGACGACGTAAATGACCTTTATGGTCCGGCACGTCTCTAAAAAGTATTTTCTTCTCCCCCGTCAATAGCGGACTAGGACTGCTGTCATCGACTCACATCTGTAATTCTGCCACACGATTGCTCGCGACTCAAACGGTGAGTTTTGGTAAAACAAGCAAACTGCACACCCTCGGTACACGGTGCTGACAACGCCTCTGCCAGAGCCTACGATTCGTAACTTCAAGATAATGTCAGTCATGCTTAACGACGCGGGCAGCTCTGTGCAAATAATCACTACTTATAACGGGGACTTTTGTCTAAATGCCACATGAGTGCAGATTAAATTGAATAGCAGTCCGTGGCAAATGCTACGTATTAACTTGTTCGCGTCTTCATATCTCTGTATAATAGCACCGTTAATATACTAATGGTCTATGTGTCATGGTAGCAGTATAGATGTCAGTCCTTTGCTCGAGAGATGCAGCAGCATTGTGTGAGCAAAGAAAGCATGTATCCAAATATTTGAGGCCCCAGCATTTCCCCTCATGCAAAATGTCTATTGTAGATCAGTGCCTCGAGGCGATCTACTCCGCCAACTACATTTGAAACTGATCTCGGGAAATTGGCTCCCGCTATCCGTGTGAAAATAACACAACGTGCTGTTATTTGCAATCTATATATGGAAGCTGACAGAAGGTCAGACAGAGCCAAGAGGAATCGATTTCATGGGGCTGAGCTCGTGTTAATGGGCTGAACACGATATTGCGACTGATGGTGTTGCAAATGGGTTGCAGTCTGGTGCTGCGGACGGGATACTCTAGTGCTACGGATGGACATTCAGTATCGTGAGGTGACGTCTTCTCAGTTTTCCTTCACTACAGTCTCATTATCCCCAAAAAGCTGGTGCATATTGAACTATCAAGCAATGTTCGGCCTGAACGCGACCTACACAAACCGCGATTTTCCACACATTACCCTGCGTAGAACCTTATGCTTGGCCCATGCCCCTCTTTGCTCTTCTGAGAACGCCAATGCTAAGAGCCACCAATGCAAAATATATAGGACAGGTAGCGAAAAATGGAAGCCTAAAGATTGCTTCGGGTGGGGGGCAGGGTGTGCAATGAAGGCAATCCTGAGACAGCCTACGAAACCTTTGCAGTAACCAGTCAAGCATTAGTTTGCACATTTGCCGTCAATTTTCCATGGGAAGCAGATTCAGACGTATTTCTAATCAGATGCCAATTATAAGGCCATACTTGTGAAGGGCACCGCTCCCCGCCCTCCCTGGATGCGCCACTGCGCTTCCCCTCAGACGGACGAGATCGGCTCGGCATGCTGACGGTAGGCTCCGTCGCCGTCGCAGCCGAGCACGTCTCATCTGACAGGTGGACGCCTGAACAACGGGCCCGCCGACCGGCTCATCCCGCTTTCGACTGGCACGATCTGACGCCGCCACAAAAAGATTGCGCGGCGGAGGTCGACGCTGTCACGCGGTCTCTCCGCACGGAACAATGGAGCTGTCTGGCTGTTTAACGCACGGCGGCGGCGTATCCCACCTGCGGTGCCACCTTCGCTGGCACGGGGAGAATAAAACCCGTACACCTAGCATCTGGGAAACTATAAGGCCAACAGAAGCAACAAAATATTCTGGATAGGGCTAGATGAGACTAGGACCAGAGCGATTTTCTTATCCGAGAAAAATGGTCGATTTTAAGACACGAATAATTTGCAAACAATTTTGCTTTAACCTGAAAAAAACTGCTGTAGAAATTTATCGAATGCCAGAGGAAGCATTTAACGATACTGATGTGTATCAAAACCAAACATTTATGCGATACAAACGCTTCAAGGACGGATGAACGTTTATGGACAATGATGAGCGTTCTAAACGCCTAATATATATATGTATATAACTGCATTTGTATTACATATATTATACATTATGTGTGCAAATATTACGATGTGCGATGTACTTATGTACGTTTGCATTACGGTGTATGGATATTCCAGTTCAAGGAATACGGATAATGTTTTGGTGTCGGATATGGAGAAAACATACACGTATCGTTCGATATGCGAACGCATTCCAAAATGTTGACATTGTTCTTGTTGCACTCCAAAGGACGGATACACTTTACGGACACCTTCACACCCTTTCACACCATATCGGACGCAGTCGGAAAGTGTAAATCTATATTAGCACTCTTTCATACCGTACCGAATAGAACTAGGTAGAGTGATGCCTAACAACGTCTGGCTAACACCTCACACCACATAGGATGTGGCTGGGAAGTGCTATATCTAGCTACGCAAAACTCTAACATCGAAACTAGCATGAAGGCTGACGCTGCACGGTGCCGGGAAGTACAAGTTCTAATTACGCAAACAGGATATGGAAATACAGGTAACGATAAGAGGAGGCAAGTACATAGAAGCCGCGCAACAACATGGCTACGCACCACGCCTCACTTCTAGCGAAAGACGCTGACATCACCTGCTGGTTAAACTTGAATGCTCTGTTCGTGATACAAGCTCCATATCCACCGCAGTCATGTACACGTGTCACGAAAGCGTTCAGCTTTCCCTGGAATTTCAAATGGATGACTGAGAACGTCAGTGCCGAACAAGAACAAGACCGTCGAGTTCATCGTTTGTTTCCGTCAGGGTGTGCTCCCTGACGTGCTCGGCCGCCCTCTAGATGAGAGTGCGTCGTGATAGGGGACCATTGGAGCAGATCGGGGTGACACCCAGCTGGGTCATTATCTGCTGAATGGTTTCCTCTGAAATCAGGGAGTCATTGTTATCAAATTGTGCATTGGAGTTTGGGGAGGGATCTCGTAAACAAACAAAGATATATTGCGCTAGGCCGCTGGCATCAATATGGCCACTACAGTTTGGTTGGCGATGACGTTTGACTGGACCAACATTTCCACTGATATTTCGTCTAGTAAGCATTTAAAGAACTTGACACGTGCTACAATGTTGTAAAACATATTTAGTTATTTATTCCATGTTCATGCTCAACAAAACAACCTGCAACATTCATAGGGTCACTGCCATCTAATTATAAGCTTTCTATCATCCTACATTTGTGGTATATTTAACCATGGCTGGACCGGGGAAGGTTCTCGAAGGGCTCCCTCAGGGTTATTTTTTTCGGGATATTGGTCAAACAAGTAAACACAGAAACTGTACACTTTCAGCAGCTGCTTGTGCATCTGTTTTGCTTATCTTCTACGAATGCCAGACCCAGGTCGCCAAAGGCAATCGACCTGGAACGAATGAAGATGAGGGAAATTGCAAAATATCGGAATTGCCACCATTCGGAGTAGTTGTAGCATGTAAGCACCAACCTGAGAGCATGCTGTCCTTTCATGAAACCGAACGAACTGCTATCTCGAAATGCCAATTAAAGTCAAGTTTGCTGACCTGAGGTTGGATTAATTTAGGCGCTTTCATCGAACAGAGTGGGGAAAAACTTGAGTTTGGACAATTTTTTAAACACCCAAGATACTAAAGAACACCCAAGAAGGATTCTAGGCTCATATATGTGTTCAAAGTCAATGATATAAGGTCAGGTAAAGCGTCATGTACATTCTACACAATGCCGCCGTACACATAGTGTTGCTGTTCCTCGTACAGTTATATCTGAATTCGATTTCACAGCTGCCTCAATCGTGCAATATGACATTGGATGACGAACCAATGATCTGAGATGACATTAACTCATATGCACTAACTATATTTGATTTCATTTAGTCTTTCTTTGGAGTTACTTTCGAAACATTGTGCGCTTAGACGAAAGCTAAAATGATCGTTTTATCAATCAATTCATTGTTCCAATGGAAACTAGGATCAGATCGCGATGCAAGAAGTTGGACAGTTTAAAAACATGCTTCAGGATCATACCAGTTCTTCGTACAACAAAATGATTTTTACTGTCATTCTCCAAGACCAAGGGCATGTAACTAGGTTCACCCATTATGACCTTCAACAACATCAGTAGAACCGAAAATGAGTAATATTATGTGATGTGAGCTCTATATTAGCTGGCCATTTCACTTTGTTTCTTGCATACGAAGTTTGGAATTATGGCTCCAATCCTGAGGCTGATCGACCTAAGTTACCCCGTCGAGATCTTCCATATTATGATCAATATAAATACATTCATCAGTGTAAATCCTTGAAAATCAACGCGAAAGGAAATCAAGATCTTTCTTTTTAAGCATCTTCAGATATTTCAGTCCGTACATTAATATATGTCATGCTTCGGGCTCCACATGACTTTTGCTTTCTAACTGTGTTTTACATTTTATCGTAGCTCGCAAAGATCTGAAGTTAGAAGTGGTTTCAAATATATCCCCCAGCCTCGTCGGGCTGGCGAAGGTGGATTTTTTTTCTCATCCGGTTCGGCGAGAAGTCTCGAGGCCCCAAATAAACCTGAGCAATATTCGGGGAAAAGTCTCGAGGCCCCAACCTCCGAAACATCACACCGAAAGATGCCCAAGATCTGCTCTATTTTAGTAAATACCACATTTCCCTGATTCACTTTGAACATGCAAATATGTTCAGTAACGCTACTTTGTGGGTTACGGTCACCTACTATAGACTGGCCAAACGAACGAACCTTTGTTTCTTTTACAATGCATTCAAATGCTAGGCCGCATAACATTGCCAACTTTTTCAGGCCAATTGGTCGCAAACGGACCCGGTAATTAATCCGATTGTGGGATTCGAACCCACAATCTTGAAGTAAAAATCAACACCCTATGACCGAATAACTCTATCCCATATAGACTGATTAGTCCCAGCACATATTTGACCTTTTAATTGCTAACTTTTGTCATTGACCTCATCTGACTCATGATTAAGTTGCTGTTTAATTTTGACTCCAGGACATTGCATGTCCTGAACCTAATCCAGCGTCCATCCAATTTCAATACATCTTTGTGTGACGACTAAGACTTGACCATGGGCGCATGTTTGCACCCCTGTCCCTTGATGAGACAAAGCTGCAATCATGGCTTCAAACTTCGAACTTCAGAGAAGACTGCGGATGCCAAAGCCTGCCGATACCCCCTCCACTTTCTGCATGATGAAGTCATTGACACTTGCAAACCGGTCCACCTCCTCACGGAACTAAAAACATCCAAGAGGTAAAGAAACCAACCAGTCATTGCACGCGGGGTGGAGTAGGACGGACTTCCAGAGAAGGAACCTAATTGCGTGATGCTTCCTCTTTGGCATGGCACGGTAGAGGAAAAGATCCGCCATTATATTGCGTCTATTTTGCTAAAAAACGTTCCATATATAGAAACTGAACACATCATGCTGCAGTACAGAAGTATTCATGGAAAGAAGAGCCAGTAAGCGCACTCCATGCATTCTGCAACCGAGCAGGCAAAGCAAAGTGACTCACTCCCCTGTGCTTGAACAGCTGACCCAGCCGACTGCAATGGGCAAACATGACGTAAACAATAGTGACAAGTGTCGGCGCCCTGAGCACACAAACAGCGATTCTCGGACATTCCGCACGCGCGGCACACAACGTCGCACATGGGCGCGTACAGCACCGAAGCCCAGAGGGCCGCAGCTGCCAATGGCGGCAGACAAGATGTGCTCAGCCTCAATGCTCCAGCACATACTACATATATGCATATGCACACATCCATGAACATATATTTCCATGTGTAATTACATGCATGTATATATATACATGTAATATATATATATATATATATATATATATATATATATATATATATATATATATATATATATATATATATATACGTGTGTGTGTGTGTGTGTAGCATAGTAATGCTAGGAGTTAATATTGAATGCTACATGCACCTAGTGCAATAATGTGGATGAGTGATTCATGTGCTTCATGCCGTTATATATGGACGTAGGCCAGGCCTCTAATGGGCGTAAGTACAGTCGACAGAATGAGTGATGCCCATAGAAGCATAGGCTGTTGTAGCAATAGGTATGCCCGAATGAGAATGTCACATGATCGAAGGATTTAGCGTGCCTATTGGCTAGTAATATCAGCTGGACTTGGTCGGTCAGTAGCAACTGGACGGAAACTGCTCCTTTGGTACGATTTTTCGGGTTTGTTCCAACGGAAGACAAGCGGTAATGATACCCGATCCAATCCCACTGCATGACTCTTGGGGCTAGATCGGAAGTCCCACCTGTATCCCATTGCATGACTATTGGGAATAGGTCGGAAGTCACACCTGTATTCCATTGCATGACTGTTGGGACTAGGTCGAGAGTCCCACCTGTGCGCGGATGCCGACACTGACGACGACGGAATTGCCAACAAGCTCCTTTCGACGAAGTGAGTCATCATGGGTGTAGGAAGAGGAGGAGGGGAAAGGTGATCATCCTCACCTTTGACAACCCTGAGTCATTATCTCTGTGGGTGTTGCAGAGGGAGAAACGGCTTAAATGTGGCTTGCCTATCCACACGCTTCCACGGCTACAACCGCGGAAGTGTGTGGAATCAAAATAGCAACAACCGGCTGTTCCTCTTTTGATCCTTGCGTCATGTATCCTGATTTGTGAGCGGACCTTGAGCAGCACGTGGACCAGGGAAAGTACACCAGGCATGCGCCAGCTCGTCCTCGGCCGCGCCAGCAGCCGGGCGGCGGCCAGCCCGCCCCGATTTCTCCCTGGGATGCGGGCCGACCGGTGCGGGCGGTGCGGCGGTGAAAAGGCCGCCGCCGGCTGCCCGGTCGGCAGTGACACATCATGGCAGCGGCCGGGCTGCTTCTGCTGGCGGCGGCCTCGTCGGCAGCGTCGGCAGCGTCGGCAGCGTCGGCGCAGCGAGAGCGAGGCTCGGCGGCGGACTCGCAGCCGCGGCACGCCAGCGGCTTCCTGGCGCCGTTTCCGGCGCCGCGCCGACACGGGTGAGTCGACTGGCCGCTCCCGGCGCGACTGCGACGACGGCGGCGACTGGCGGGGCTGTCGGCCGGAACCGGACTGGATTTTGTGCTGCATGCTGCAAACTGTTCGTGTTGTGGTGCAGTCGCTGGTGTTGCTACAAACGAAGGGCGGTGCCAGCGCTAGACTGTTCCCGTGTATACATAGCAAAAGTCCATCTGATCGACCCGGTCCGGCACGAAAGTCAGCCTTTTTAAGTTGCAACAGTGGGTTGACTCACATTTTTTTCTCAAACCGTAGTTTCTTTACTTAGAATTAGGCAAAGGACTTGCTTCAGCAGTGCAAAAGTGTCGTACGTTCGGTGTGGTTATATGAACTATGTCTCATCATGCTTGATTTGCCTATGCGTGGTGAAATATAATTGAGCTAAATCATAGAAAAAGCATGCAATTCCATATTATGGTGATGGATCAGGCAACCGGTAATTTAATTGCGATGTTTTGCACCGTTCAGCACAAATCTTCGCTTGAAGTCCGCGCGTTTTTGGCTCCAAGACAACATTGAGTGCCAAAACTTAGCAGAAGCAGGTTAACGAACTATACCAAGGTTGAACAGGACAAATTTGTCAGGCCAACATTTCTAACCAAACTTCACGTTGAGCTGATTTTGCTTGTTGCATGAATGAGGACGATATTTGGCTTCAGCGGCCTTCCAAACTGTAATGACGCTGACAATATTTAGCCCTCGGTGGGGCGGGAGGTCTCTCGGAACCCGCGCCGCCCCCTGTCAGGTTTTTTCGCGATAAAGGCCGAATAAGTAGACGCAGAGACCCAAGTTTTGCGTAGCTGATTTCACATCTCGCTCTGCATATTTGATAACACGTCAAGTCCACGTCATGAAAGGTTGTTGACCTGGAACGGCAAAATGGATGGATGCTCCGAAATATCCGACGTGACGCCCATCAGAGTACTTGCAACATACAAACAACAAACCCAGAGCATGCCGCTCTTTCATCAAGACGAATAAACTCACGTCCGGAAAAGTTCATTAGAGTCAATGTTACTGGTGTGAGGTCAGGCCAATTCCCACTTCTTTTTCATTGTATACAGCATGGAAAATTAAATTTCGAGGTACTTCGTCACGCCAAAGATGATACAGAGCATAAAATAAGCTTACTGAGTTTATGTATGTGTCAAAGATCAATGGCATACGGTCAGGGCACTTTTATGTAAGATCTACGCAATGCCGGTCCGGGTAAGGTGGACGTGCCGGTCGGCCCGGCGAGAGTTAAGCACGTCTTTGTCTACACGAGAGCCATTGGCCGCCGTGCCTTCTGAGGGAATCATCAAACTACTGTCAGTACAACAGCCCGGCCTTCACATTCAAGGACAGACTCGACAAACACGGCGGGTCCTCAGTGGTTTGTTCACGACATATCATGCCATGATCATCCTTGGCTGACGATATTACCAAGTCACGACTGTCGACCACAGAATGGCCCTTACCGGTGTTTCTAACGGCGCCAATCATTTCCAACTTCTTGGATGCTTTACGCTACGCACTGAGCAATATGATCAACATGGTTGATGCACCCTAAAGCACCCCCAAGAACACCACGTATTGATTTTTACCATGACCAATGGAAGGCAAATCAATGTGAACATTGACCAAGTGAAGGGGGAATTTTGAAACTTAGATGGGTGATTCTACAGCAATTGTGGTTACGAACCTTATCAGCTGTATGACCTTTGCAGTCGTTGCGCCCCTAAACCTCCAATGCAAACCTTATCATGTTCGGCTAATATATTGCGACATGCTTTAAACGTTCGTGAAGAAACCGCCTTCAGTTTTGAGCCTGACGCCTGTGAATGTACAGCATTTGCGCAACATAGCGAATTTTATCTCATTGCTTATCATTAGGCATGAGTCATAGTGCACCCTAACACGAAGCAAAATGTTCAACGAAGTAGAACAACTTCATAACGGTGCATTCTAATGTACAGTGCATGTTCAGACTCACAACATGTTTTCTCATTACCTACCATTAGACATGGTTCATGGTATACTCTAACACGAAGCAATTATATAATGAAGTAGAAAAAACTTCGTAATCACTATTTCACTTCGGTTTACCTCAATGAACCATGGAGAAGGAGGACTCACAATTGGTATGCTTTGTGGGGAAAATCAAAATGAGGACAGTGGAAATGAATACGCCAAACATTGACGTCCGTTTAAGAAATGCCAAAATAGTGGCTGATTCCAAATTTTAGAACACCTTTATTTAACCCCTTTTACTTGCTATAACAAAATTTCCTTCATATGTTGTCATGAACTGATGGTTTCAGCCTCGTTCTTTGTGTTACTTGCTTCCGTTCATTTAGCACAAAAACCGAAGCATTCTGAATTAAAAACATAACTCCATCGCAAACCTCTTGATATCTCTGCCCCAACAAGCCACCACATAACTCTTTCTTGGATAAATTCATTATATGTACCAATGGGTACAATGTCTCATTTGCAATTTCCCTGTATTTTGTTGCTGTGCATCTTAAAGTCACATTTTGCACTTGAAAATTATGTTTACTTAGAGAGGTATGTATATATATATGTATATATGTATATATATACGCATATATATGTACATATATGTAGATATATATATATATATATATATATATATATATATATATATATATATATATATATATACATATATATATATATATATATAAAGACATAAATATATAAAATACATAAAATATCAGTGCAACTATGAGCCACAAGGGCCCTTCTTGGTTGAACTCTGGACACTCAACCAAATGCCCACCAAATCCGTCGATCGGCCCTCACTGGAATACTGAAAAGTAAGCCCTCTATTCTTATAATGATCGTCTATGCTGTTTTTAAAGATGTTCAATGTGCTGCTACTAACAATGGTTTCTGACAATTGGTTCCAGTGCTCTATAACCCTGTTGGTGAAGAAAGACTGTCTTAACCTTAACCTTATTCTGCTGTTGGTAATTTTAATCTTCAATTGATGACCTATAATTGCATCAAGTCTGTTAAATTCGAGCATTGCCTTTCTCCTGACCATGAGCATATATATACATATGCATTTGTATATAAATGTACATGCATACATGTGAATGTGTGTGTATACGCACATTATCGAAGAAAGGTTTAGGACTTGATCCATTTTCCCATACTTCTCACCAGGGTATTGCATATGATATGGAAATAAAATATGATTGGCCGACAGGAATAACTGCTGGGACGTCTCCACTGGGACGTTAGTTTGCACTGGAAAGAGATGAAGTGTGGCTTAGGCAATGCAAATCTTCATACCAGACATTGGGGAACACCTGTGATTACCTGGATGTTTGCCTTTTGCCACAGACCCTTCACCATGACTTTTTCGGAAGAAGCATATATTGGCATTTATAAATGATCCCGGAATCGCACACGCTGGTAACCCAATATTTAGCGAATTAGCCGTTGTTTTTCCCGGATGACTTCTCTTCGATGGAGCGCGGGCTCCTTCCATGCATTCCATTTCATTTCTACTTAGTTTTTTTTCGCTGTCGGCAGTTAGGTGAGTGAAGATAGCGCACGGATTTATCAATACGAACACCCGTAAAAAGAAGACACCCCGTCCTCCAACGATAATGCTACGTTGGCTTCAAAACGAGTTGGCTTTCGTTTGCAATAGGCATATTGGTGGAGGTGATTATTGAGGTTCACCACCCTGATCGTCACAAGATCACTTCAATAGGACCACCCTGGACCTGCCTGGAGTCTCCTGAACCCCACGTGACGCCTCCTCCCTCTTTCAAGCGGCCTATGGATATTACAGGGATGCACTCGACCACGCTGTAGAGTGGCTCAGGGCTTCACTGGAGGTCTCCTGCATGCCTTTGGTAGACTTTTTGGATCATACAGGAGATCACTTACGTTTTATTTAATTTCCTCGAGATTTCGCTACAGGTGCACATACTTCGCTGAAGATCATTCTCCATACTGGGGTGACTCATTCTGAGTCCCACTGATGGGCATTGGCATCTCAATGCATTTCGTTAAAGCACCTCTCGGACCTCGCTGAGGGATTCTAAACTATTTTGCTCCCATGGACATTATTGGATGGATACTGGGTTTAAGAGGGCTGTTGGATCGTGGAGGTCTCATGGAAATCAACAGTGGGTGATTAACATGTCTGGAGAGCCCATGGGTAAAAACAGTAGGCGATTGGCATGGTTGGAGAGACCATGATCTCGCTGGATAATGGCCTTCAATAGGAAACCAACTTGGCCGCGTGGAGGACCTACGAGAATGGCTTCACTCATTTGTTATGCTCAGTGCGACTTCCTCCATATCAAAATATCTTTCATCTCTGCGGATCTCCATGTCTCTATCACATCGCAATTCCCCACCATGTGCTACCAGGTACGGAGGAGACCAGTTATACCCGCCACCAATACACCCGTACCCGCGGCCGCGGCCGCAACCGTACCCGTACCCGCACCCGGGGGCGGGCCACGGAGTGCAGCCGCCGTACGGACCGCATCGAGCCGCCATTCAGATCCAGCCGGAGAAGGTGGTTCTCAACTGCATCGTGCAGGGCTACACGGACGGGGTAAGTGATGCGCCTCTGTGGCTCCACCTTAGAGTCTTTGGGCTACATTCGGAGCGATTCGCGCCTGCTATTTTTGCCTCCTTGGACACTCCTATAATGCTACTAATAATATATTGAGTGTCATAGCCATAGCTTCAGCAGCTGAGTTAGCACAGAATACACTGCATGAACGCTGGTTGGACTATCACTTCTGACAACACAATGTTTTCACGTTATAAACGCGGACTGTTTGGAGCCAGTTTAGCTGTTATAGCACCAAGCACCAATAATGTTAAAAAGCAAACAGCTAGTAGTGTGGTGATGTTCAAAGACACATCAGCACAGTTCTAGAGATAGATGGAGAAAGGCAGAATTAAAGCCCTGTAACGTCCCGATAGCTTTGTTGGTCAGAACGCCGATCTTCATTGCCTAGGAGGTATCGTATTCGGGATTTTGGAAGCCTGTCGCCGTTTACAATCAGTGGACTGCTTTATTCGTGCATTAAACAGATGCTACATTTTACAGGCGATACATTATGCAGGTGCTACATTATGCAGGTGCTACATTATGCAGGTGCTACATTATACATGTGCCGCATTATATATATGCTGTATTATGCAGGTGTTGCATTATATAGATTCTACATTATACAAGTACCTCATTATATAGGTTATACATTATATAGATGCCGCATCATATAGGTGCTGCATTATAAAGGTGCTGCACTATATAGGTGCTGCAGCATACGGGTGCTGCATTATATAGACGCTACATTATGTGGCTGGTCCATTACATAGGTGCTGCATTGCATACGTGGTGCATTGTAAAGATGCTGCATTATATAGGTGGCACATTGCATAGGTGCTGCCATATACATGTGCTGCATTATATGGGTACTGCATTATATGGGTACTGCATTTTTGGTGCTGCTTTATATATGTAGTGCAGTATATAGGTGCTGCATTACATAGGTACTACATTATCTAAGTCCTGCATTATATAAGTGCTACATTATGCAGATGCTGTACTATATATGTGGTGCATTAGATAGGTGTTGCGTTGTAAAGGTGCTGCATTATGTAGATGCTGCACTGCGCTTGCAGATCACGATGGGAATACCGTACGCGAAGAAAGATTGGTGGGACGTATGTCCGAATACCTTCCATAGGCGTGGGTGGAAAATGTTGAAAATTAATAGCAGGGCCTCAATACATGGAGCTAATGAGTGCCACCAATTTTGTTGATATAGTCCACCCCATAACATCCCATCTTAAGAGAGAAGTTGGTGGAGGCGCTTCTGAAGAAAAAATGGTGGGGCCTGGGCCCCTGTAAAAGGATAGAAATCACCACCGCTACCCAAAGGTCCCTCCCTGTTTAGCCTGGGAAGTCGAGCCAGTAATTGGACGGACTAGGTCGTGGCTATCTGGGAGGGGACGGGGGTTAGTGTGCTGGCAGTACGCCAAAACGGTGGTCATATTATGTCGGATGGTTGGTTACGGGTTTGCAAGATAAAATCCGTTTAGCATCGGCTCGGACTCCGTACTATTGTCCATGGAAATATTATCCCTACAGTAACAATGTAACAAAGTGCCTTCTCGATGACAATAGACAACGGCCGCGGCAGTCCCCGCGGTCTGGTAATGCCCTGGACCGGATTCTGTAATTTAATCTCCGTGGTTTCGTAATACAGCGGTCCAGATTCCGTGCTTAGTTTCCGTGGTTATGTAATACACCGGGCCCGATTCCGTGCTTAGTCTCCGCGGTCTCGTGATACACCGGATCGGATCCCGTGGAATGAGGTGGTATACATCGCTGACTTGTGGCTAGCTGGTATATAGACTCAAGCCGCATACTACGTGGCGATCCGGCGTGGCGATCCGGCCAACGAGCGTCAGAGATCCAGCAGACGTCCTCCATGGGTTTGTTTTGTGCATGATCTCGGCACGACACATATTCCCACCGGCCAGCCATCCGCCGTCGATTCCATTAACACGCTGCACCAGTGCGTTCGCGTTACATGCTCAAATCCTACGCTAATCCAGCTGAGGATCTTGTTGACATAGACAGACTGTTTCGTGGCCACAGCTGGGCTTAAGTTAATCTGGTGGCACTGCAATTACGAGCCGAACGGTTATTGGTCCGAGACTTTGTCGTGGTACGAATAATTTGGGTCCAGCGCTGGAGCGGATTGAAATTGTTGATTGTTTATTGTTCATTGTTGTTGAAATATGCGCTGAGTGATAACACTTTCGGACACATCGTGAGCAAATCCAAAATGTATTCCTACTTTACACAGTCTGTTGGCGCAGTACAAGGCAACCGGCCGTCGTGTAACTGAGAAAGAACTGAAAAGTAATCAGCCAAGTGAAAATGTTTCTGCCAATTCAAACTGGATGTTCTGGCTCCGAAGGAAAGCATGGCGAACAAGTTCCAACTCAGACAGTTTCCGGACAGGGAAAGCTCAATGTACGGACACGCAGTCATTTTGATGCAACGCTGACTGCACAAAGGTGCAATGTGCGTTCGTTTTTCAGAAAATGTTTCCACCATTAACCTGTCAACTCACCAACAATAACCGATAGCGTGCCACAATCACCGTCGCACATTGCGCGTCGCGCCTTTCTGGAAAACCCGGGAACTCGTGCAGGAAGTAACCAAGGCCACGAGTATGCGCGCGTCGGAAAAGCGTTAAATACTCCCAGAATCGAGCCCGTTGGGAACCAACCCGAAATCGCTCCGTCACTGTTCAGATCCTCCGAAGCAGAACACCAGCACACGTTGGAAAGGGATCACGTGTTCCACGTTTCCTTTTACCTCGTTTTTTTTTTTCGCGCTGCGCAACGCAGCAAAAATGCTGAGTATAAATACAGGTGAGGTGTAGGCACGCGAGGTGCAATTACAGGTAAGGTGCAAAAACGCGTGAAGTGTAAACATAGGCAAGATATAGATATGCGCGGCGTATCGACAGGCGAGATATAAAACAGGTGAGGTGTAAGGACAGGTGAGGTGCACAGATATATTAGGTGTAAATATATGCGAGGTGTAAAGCAGGTGGAATGTGCAGCAGGTGAGATATAGACATGTGAGGTGTAGATGGGTGGTGCGTACATACAGGTGAGGTGTGATGGCAGGTGAGATGTAATGGTCGGTGAAGTGTAACGGCAGGCGAGGTGTAATGGTAGGTGAGGTGTAATGGCAGGTGAGGTGTAATGGCGAGTGAAGTAGAAAGACAGGTGAGGCGTACATACAAGTGAGGTGCAGGCAGATGAGGTACAGACATGTGTGGTGTGAAGACAGGTAAAGTGTAAAGGCAGGTGAGGTGTAAAGGCAGGTGAAGCGTAATAACGGATGAGACGTAATGACAAGTGATGAGCAATAACAGGCAGGCGCAGCAGTTAGCTTCTTCTGAAGTGTTGCTTCTCTTTTGCTTTCCGCACAGCCCAAACCTTGGTGCAGAAATTGTAGGCAGCCTCGTGATATATTAGACAGCGATTATTTATTACGCCAATTTTGTTCATGTATTGGGCACATGTAGCCATTATGCCAAGCTGCGATAATACACTGGCTAGTCTTCAACAGCTAACTCTGCGGTCAGCAATACGAATATTATATCACACGACATGCCGATTTGTAACAACCATCCCTGTGGTTGGCTCACTTCTCTTAGTGGAAGACGTGACCTGTCAGCACGGAAGATGGGCGTAGATAACTTTCCCTTTCCGTTCACAGCGCACGGCGCGCTAACTTCCGTCAGTCGACAGGAGGCAGCTGACAACCGTTTCCCTCGCAGTCCTCAGACAGCAGCCAGCCGACAGTCACCGCATGTCTCGCAGACAGCGGCCAGCAGGCAGTAACCACATGACTCGCAGACAGCGGCCAGCCGGCAGTAACCACATGTCTCGCAGACAGCAGCCAGCAGGCAGTAACCACATGACTCGCAGACAGCGGCCAGAAGGCAGTAACCACATGACTCGCAGACAGCGGCCAGCCGGCAGTAACCACATGACTCGCAGACAGCAGCCAGCCGGCAGTAACCACATGACTCGCAGACAGCGGCCAGCCGGCAGTAACCACATGACTCGCAGACAGCGGCCAGCCGGCAGTAACCACATGACTCGCAGACAGCAGCCAGCCGGCAGTAACCACATGACTCGCAGACAGCGGCCAGCCGGCAGTAACCACATGACTCGCAGACAGCAGCCAGCCGGCAGTAACCACATGACTCGCAGACAGCGGCCAGAAGGCAGTAACCACATGACTCGCAGACAGCGGCCAGCCGGCAGTCACCACATGACTCGCAGACAGCGGCCAGCCGGCAGTAACCGCATGACTCTGAGACAGCGGCCAGCCGGCAGTAACCACATGACTCGCAGACAGCGGCCAGCCGGCAGTAACCGCATGACTCTGAGACAGCGGCCAGCCAGCAGTAACCACATGACTCGCAGACAGCAGCCAGCAGGCAGTAACCGCATGACTCGCAGACAGCGGGTGGTGCTGCCCGCTGTTTGGCAGCCGCCGGCGCTCCCCGGTAACGGGCGTGCCCGCCGCAGCCGTTGCAGTGGCTGAAGCCGGACGGACCGGGCCTGGTGGCGGAGGGCGGCCTGGTGCTCTGGGACCGGCGCCACTTCCACGTCGAGACGGCCGTGTTCGGCGGCGGCCGCAGCTCGCGGCTGGTCATCTCGTACCCGCAGCCGCGCCACCGCGGCAGCTACGTGTGCCGCGCCGGATTCGCCGTCAGCCGGCCGTTCGACATCGGCGGCGGCGGCGGCGGCGGCGGCTTCCGGCCCGTCTACCACAGCAGGAGCGCCGGCTCCGACCGCATCCAGGCGGCCGACGAGTCGACCCGGCCGGCCGCCGAGGCGCCGCCGCCCGACGCTGATGAGAAGCGGCTCATACTGGAGACGATCGTGCACGAAATCGAGGAGGCCGAGAAGACGGCCAAAATGTGAACGGCGTGTGGCTTTGTGCGTGCGCGCGGGTTGGTCAGGACTGTCGATGGCGCATACGGGTGATCTCAGAACGTGCTAGTCAGATGACGGAGTGTTCTGTCATTATGCCATTATTTATTCCTCGATATATGTCATAGATAAACAATTAGTTGGGTGTCTTTTCAGTTGGTGAAGTGATGGGTACATCTTTAGTCAGTTGTCGCATTTGGTTGAATAAACCAGGGAAAGCACAGGCTACTTCGGTTTGCGTTTAGATCAGAACTACAATTTTTCATCAACAGGCACCTGCTCATAATCGGCTCACGGGTGCTTCAGAGCTTCAATATCAGCTCTGAAGCACCCGTGCTTTTTACTTCTGCGTACACACCTTCAAGACATACATGTTTCCCGGGATAAAATAATATTCTTCCATCTACATAGGTGACAGAGTCTCGCAAAATGATATCAAACATCATCAGAAAATGAGTAATCGATGCAACGAACCACTGAAAATACAAAACTCCGTGCTCTCTCAGCCGCCAGCGGCGAGGTCCTGATCATACTGTAAGTTGAGCGCGGCGGCATCGCCACGGCTCCACAAGGAAACGATGCATTGCAGTTTTGTATTTGATGCCATACATGATAGTTGTGCAATTCACGATAACAAAATACCAACGAACTATTGCTATTCACCCAGCGGATTACAACCCATTGCCAACTCCTGTGACCAGTCGGTATTCAGCACACTGCTGGTGACCGAGCGTTAGCCCAATCGCGTCATACACCCCGCGAGGGCTTCTCCCGAAACTCAACAGCCTACAAGTAGCACATCATACCCTGCAGCTCAGCCCAGGGTCACCTCGACCCGGGCAGTCCCAGCCGTTACCTTGCTCGACCCAGGCACCGTCGCGCGGCCGCCCGCTGCCACCACGCCGTCCCGACACAGCTCCAGTGTGCACGACGGCACCAGACGCTCCCAGATGGGCCAGTTTATCATGCCGGCGCCCAACGCTCCCGGATGGGCCGCTCCCCGCGCCGGCACCAAACGCTCCCCGGACGGGTCACTCCCCACGCCGGCACCCAACGCTCCCCAGACGGGCCGCTCCCCACACCAGCGCCCAACGCTCCCCAGACCAGCGCCAAACGCTCCCCGGACGGGCCGCTCCCCACACCGGCGCCCAACGCTCCCCGGACGGGCCGCTCCCCACACCGGCGCCCAACGCTCCCCGGACGGGCCGCTCCCCACACCGGCGCCCAACGCTCCCCGGACGGGCCGCTCCCCACACCGGCGCCCAACGCTCCCCGGACGGGCCACTCCCCATGCCGCTCACAGCGGGCAACGCATGCAAATCGGCGCCGCTCCGGCCCGTGAATAAAACATCAGCCGCACACGGAGCAGCCGGCCGGGCCGCATGAGCCGCCGCCGAGGCCACCACCGGCGGCGAAACCGGTGCGCGTCACGCCGCCGCTCGGCAGCGTGACCGGCGTGTCTGATCTGAACCACGATAGCACAGTCGCCATCCGGGCCGTGGTGCAGTCGTGATGCCAAGCGACGCCGTTTGGCGGCGTCAGCGGCGGCCGGGAAGGCATGGCGCGCACTTCACAGACATGCGGTAATTCGTGATCACTGTCGGGTAGATCCTGTGGGGCATGCAGCTAGATGGACGGACCCGACGCCCGGTAGCGTGCAACGGCAGTCTGGCAGGCTTCACAGCTTGGCTTTGCAGCGCAGCAGCGTCTCCATCAGGTTGCGCAGCTTGAAGGCCAGCCCGGCGTCGCCCACGTACCGCAGCCGGCCCTGTTTGTAGGCCTGCTGGGCGTCCAGCTGGCCGGAGAACAGGCTCACCAGGTCCTCGTCGTCGGCGTTCAGCACCAGATCCGACTTAACTGTCGACACGTCACGGTACGGGCGACACGTCATGATACATACGACACGTCATGGTACATACGACACGTCATGGTGCATACGACCCGCCACGGCACGGACGACACGTCACCGGACAACACCACAGCACGGACAGCCCGTCACAGCACGGACGACACGTCACAGCACGGGCGTCACAGCACGGACGACACACCACAGCACGGACGACACAACACAGCACGGACGAAACGTCACAGCACGGACGACGCGTCACAGCACGGACGACACGTCACAGCACGGACGACACACCACAGCACGGACAGTCCGTCACAGCATGGACGACACGTCATAGTACATACAACGTCACAGCACGTACCACACACCACAGCATGGACGACCCGTCACAGCACGGACTACATGTCACAGCACGGACGACATGTCACAGCACGGACTACATGTCACAGCACGGACGACATGTCACAGCGCGGACGACACGTCACGGTACGAGCGACCCGTCACAGCACGTACGACCCGTCACAGCTCGGATGCAACTCGAAGGAACCGCCGGCTGGACTCTCTCGACCCGGCCCGTGCCACCATACCACGTACCATCGTACCACCATACAACCGTACCATCGTACCACCATACAACCGTACCATCGTACCACCATACAACCGTACCATCGTACCACCATACCACCGTACCACCATCCAACCGTACCACCATACCACCGTACCACTGTACCACCATACAACCGTACCATCGTACCACCATAACACCGTACCATCGTACCACCATACCACCGCACCACTGTACCACCATACCACCGTACCACCATACCACCGTATCATCGTGTCGCGCACCAAGCCATGTCGCGCATCAGAATCTTTAAAAACGGTGTCCCCCAATGAGTGCTATCTCCCCAGCTCTTCAACATGTACGTGGCCAAATGATATCCACATCATGAAAAATACTTGTCTTGTCTTATGCGGATGACTTCGTGGTATTGCCAAGGGAAGTTAAATCGCAGACGATTGAGAGAAGAATCTAAAGATACTCGATGATGAATTGGGGTTTAGGGGCGCGTCGTCTAAAGATATTTCAACTCTTTGATTGAGTGGTTCGTGAGTCGGGAATTGCGACCCTCCCCGCCAAGTCCACAGTGACGTTATTCACGTCTGACACACATAAATACTCTTATCATTCTGACATCTCAGTGCATGGCATCAAACTGCCTCTCGATGTAAATATCCTAAGGTTTTGGGAGTGAGGTTCGACCTCTTCATGCATTTCAGTAAACATGTCGAGGAAATAAATAACAAAGCCGGAAGGAAATATAATGCAACCAGAGCGGTCTCAGGAGCAAACGATGGGTAGTCCAAGGAAGACAGTCTATCTGTACAGACAGTTCACTAGGCCTCACTTTGACCACGCCTCAAATACGTGACGCCCCTGCATTAGTGAGACGAGTATGAATAAAATGCAGGTGACCCAAAATCTGTCTTAGAACGGCGACGGATTTCACAAATATCACTCGCATTTCAGACCTCCACAGGGAAGCGAAGGTGCTTCTAGTGCAGAATTATCTCGATATGATTGGAGCTTAAACGTGGCGAAGTACTTTCGACCAGACCATCCTCTAAATTGCTTCCGTGATGTGGAAGACCCTCCAAGACGAAGGAAGAACACCCCATCACGCTCTTACTACAGATTCGTACCGCAGATGCCGTTTTGTAATAAGACTCAGGTAAAACAATACCGCAGATGCCGTTTTGCAATAAGACTCAGGTAAAACAATAAATAAAATACATTCACGCCAAGCTTACACGAGACTCACTCGCGAGCTTAAAGAACTCGCGACTCCTGGATGCTGTACGCCAGATTTCAATGCGGAAGGGGAGACCCTGCCAAGAAAACTTCGCGTTGACTTGGCAAGACTCAGAAGCGGATGGCACCCTGGACTGCAAGGCTACCTACACAAAATTGGTGTCCTTTCTTCCTCCACCTGCAGGAGATGCAACGACGACGAGGGAAATGTCTCTCACCTTCTCTTTATCTGCCCTCAATTCTCTACTTTTCGAAACAACCTCTCTATCACCACTCTGCGGGAACTCCAGACCAAACCACCAGAAATTGTCGAGTTCTTGACGGAAGCGAGGCTATGACGCGATCATAGCCTGGGACTGCCCGACTGACTGACCGTACCACCGTACACCAGTCCGGATCGCGACTGAATGCCAGATGGGACTCGTCGTCACCAACCCAATACGAAACACCACGGCATCCATCCAAGACCGACTAACTCCATCAAGTCTGAGGTCACGTGCCAACTGCTGTATGACGGCATGCTCCCGGATTTAAAAAAAGCTACTTGGGACCCCTTGGCGACAACTTTTCCTGTTTGCGGAACTGACACCTAAAGACAAACGATGTCACGGCATGCATTGGACATTCCTCACTTTCTACCATTGTCTGCACAGGAATTGGCCGAGAAAAGACCTGCCCAGGAGACAACTCGAACCACATCCTTCGCGCTCAAATCACATGCATTCACTAGTTGCGTCGATACCGAAGTTGAATGTGTATGCCTAAGACCGTATTTTCGTACGTATGACCACATATTTAACGAGATCACCTGAACACGAAAGTACTCAAGATGTGCTCAGGGATAATACAGTAGGTCATCAGACTTAGGTACTGTACACACATACACACACACAAATATAAACATATACATATATATATATATATAAATATAAATAAATATATATATATATATATATATATATATATATATATATATATATATATATATATATATATATATATAATCTCCAACCACAAATTCACGTTCGCTCGAGATTGGTACTAAATAGGTGCACCTCAGCCGGGAGGCGACTTGAGCTTGGTGCAACAAACACTTATTTTTCCTACACCGGATTCAGAATCGAAATCAGCCCCTCCGGACTACGACTGAAAACTGCGCAACACAACACAATGGACACGGCATCAATTATTAACTGGTCCGGACAGTGTGGCTACTCACGTGTGCTGTTTGGGAACATCCCGGGTGAGTCAGACTTCAGGTCCAGAGTCCAGCGTGCCGACTTCCCCGAGTGTGACGTCACTCGGAACTCCAGGACGCCGTTGATCTGTGACACGGCATCACAGACGTCACACACTCATTACCGGACGCAACTCATCGATACAGTGGGGGTTCTCCACATTACGCCTTACTTGCTTTCTTCGAGAATACACACTCACACGAATAAAAGTGGAGGCTTCCATGCATTATCGATATTGTGCACTTTGGGTCAAATATATCGAAATAATGCACTTAACTGAATAGTATATCTTCTGAACTTTTGGTGTTTCATTGGCGACCTTAAATGCACACCATGCACATGAAAGATACCTAGAACATTCATAGGGCCGCACTCAGGGCAGAGACCTGACGCGAGGTAAGCAGAGGTAGGTTGGTCATTTGGGCTTGGGGGCGCATCGATTGCTTCGGTCATAAAGCGCCCATGGTAAGCAGATGTAAAATAATCTCATTGTCATTTTGTAAGAGCAGCCCTCAAACTTTCTTCCATTTTTTTCAACAGGGTATTTCGCAAATACGAATAACACTCCCATGCTCCGTGGACATTAGGGGGTGTCCATGTCACATCCCTGCAGTGGCAATACCAAAAGCATACAAGATCCACCCCTCAGTACACACAATATTTAATGTTACATCTGCACTTCATCTTTCTCCCTTGTTTTGCATTCGAAAAAACAAACTCGAAACGGTTTGCAAACAGCCACCAGCTACCTTTTCCGACAGTGATTTTCCCTCTTGCTTCGTAAGACTTTCGATCTGTTTGAAGAAAGGCGTCGACTTGAGACCAGCACCATCTTTCCGAGCCGTTGACGATGCCTTACTTCCTTCTCTATGCAACACAAAATTGCATGCCAAGTCACCGTTTGTCACCAGACGCAAAACTGCCATCAGCTGAAATCAATAATGGGTGGAAGAACACACCAAAAGCATGAACACGTCACACACTTAGAGGGCGGGTACAGTACGTGACACTGGTGCAGGGTAGCCATTCCCGCGCGGATCACGCGATGGTGTGCAGACCGGCGTCACGATGAGTGCGGTGGACCTCTTCCGCAGCGTCAGTTATTCGACCGAACACGGCACCCGCACCAAGTACAAGATGGAAAGGCACCGAACATCGTTGATATAACTTTCAGATATACATATCAGTCATACTCTAGCTTTGACACTGTCCATACAGGGGGTATCCATGCTTGACAGCTCCACACCAAGCGCCTTCGCATCTGGGAAGCAAGGGGCGGAGAGCGGAACTCACGTGTCGGTCTCCTCGAGACGGTACAGCGCCACTACAACAGCGCCGCCCAGGCCGATGTTATGCTGCAGTCCGACTCTGGCGTTCATCACCTGCCTCAGCTCCGCCTCACCACGGACCTGTCACAGGGCCAGCCCATCTGTCACAGGGCCGGCTCATCTATCACAGGGCCAGCTCACCTGTCACAGAGCTCATCTGTCACAGAGCCAGCTCATCTGCCACAGAGCCAGCTCATCTGTCACAGAGCCAGCTCATCTGCCACAGAGCCAGCTCATCTGCCACAGAGCCAGCGCATCTGTCACAGAGCCGGCCCATCTGTCACAGAGCCGGCTCATCTATCACAGGGCCAGCTCACCTGTCACAGAGCCAGCTCGCCTGTCACAGAGCCAGCCCATCTGTCATAGAGCCAGCCCATCTGTCACAGAGCCAGCTCATCTGTCACATAGCCAGCCCATCTGTCACAAAGGCAGCTCCCCTGTCAGACCCGGCTCATCTGTCACAAAGACAGCTCATCTGTCACAGGGCCAGCTCATCTGTCAGAGCCATCCCCTCCATCATACACCCAGCTCACCTGTCACAGGAATGGCTGATCTGTCACACATCCAGCTCACACAGTACATATCTAAACAATCTGTCACAGACCCAGTCCATTTGCCAGAGAACAAACCCAACCCACCTGTCACTGACCAACCCAAATCACGCTTTCAGCTGACTGATAAGGCACCTCCCAACAGGCAGTTAGACACGAGGTGACCTTCAAGGAAACACGAAGATTGCCATATTAGTGATCAGTCCATTGTCCGAGAATGTAACAATTGATTCATGCCAATATTTGACAGCTTCTCACTGCGAGATCCGGTTTAGTTTCCTCTGAATGCAAGGTTGCAGCCTGTGCATGTCACATTGCAGGGTTCCAGCAATAATTGACTCGTTGGTTATTTGAGTTTGAAGCCCGGTTCACACTACGGTCTTTTGACGCTGTCCGAGCGTTTATTCATCGTTTTTAGGCCGTTTCGTCAAACAAACGGCAATCGAACGTATTTCATAGGCCAGTCAAAACTGCGTCTTACGAACGTTTAACCCGATCGGAGCGTCGCACAGTGTGCACCGGGGCATGTCAAGACCAGGTAATGAATGTCAATCTGGCGCCCAAAAGATAGATATAGTTTATCTTTTCAACGCCGATTCAGCGTTTAACGTTATGTTGGCGTGATTGCGTGGCCGCGAGATATTCGAAGTTGTGTTGGCTCTCTATAACCAGGTGAGAAGCATTGATTTGCTTGTGGATAGAATATCGCATTTCCTAGCACACTTCTTGATCACGTGGTAGAGGTAGCACTGGACAATAGTCACAGACGGAATTGTATGCAATGTTGTGTTGTGTTTGTGTATCGTAGGCACTGAAAAAAAAACATGCTTGTTCACCTAAGATGGAAAGGTGGGAAGTAATATTTTGGGGTTGTGCATGCAGCCCTGACAAAATCTTGCAAGTGTCTCTGAAGAACATAGCCATGCAGAAAATCATTGGCCCTGTGAGTTCTAAGTGCCTACTATAAGCAATGAAAAACCCTTGACAATTTCTGACACTCCAAGCACAACTTGGCACTGTCAGGTTATGCATGATGGTGAAAAACATATTCATAATTTCCATTGCTGTAAATTCCAATTCATTGGAATATTCGGAGCAAAAAGCATTGATTGTGCATGTCCAGTGCCAACTACAGATGCTATCTTTTCTGATGTGTGCATGATATGCATATTGAAATATGTACATGTTAATTTTTGTCCTCACTATGTCAAGGTGCACTTAAGTTGATGTCCCAAGGTAGGCTGCAAAGTTAACCCATCTATTTTGTCTGCAGACTCATGGTTCGGCATGTTGGGACTTGTTGTTCAGCATGGGTAACTAGCCGATGGTGTCCACAAAATGAAACCAAGGGGAGCCCCTGTGACTCAATGTTGCACTTTTGCATTATATCTTTATGTCTGGCATATCCCACAACAGTACCCAAATCCTTCTTTTGCTCAGTCCCAACTCGCAATTGCTCACCCATCAAGCATGCATCCCTGGTATGCTGTCTACCTGCATGCATTATCTTGCACTGATCAAAGTTACATTTCATTTGCCACTTGTTGACCACTTCATATGCTGTTCCAACTATTTGTGCTGAGGGTCTGCATGGCCAAGCAAAGGAAAAATACGCGAAGCATGTAATATTCTGCAACTTGTGCTATCCAATTGAACTGAGCAAGGTTGAACTGAGGCTATCACAGCACTGAACATCACTTGTTCAACAATGATGCAATATAAATGGATCACAGAAAATTCATGATTTTCTACGGAGAGATTCGTGATTTGACTAAAACCCCTGCCATTCATTGCACATTAGCCGGTTTGCATACTTTTCACAAATGTATTTACCAGTGCATACTATTCACAAATATTCACAAATCAATTTACAAGTCAGAATGGTCTCATTGGCGTCATAATTGATTCGTAGCGAAGCGTAAAACGAACGTTCTTATTCGGGGAAACGGCGTATGTTATTCCCGGTGTATTTCCGCCCGTTTTACGTCTATCTTCTGTTTGACGTTCGATATCCGTTCGTTTTACGATCGTTTGACGCTCCGAATTGCCAAGTGTGAGCCGGGCTTAAGGGAGCGTCTATCAGACCCAGACATCCAGAACACATGGCACCGGTAATACCAAGGACGAAGTAATTCTACCGACAATTAATACACTTTGCAACTGTACACTTTACACCATATAAATTTACCGTCCCGGTAGCTCAGTTGGTTACAGCGCTGGCCTGCAAAAGTGTCCCCTGTGCTGCGAAGGCGGAGTTCGAGTCACTTCACGTGCTCGCATTTAGCCACTGGCTGGGAGGATCCGTTACCAACTGCCCTGATAAAGCCGGTGGCGAGGTGTCGGGACGGCCCTGTCGGTGCACTGACGGCACGCTCAACTCTCAGTCAAAATTATGCCGTTGAACTGCAATGCGTAGATCGGGTGGCGGGACCAGGGTCCACGCACAAAGTTTTGCTTAGCAATATAATCCTGGCCCATGAAACCACCCAGCAATAATTCGGGCTAAATTTCTTTGAAACAAAAAACTATTTTCTCAAGCTCTTTCTTGATAATTTATACGATGCCAGTTTCAAATATTGCCTGTATATTCCAGAGAATCTTTGTTTCCATAAGCATGTCAGATATAAGTCGAACTCAATTCACACCCGATGATTACAGTCAATCCAACAATATTGTTGTTGCATTGTCAAAATTTGCACATGAGCTTCCACGTGAAAGTTAACTGATTCCCTACCAACTGCGGTGTGCCCAAACCAGAATTCAAAGCGGCACGCAATGGGCGAAAAACATTCCGCTTTTTCGGTCTAGCAGGATTAAAGTAACTATGTAGAACACAATCTAAGTACGCAAAAGACATGTACATAAAATATCCAGACCACGACAGATAGGCTACAAAGTACAAAACAACTTAGCTTCTAGAACAATGGTCAGCTGCCCCTTCCCAACACTCAAGAAGCATATCACATTACTAAAACACAATGGACTATTCACTCGCAGAGGCTCCCATCAGTGCCCAATCCTCCAAAACATTACCTTGGATATTGAGCTACCAATGTATCTCAGATCACTGACCTGCAAGCACATTCGGAGCCGTTGACCTACCAGCACACCACGGGCCACTCAACTGCCAGCAATGACCCCTGAGCCCCTGAATTTGAAGCAGGTCCCCTGGTCAGTAGCCTGTAAGCACACCCAGGGCCAATGACTTCAGCAGGACTCCGACGTACTGACCTGCCAGCAAAGCTCGGCACACTGGGCCAGGCCGGTGGCACCCAGCGGGTGACCCTTGGAGATGAGGCCGCCGCTCGGGTTCACCACGTATCGGCCGCCGTACGTATTGTCGTCGTTGTCGACCATTCGTCCCGCACCGCCCTCCGCACAGAGACCTGACGCAGCGAGAAAGTTAATGGAGGACGCCTTTCGGACAGACCTGACGTGGGGAGAAGGTTAGTGGAGGCTGCCCCTTGGACAGAGGCCTGACGCAGCGAGAAGGTTAGTGGAGGCCGCCCTTCGGACAGATACCTGACGCAGGAAGAAGGTAATTCGAGGTCACCCTTGAGGCATGAACCTACTGGAGGGAGAAGTTATTAGAGACCGTCCTCTGGACAAAGGCCTGACGGAGAGATACTGTAGGTAGAGGCCGCCCTCCGGACAGATACCTGGGGGAGAAGGAAGGTAATACGAGGCTCCCCACCGGAGGAAGACCTAACGCAGGGAGCAGGTAATTAGGGGCCACCAACGGAGAGAGAAACCTGACTGGGGAAGAAGATGACTAGAAGCTGCCTTCCGAAGAAAAAAAACTGACAAACTTGGCAGAGGAGAAAGGAAACCATCAAAGCTCAGGCCCAGGAGGCCGACAGTCAGAAAATTCCATCCAGACATGGGCGTGGCCAAAGAGAGGAGGCCAGATGACGTCCTACGAATCTAAGAGCGTTTGAGCCGTTCACAAAGTGCCTGCGATCCCTTCAAACCACCTCAAACTCTGAAGTGAAATGAAGACAACACAGGTGTGGTCTGCCCTGCAGCAAAACTAACGTAATCCAGATGCCATTGCCTACACACACATGCCGAGGACAAGTAATCTATGGGTAAGCTGCCCGTCTCATAATCGAAAGGTTGTGTGTTCTGGTTTCACCTGTCGCTACTCTTCGCCCGCGAACAATCGGCGTGAGAGATTGGCGACGCTACATGACTCAACGGTCCATGTGTCGTAAAACCAATAACCAACCACCGCTTTATAATCATAAAGTTACCCATACGACGGCAGAGTGCTCGAGACGAAGGCACCGGGGTGATGCCCAGTCAATACGGATGTTGAAGGCAACACGTTCGTGTGTCATCGAATATGGAGTCACGTTGCCAGGCAACAGTCGGGGTCCGACGTAAACACTTGTCATAATTCGGCACTTTAGCCATTCAGGCTCTACACTGAATATTCAAATTCAAATATTCAGTGTGCCTGTTTGTACACTCTAAACGCGATTTAGTTAAACGGAAGTTTTAAATAAATCGCGATTAAACACACCACACGCCAGCGACACCGTTGGCTCATAATTGACACTGGGCTAGGAAAGATGTGACGTGAAGATCGCGCCTTTTGCTTAATGACTTCTCGAATCTCAGTTAGTTGTTTTGACTTTGAGACGCATCTACCATAGTGAGCTTCTCAATCCAAAAACACCCTCTCATTCTGGTGGTGCAACTGAAGCGCTTTTCGCCGCAGGAATGCGACCTCGGCAAGTTCAACACGGCCGTAAGCTTTCCCGCGAATGGGGTCGACCTTCCGCTCTACTCGGCGCCTCACACCTGCAAGTACGACCTATGTGGCGTGGCCAATTACTCTGGTACACCGCTCACCGGCCACTACACGACACACTGCAAGCACCCGCACTCGTCCGAGTGGCACGAGTACAACGATCATAGTGTGCGGTACACCCAGATGCATGCCCATCAGCAGAGATGCTTGCATACTTTTCTTTGAGGCAGCTGACTCGTTTCAATCAAGTCATGAATTTACACTAGGCAATCATTTTTCAGACAAGTGAGGTTATATTCTGATGTCAGAAAAAGGCACGTCTCAGCTGCATTCAACGACGTGTGTCACCATTATTGCTGTATTCTGAATTGTTCACTTTTTTAGTCTGAACACCAACCAATATGACATGAAGGATATTAGTAGGAACTGTTCATATATTAAATCAAGCTATGCATAGCCGCCCCTGTAGCTCAATTGGCAAGAGCGCTGGTCTGGATTTGTCTCCTCTGTCTTGGCAAGATAGGGGTTCGACTCGCTTCTGGCGCTCGTACTTAACTTCCGGGTGGGAGTGTCTTCTAGCAACTGACCCGGCAAGGCCGGGCATGAGCTACCATGGGGCCGTGTCGGTGCTGACAGCATGCCAAACTCCGGCTAGAATTCTGCCACTGAACTGGAATTTATGGATCGGGTGGTGAAGACAGGGTTCACGCAAAAATATCTGCTTAGCAATAGGACCCTGCCCAATAAAGCTACCTCAGCAAGAATCAGGATTACTTAAATAAATAAATACAACAAAACAAAATATAGTGTGTACATCCAAAATCAATGTTATAACTCTCGACTACAAAATCATGACTGGATAACCAAATACAACCACGAAATTTTGAATAGCGCGAGAGTAAGTACTTTAATACCGGCTCAACTGACACACCATGGCTGCATCTTCTGTTAACAGACAACTCCGTGCCCAAAGTCGTCCGACCAAACACGGTGCAGCACAACACAAGCCAGCGTGGATTATCTGAGCCGTCGCACGCCGACGGCCAGCCACTCACCGAGCGCCTCGTAGGTGATGAGCTCGTTGGCCGAGAAGCAGTCGTGCAGCTCCACCACCTGGACGTCGGCCGGCGTCAGACCCGTGTCGGCGAACAGGCGCTGAGCGGCCAGGCGCGTCATGTCGTACCCCACCTGGCGGCCCAGGCGGGAACTACATCACACGGCCATCAGACCCGTGTTGGCGAACAGGCGCTGGGCGCCCAGGTATAACCGACAACACTGTGATGATGTGACACCACCCGGTACCTGGAGCCGCCTCTGCGCGCGGTCCGCCGCCGCGGGGCATGCTGACCGTTGTCCCGTGACCCGAGAGCTTAACAAATCAGTTGGTACCGGAAAAAAAAGAGAAAAAAAGCCGGAAATGACACGGTGATACCTTGATGAGGGATGCTGGACACAGGGGACACGACGCGCTGACTCAGTACGGTTGGTGTCTACTGCTTCCGCGGCCGCCGCCGCCTCCCCCACTGCTTGCCGCCACTGTAACCGCCGCCGTACCCGCCATCGTAGCCACCGCCGTAGCCTCCGTAACCACCTTCATAGCCGCCGCCGTAGCCTCCGTAATGGCAGGCTCCAGGCAGGGATGAGAGGAAGCTGTTCGTCGGCGGTCTCAGCTGGGAGAGTTCAGAGAAGGAGCTGCGTGAGTACTTCGGCGAGTTCGGCGAAATTGAGTCGGTGAACGCGAAGACCGACCCAAACACAGGTCGGAGTCGTGGCTTCGCCTTCCTCGTGTTCACGTCAACGGAAACCATCGAGAAGGTACTCGGCAAGGCTGAGCACATCATCAACGGAAAGAAGGTGGACCCGAAAAAGGCTAAGGCACGTCATGGCAAGATCTTCGTGGGCGACCTGAAGCCCGAGATGACCGACGACGACATCAAGAACCACTTCAGCGCCATGGGCACGGTTGTTGAGGTGGAGATGCCCATGGACAAGATCAAGAACCAGCGCAAGGGCTTCTGCTTCATCACGTTCGAGCAGGAACAGGTGGTACAGGACCTGATCAGGGTGGGCAAGACCAAGATCAAGGACATCGAGGTGGACGTGAAGAAGGCGACGCCGAAGCCGGACAGCGGCCGGGGCGGGATGCGGGGCGGACCGCGAGGCGGCGCTGCCGGCGGCCGTGGCGGCGGCGCCATGTGCGGAAGAGGTGGTCGCGGCGGGCGCAGAGGCGGCTCCAGGTACCGGGTGGTGTCACATCATCACAAACACCACAGGCAATCCCCTTACCTGAAGTTATGTTCAGAGATGTTCATGCATCACAATCCACAATGGTGAACATAAGCATAATACTTATCAACAAGATACTGTTAGAAATTAGATATGAAGACTTCATGGATACTCATTCACGATGTCGATACTTCATTGGGAGGGATGCCGATTCAGCGTTCAGAAAGAGGTATATTCCACCTTACTTCACGAAAAAAATGCATTACTGCTTAAAATGCACAGCTTTCCAATCACATGTCGACTAACATTAAAATGTCTGAACTTGGACATACCAGTGCCCACGAATGGCAAAACAAACCCTGGGAGACACCGCCAACTGGAAAACCGAGCAGCGGTCCAATGCGTTACCAGCCAAGCAGCATTGGCTGAGCACAGCTCACACCGCCTCACCATCTTGATGCAGCTCTTCTCGGCCAGCGAGCTGGGCGGGTCGGTGGCCATCTGCATGCCGAGGATGCGGACGGCGCGGCGGCGCGCCACATCGGTGGCGCAGCGGTGCAGGAAGTGGCGCGACACGACCACCGCGGCGGCGGCGCCGTCCGACGTCGGGCAGCACTGCAGCTTGGTGAGCGGCCCGAACACCGGCGCCGACTGCAGGATCTGCTGCAGGCTGTACTCGTCCCGGAACTGCGAGTACCTGCCGGGCCGAGCACGCCGAGAGGTGACGCTCTGTACACGACAGGCAGGGACGTCCAGGAACGTCCCGGAAATGCGAGTATCCGCCGCGTCAGCGCATATCAAGTGGTGACGCTCCAGATAGGACAAGCAGGGATAGGGGCACATAAGGGGACGTTCCGGAACTAAGGGTACCTACCAGCCACACCGAGTGGTAACGCTCGACACAGGACATATAGGGATAGGGGTACAGAAGGGGAACGCTCGACACAGGACAGACAAGGATGGCGGCAGGGACATGGACGTCCCCGAACTGTGAGTACCTGTCACGTAGCGAACACCGAGTGGTAAGGCTCGGCTGACAGGATAGGCAAGGATAGGGGTAGATAAGTGGACATCCCGGAACTACAAGAACGCTGCGCATGCCGAGTGGTAACGCCCAAGATACGCAACGGGGACACAAGCGACGGCGACGGTGACAGAAGCGAGAAAGATGAAAATACGATGGATGCAAAGACCGATACACACGCAATTGGCAGTCGCGGTGGCAGACCGATAAAGAGATGGGCAACCAAACATGCACATAGACGGAGACAGACACATACACAAATACGGGAACGTTGGTAAGACAGAGAGTAAAGGAACAGCAACCAGTGACAAAACTGGCGCAGACCCCTCCCACCGCAAAAAACGATGACGTGGACACATCTTAGAAATCGCATTCCTCTCCTGCAACTGCCCCCACCCCCTAGCAACTAGCTTACCGTCAGTCATCTCCCGAATTACTAAGCATTATCCAAAGTCGCTGTTCACAAACACCAAAAATAAACCTCGTCAACGGGTGCTAATGATAAAAAAAAACACTTTGAAACGGCCTTAAACCCAAATAACTAACAAACCCTCGACAGCCGAAATATCCATCATCAGGTGAGCTACGGCAGCAGAAGTCATCGTGCCCTCCCCGCCCCCCCCCCTCCCACTCACGGGTTGTTGACCGAGTGGCGGTGGCAGCAGAAGCCACCGTGACCCCACTAATCACGGGTTGTTGACCGAGTGGCGGTGGCAGCAGAAGTCACCTTGCCCACTACTCGCGGGTTGTTGACCGAGTAACGGTGGCAGCAGAAGCCACAGTGACCCCATTACTCACGGGTTGTTGACCGAGTGGCGGTGGTTCTTGCAGGCGATCTTGGCCAGCTGTTCCGCGGTGGTGCCGTACTTCTGCATGTGCTCCAGTCCGGCGTTGCCGAACATCTGGGCCGCCATGGGAGCCGGCTCCAGGTCTGCCACCTCGCACATCATCTCCACGTGACGGTCCAGGGGGTTGGTGCGGTCCGTGAACTGACAATGCAGTCGGGGAAGGCTCAGTCACCTCGCACATCATCTCCACGTGACGGTCCAGGGGGTTGGTGCGGTCCGTGAACTGACAATGCAGTCGGGGAAGGGTCAGCCACCTCGCACATCATCTCCACGTGACGGTCGGGGTTGGTGCGGTCCGTGAACTGACAGGTATTGGGGAAGGGTCAGCCACCTCGCACATCATCTCCACGTGACGGTCCAGGGGGTTGGTGCGGTCCGTGAACTGACAATGCAGTCGGGGAAGGGTCAGTCACCTCGCACATCATCTGCACGTGACGGTCCAGGGGGTTGGTGCGGTCCGTGAACTGACAATGCAGTCGGGGAAGGGTCAGTCACCTCGCACATCATCTGCACGTGACGGTCCAGGGGGTTGGTGCGGTCCGTGAACTGACAATGCAGTCGGGGAAGGGTCAGTCACCTCGCACATCATCTGCACGTGACGGTCCGGGGGTTGGTGCGGTCCGCGAACTGAAAATAGTTTCTCTTCGGCTGTTGCGGGAGAGTCAAGTGTTTGTAATTGAGGTACACGATGTGGTGGTGGATTGGAGTTTAGATGCGCGTCGACATCTATGGTCATTTTGCGCCCATAACAAGGTACACGATGTAATGGGAGACTGGGGGCATGTAAACAGGTCTGATTCGGGGAGGGCAGGGTGCATGGGGTGGTGGTCTTAGATGCAGATGATCTCAGGAGAAACATGTAACACAGAAAAACACCTTTCTGCCGAAATATATCAGGTACATTGGCCATTACCAAATGTACAAATGCCACTAAAATGGCATTTGTGCATAAAGTGGCTAAAGGCACTAAAGTTGCACGCCAAATTCCGTTGAAATGGCGGTAAAACTCGCTCGTGGAACGCAGAGACAACTTAAGGGGCACCTGATGCAGGGTCTGCGGTAGTATCTTGAAATTACTTTTTCACTAACAGTGTGTATGCCAATCAACGTTTCTGGCAAATAGTGCGAGATGAAACAAACTCGAGTTCGGCATATTGGAATGAAACATCCAGGATCCTGTTTGGCCAGCCAACCAACTGTTGGGCATTAACAAACTGTGGCATCACGCCCCTCACCATGGAGGTGAGTGATCCACGCTGCATCTTCTCGAAACCGAGCACCAGAGCGCAGTGCACCTGGCCGCCCCTGATGAGTTGGTACGCCATGTACAGCGCGCTTGAGCCAGTCGAGCAGTTGTTGTTGACGTTCAAGATCGGGATACCGGTCATGCCGAGCGGGTAGAGGGCGCGCTGCCCGCTGGTAGAGTCACCTGCCGATGGCCAAGACTCCACAACTTAACGCCGAGGGGCAGACATGGCGCAAAGAAGATGATAGCATATGACCGCACGCTCAAAGGAGAAAAAAGGCGCCAGCAGAAAAGAGGCACCACCGAGATTCGAACTCGGGATCTCCTGTTTACTAGACAGGCGCTTTAACCAACTAAGCCATGGCGCCACGCGGCGGGATCCGGCTCTACTCCTATCAAAATGAAGACCGAGACCAGCTCAGCAATGCAACGGCTAAGCAAGCATGCTACAAGCACTGGATATTTGCTAGCGACGTCAGGGAACTTTTCACCACGCACTTCTCGGCCCGCGCCCCTCTGACTGGAATACAAAGGGCTCCCCAGAACACTCAAATGCGCTCCCTTGCCATTTCACCATATTTAGCTTTCCCATATGCACTATTTCTGATTCCGCACTTTTCACAATTTGTGAAAATTATTGCGGGGAGGCACAAAATATGAAGGCAAATGGGCGGAACCAAATGGACTCGCAGGGGAGGGGGGGCACAACACATGAAAGGCGATGGGCGGGCGGAAATGGATTGCATGGCGCACTCCATAAGGCCCTATGTTAAAAGTTGACATGCTTTGTGAACGGGGAAGCCAACATCGAGCGGTAACTCGCCACTACACAAGTTTTTGTTTAAACACCCCTGGGCGTTCCCCCTCAAAGTGGAACAGGCGACCTTCGGGCAGGCTCGAGTGCACCCCTTCTCCACTTCTTGAATTATTCAGCCAAGGGCGATTCTCCGAGTAAAAAGTGGCCCATCCAGACACCCTTAAGTGCACTCTCCCCTTCGTTGGTATAAATTAGTGGCGCACCTCCAGACAAGGTGGCGCTCCTCGCAGCAAAGCTGGCGTCTAAACATGCTACCGAAATGACTGGTGCCTTTTGGTAGACCTCGATGTGTTTCCTGGGTGTATGGACAATTTTCTTTTGGCTCCAGATATTTTCCGTGCTATTTTCGGTACCCCTGCTTGACTTGTCGGTCCCCAGGTTTAACTGATTCGTGTTCCGGTGCGGTATTTATGGCCTACGCGGAATGTGTGGGTCCTAGGCGCAATGTTTTGGGCTCTGATGTGACTATTTGGAGTACCAGCGTGATTATTCGGGGCGTTTTTTTTTTTGGGGGAGAACGTTTTTAGGGACGCGACGCGGTTTCTGGGGTATCTGGTGAGATGTTTGGAGCTCAAGAGCGCTCGGATCGTTTATGTTTATTTTGGGGGAGGATGAACGATTTCATTTTCCCGTGTTCCGGCGCGATGTTTGTGGTCCTGGTGCGTTTTTTTAGTTGTAGAAACCACCATAATTTTTGAAGGTCCTGGCGCTGAGAGATGATGGGCTTTGGGGCCCGTCACCTCTCGGGGGGAGCAATTGCCCCATCCTCCTTCGGCACGTCCTGCTCCTATACCACTAGTTCTGAGTGTCACCGGAGTCTGATTAAGGCATGATCCCGGGCAAAGTTTTTTTCTCGGTCGGCTAACACTAAGATATATAAGCAAATACCAGCTGATTGACGTAATTACCAGTGGCAAATGCAAGGTTTGTGCGAGTGTGGAGGGAGGGGAGAACTGGGATCATGTGGCCACAATGTACCCCAAATATTCGGCCAAACTAGAGTCCAATTAGGTACAAACCTCTTGGTTCAATAATATGGAACATTTTGAAAAGGAATGCAAGTGTCTCTGAATGAGCTAAGAGCCTTCTTCTATCTCATCCAATTTCACCTTTTACTAGTATATCGCGAGATGATGAAACTCCTTACCGTATACATATCCGACGCACGCCTGCTGGACATCACTGTAGTTGACTGCCGCGTCAGCCAGCGCCTTGGTAACCGCCTCGGCGGCCATGTCCGGGTAGTCAAAGTCATCCCGCCGGCCGGGCTTCTCGAACTGCAGGCACACACACGGCAATACTGATCAGAACGCTGCATCATGTCCTTCACAACCGGAGAAAATAGACTGACGTTCTGGCCTTGGACTGCGACAAAGTTAATCTCATAGTTCCGCTAAAGTACACCCAATCGATTATTAGGTGCGACAACTATCAGAAAACATGACTGGCTGGAGCTAAGAGGCGCATCGAGTGCGTGCGTTACACAGCGAAAACATGACTGCCTGGGGACTGATGAGACCTGAGCATGAATGGAGACGTTTATCAGTTTTTATAGCAGCGCGTTTCCCCGTAGTTAATTGTCATATCAAAGGGAAATTATTAGTAATAAATGCGCGAGAAAATACGCTTTCTTAATTGGAGTGTACTGATAATGAATGTTTGATAATGAATGCGAGAACATACGCATTCAAAATAAGCTAAGATAAAATTAAGTAATACACAAGATAGATTACACACAATAAAGCACACATTTACCACGTAAGAACAAGCACATACCGTTTCGTCCGAACGTCCAAATTAGCTATGAAAACCATAACATACACTTTCAGTCAAAGGATAATTTATAAATATATAAGTATTCACACCCAATGTTGCTGCACTGTTCATACTTACACGAGCTATGCCACGAACTGGCTACATGGAACACATGACATCAAGCGATAAATAAAGTACACCGAGACGAAAAACACCGGGCAGACAGGCAATGGAAAATGTTTCACTTACAAACTACAATTTAAGCATGCATTACACTGTGACATAAAACGGGAAGCACGAACGATTGGAACATTTGATTTGAGTACGGCATCGTAATATCGCAATGAAATTCTCGCACATTTTTTGCAGAGACGACTGACTGACCTTTGTCATTCCCACGCCCAGCACAAATGCATCGTTGCTGTCCTTGCTTGTAGCCATCGTCCTGACTACCGTGATATACCTGCTAACAAGTCTTCCGGGCCACGCCTGTCGGCACAGTTAGTTATTTGGGTTTTCGGGCGCATCAACTGCAGTGGTTATACAGCGCCCAATATATATATATATATATATATATATATATATATATATATATATATATATATATATATATATATATATATATATACAGTGGCTATACAGCGCCTGTCGGCACACAGCATGAACATGATGAAGGCCAGAACACGACACAGAGCTGTGGGAGCCGCCGGAAGCCGTCGCCACAGCAGTCGGCAGACTACGTGAAACTGCTCGGGCTACCCAACCGCACACAAGAGGGTCGGATCTGGTACTCGACGCAGAGCTGTCACCAAACAGCACACCTGCGCCGGATCGATCGGTTTGTTGGTTTGTTATTTTGGCTTTAGGGCGCCTCGACCAAAATTGATCGTTCGCGCCCATGCTGGAACGATCGGGTAAGGAACAACTGTCGGGGCACACTACGCGGAGCAGTCGCCAGACAACATACCTCTGTCAGAGTGGTCGGGTGCACAGCAAGGGGTCAAGGCACATGATGAAGAGCAGTCGCCAAACAACATACCTCTGTCAAAGCAGTTAGGTACACAACAAGGGCGTTTGAAGCACACAGTGCAGATCCATTGACATGTGGAGCCAACTCGGCTGAACTGGGTTCTGAGGCTCATCGGCACAGCTTTTAACACTGTCGAGACGAAGCCGGCGACAGGGCGTACAGACGAGCACCAGTGTCTGGCACCACTGGCAGTGTGACGCACAACGTCCAGGTGGTCGACGGCCGGCGAGATAATGCACGTCCGTGACACGCTGTCACTGGTGGCATCTCCTCGATGGCCGGCGAGATAGCACACATGTGAACTTCACTGTGACACATACTGGCAACTGTGCTATTTGTTTGTTTGTGTGGCCTTACTATCAGATATGACGTTATATGTATATATATATATATATATATATATATATATATATATATATATATATATATATATATATATATATATATATATATATATATACATATATATAACGTCATATCTGATAGTAAGGCCACACAAACAAAGAACTAGCACAGTTGCCAGTGTATATATATATATTCAAGTCTGCTTCTATTTTCGCAATGAAGAGAAGACCGTTTATTAAGCAGCTATGGGAGCAGTTGGCGCTGCTCTTACCCTCCTGGGATAAGATAAGAATTCCTGTGCGTCTAAAGAAACACCTTATTGAGAGGCTGGAGGCGCTCTTCAATTCGTGGAGATCTCTCAGGAAAGGAAAGGAGTCCGCGGTCTAGCGTCAGAGGGAGAAGGAATTCGAGGATAACCTGGACGGCCTCTTCGATATGGCTCACCAGGATGCTCTGCACATGATAACCATTGAGGACAAACAGTTCCTGCTGGCGCAGCGGGATAAAGGAAGGCGGGATCAATGGTCGGTATGGACACGGTCCTGTCTAGAAAAGAGGCCCGAACACGGAAGAGAAAGGACTTCGAGGAGCAGCGCCGTCAGCGGAGCAAAGAGAGGGAAGGGGAGCCCTCAACGGCTGTCTTGGCATCAGCAAGCAGCAACACCACATCCCCTGAGGCCTCAGAGGCGGAAGAGATGCCAGGACCTTCTGGATATGTGCCGCCGCCAAAGAGAGCTCGGCAAAATATCATGTCCCCCGGATTGGCTTCGGCTCTGGATCGCACTAAGATGTCTGATAGGAAAGGCTTGCTTCGTGATCTCGGTAACCACCAAGAGTCTCGGTGTCGATATCGCAGACTTTAACATCAATCGGACATCCATCTCTCGAGGTCGCAAGAGCAACAGGAGCAATTATGCAGATGTGGTCAAGCGGGACCTCCGTGCAGATGTTCCCTTGGTGGTTCATTGGGATGGGAAGTTCATGGAGGAGCTCACCACCAAATAACATGTGGACAGGCTCCCAATCGTGTCGGGAGAGGGTACGGAGAAACTGATTGGAGTTCCCACGCTGCCTGGAGAAGGGACGGGGGGAGAAGCAGGCCTCAGCCGTCGTCACAGCCCTGGAGGAGTGGGGGATCTCGGAGTCATTGGGATGTGCTTCGATACGACTGCCTCCAATACGGGGAGGCGATCTGGGGCTTGCCTCCGCATTCAGCAGAAGCTGGGTCGGGAGCTGTGCTACTTCGCCTGTCGCCACCACATTCTGGAGCTGGTCCTGTCCGCAGCGTTCCAAGCTCAGATGAGCTCGACGACGAGTGGACCCGATGCCCCCCCCTCAAGAGGTTCAAGCCTCAGTGGGAATTCATCGACAAGACAGCCTACCAAGCAGCACCCGAGGATGAGCCTTCGCAAGCACCTGCCTCCAGACCTGATCCAGGAAGTCACATCATTTGTCACCTCCAAGCTGACCAAACGCCACCCCCGAGACGACTACAGGGAGTTCCTGGAGCTCGCCCTCATTTTCCTGGGGGAAGTTCCCACGCGATGTATTGGGTTCATGGCACCCGGAGAGTACCATCATGCCCACTGGCTGTCCAAGGCCCTCTACAGCATCAAGATCTGGCTGTTCCGAGCACAAATCCAGCTCACGGCTCGTGAAGAGCGAAGGATGAGAGAGGTGGCTCTTTTCGTCGTGACGGTCTACTTGGAAGCTTGGTTCTCCAGCCCTATTCCGACGGAGGCTCCTCGTCGAGACCTAGCCCTGATAAAGAGTCTGAATACGCCGGGGTTAACCCAGCGATCTCCAACGCCACTTTGGAGAAGTTCCACCATCGACTCTGGTACCTGTCAGAGGACCTGGTGGCTCTGGCCTTTTTTGACACTGGGTCCTGCTTTCAGAGAGGATGGCCATGGTGGCTGTGCTGGAGAAGGAGGGCCATGGAGATCACGTGAAGAGACCACTGCTCGATCTACGCGACCTCCAGCAGAAGACGCTCTCGTCCTTCGTCTCCATGAAGACCAAGAAGTCTCTCAAAAGGTTTGGCCTGGATGATGATGTCCTGGGGACCGATCCGGCCACATGGCAAGAGAATGGGTCCTTCCAAGAAACAGCCCAGAAGTTATCTGCGTTGTCCGTGACAACGACACCGCAGAGAGAGGAGTCGCCCTGTTTCAAGAGTACAAGCTCCTGACCAAGGAGGATCAGCTCCAGTTCCTGCTTGAGGTCGTCTCCGAACATCGAGCTGCATTCCCTGATAGCTGGAAGGCTACTCTTGCCCAAAACAGGTGATAATGAGTGGGATGGGCACCATGAGACCACTGCCTTCAAGCAGCTAATACTCGGTTTAGACCAGAGGACCTGGACTACCAGGGTTCAGAGTTGGGGGACCAGGCACCATCAGTAAATATTAACATGTTGAAATGAAATTTGCACCACCATGTTTTCTCACCAAAAGGAAAAATTTGAGCAGGTGCCCCATGGAAAATTTGAGAGAAAAATTACCCTATAGGTAAGGACTATCATAATATATATAAATATATATATATACACACACACACACATATATGTATATATATATATATATATATATATCTATATGACAATGATATATGCCACCCTAATATATATATTAGGTAGACCCACCCCTGGATCTACCTAAGAGCACATCAATGAAATTGCTCCTGAAAATCAGCATGGAAGCATATGTTGCACTAAAAGATATCACATGAAATATGTTGACCCAGGATAACCTGCCCATGACATGGCCCACTGCCATGGCTGGAGATACTGGATGGGTAAGTCTGTCTGACCACCCTGGTTTAGTATACTGCTAATGCTAATTTGTCATTTTCCTGTTCAGCCTGAAAATATGTTTTGATAATAAGCACTTGGACCCCTGGCTCTGTGAGAGGTCTCCAGGGTTGGTTGCAGCTTAAGATGTTCACAAGATGTGTCATACTGTTTGACCTCCAAAAAATAATAATACAGAATAGAGGTTAGGGTAGGCTTGGTCAGGTTTGCTGCAGTGAAATTAAATGAGATATTTTATTAGGTAAGGCTAGTCAAGGTTATGTTATATTTCTGGAAAATTTGAAATCTAATGATTTTCTTCATATTAAAAAACATACTTAAAGAGGCTACATCAAACTCAGCTAGGCTAGGTCAGGTGAGGTTTCTGTAAAGTTTATACTTTTCTTCCCTGTATATTACCTAATTCAAAGTCCACTTCCTCATATTTATCTGCTCACCTATCATATAGGTAGGCATTTCCAACACAAATGAGTGTTCATATTGTCATGTCATGATCAAACATGCCATTTAATCACATCAGAGAAATCAACATAAATAACCTTTCATCTTGAACATTATTTTTGTACCATCTCAAAATGGAATGGATGAAACTGTAGCACATGCAACAACTGAGCAAAGTGATAGACCACTACATTAAAATGAGCACCATGATAAGGTATTGCCACAGAACCAATGCACATTATACCTACTCATTAGAACATGCAAGTGAAGGAACAAACTGAAAATTAAATTAAATTTTACATGCCCACCAAATATGCCTTTCATCACCATCTGAGGAACCAATTTTATTTTCAGTTCAATGATGGAAATGGTTTGTGATTCTCATGCTACCCCTAAGCTATTTGGCTAATGAAAATATAGGTACATTAGTAGGTGGGTAGGTGTGCAGGCTCCTGCCTAGGCAGATAGGTATATGCATAGACTGACCTGATCTATATGTATATTAACCTAGTTCTGTTATACTGACTGAATTCTGTGTGATTCCAGGTTAAATCCAGGAGCATTCAGTTTGTATGTGCAATATAATTTGACAACTGAATATCATTTGATCATGCTTCTGGACTAATAACTACCAATGCAAGACAAAAGTAGAACAGCCCAGCAGGACTTGTCCCAAGCAACCCTCAAGCATTAGGCAGTTGGGGGTGGGGAAATCAAGTGCTGCTGACCTTCCAAAATGCATTTCCCTGATGCAACTCAATCAGATGAATGCACACAAGTGGATGTAAGGACTGACCCGAACTACACGTATATTAACTTAGTTCTGCATTATACTAATTGCGTTCTTTCTGTGTTATTTCAGGTTAAATCCCAATACAGGGACATTCAGTTTGTGTGCTTAATATAATTCGACAAATGAATATCGTTTGATCAGTATGTTATAAGTGGCAAATAAAACCTAGATTTTGCTTGTTTATGCTTTGCTTGGTCCATATCAAGTACGGGTCAGCTTACCAAACGCATTAATGCAAGCAGAGCATCACAAACATGACCGGGAGTTAGGAGATGATGGGTATTGTTTTTACATAATCATGGATTGTAACACGTGCGCCATTAAGAAGGTCAAAATAATATTTTAGTAATATTATATTTTTTGGTAAATTTCACGTTAGGATTTTAAGATTGTTTGCTTAAAGTAAAATTGATCAACCAACTTCATGCCACAAATACTACACAGGATTCCCAACGACTCCCAACTAGTCGTAGCGCCATGTGAGAGTTCGTCAATGTAGCACGGGGAGATTAGCGCCGTCAGGGAATGTTGTGCCGGAGATGGACTGGTTCGCGTGATTACGGTGGTGTCGTCCGATACTTGTAATAATTGTGTGCGTGTTATCGAATAGGCAATTACCTTGTTCATTTTAAAGCTATTATAAATTGATTGCACGCATCTGTATGCTGAGCAGTGGTCACTTATGTTCTGTTCAGTTGAAGTTGAAGTTTATTTTCCTTGCATTTAGCCTGAAGAAAGCTGGTACCTATGCCACTCTTCACCAGAAAGCTCAGAAGTGAGTTGGAGTCTATATTACAGGCTTATTTGAGTGCTTATTGCATGTGGTGTGGTTTACTATTTTATGGGTAGGCAGGTATGTGAACATGCAATGGTTTGGGGACAATTGGGTCAGCAGTTGAAAGCATACTTCAGTTGAAATTCAGAGTCGCACAAACTCATCTGGGTGAAGCCTATAAAGGGAAAATACATACCATAATCCAAGATAAAGATTCTGAGTACAGCAACCAATACCACATTCTGAATTTTAACAAACTATCCCCTGCTATCCTATGCACCTACCAATGCCTATCTGCATGACATCTAGCCCTATTCACTCAATCTTGCACAACAAGCTAGTGGATTGAGTACCCCATGGATAATTTTCAACTGTCAATGCTGGTTTGAAGATGCCTGCACTTTATGCATATAGTTTAACCCAATCTGCCACTAATTAGAACTAAACGTGATATTCTCCAACCTAATAAATGTGTCTGGCCCATTTTAAATACATGAAGTGAGTGACTTCACCACAATAACACATGGCATATTCCCTAAATAAACTACCAATTCCAAGTCTCACCAAGTCTCACATCTAGACCCTAGATGTATAACCTTACACTTCATAGCTGAAAGACATTTCCCATTGATCAGCCCACTCTTTAGTACCTCAAAGTCTAGTCTTGATCCTGCTATGCAGGTAAGTGCCTGGTACCTAGATTGGTATCTGGTGGAAATTTAAACGCAGACTATGAAATAGCCATTCAGTCAAACCTTGTTTGCATTGCTTGAGTAGCTTCCTGCATGGTCCATGAGGTGTGTTGTGGCATGTTCAGTCTGAGGAAAATGGGACTTCAAATGCAAATGTAATATTAAGGAACTCAGTAAATGACAACAATTAGCAATGGGCACTAGATAACCAATAACAGTTCAGACACCCTTAAGCCCGAATAAACAAACAGACAACAATTAGCAGAGCCATGAAAAGGATGATTTGGGAAATCTCAAGGAGTTACACTCACACACCTCAAGAGGTGCTTTCTCTGCTAAAAAAATACAAGTGGGGGTTGAGGCGTGTGCACAAAACATTCTAGAGTGGTGTGTATCCATTGGGGACATGCCTATGTTCCTTGCACCTGTACCTCATGAACTAGCCACTGTTACCTGTCTGGTATGGTTTTTGTCAGCTTGGCACACTTCAGTGCTGATTTTTCCAGGCTGGTGTGCCTCATCCAACCTGGTGCTACACTTTGCAAACTTGAGGTAGCTTAACTTTAATAGGAGCTAAGATCTTAGGGGTGATGGAACCCACCCCTTCCAGCAAGCATAATTTTCAGAGCCTCCAGGGTGTGTGCACATATCAGGGTACCAAACTAGAGGGCAGACTCCCCGACTTACCCTAGATACCCAGTCATGATGTGCAGTGCAGTTGTTTTACTTTTCTCCTGTCCCCATGCACTTAGCATAGCATATAAATTACTGCCTTTTAGTGAATTGGTTTGTGCATGTCAAGGGAGGATACATTAATTTTCATGGAGGCTCATCTGGAGGGGAATCTTTTCTCAACATAGTAACTTTTCCTCAGGTGCTCCCTGCATTTGCCCCTGATTACACGATATCTCACACTGTCCATGCATTCTGTTAAATGTTCTAACATCAGGTAGCCTCCACCGACGAGGTACCACCTTTCCGTGGTGGGGGGATTGAGTGCCCCAAAGACCCGGCGACCATCGTACTGGCGTGGGGTGAGACCATGAGTGCCTCACTCGTCCTTCCATCCATACATTCCCAGTCAAATCCCAATCTCATTCCAACATCCATGTCCTTCATCTGGCCCTGCAACACCAACTATCCCTACTATGAGCAGGCAGAGCAACTTCCCAGGTCCTGCCCACCAGCTCAGTTTTATCTGGGTAGCCGCGCCCCCTCGGCCCACCCCCTTGGTTGACGGAGTCCTGGAGGTTGAGGTCCCCCGTCGCACGGTGCTAGTTGTGACTGGGGGACCAACACACCTCTTTGGTCCTGATATCCCGGAGGGGGTGGCGGGCCCGTGGGGCCTCACGCGGGCCAAGTGGCTGGTCGCCTCGGGCCGGGGGACTGGGACTCTTCCCGGTGCCCGCCGGCCCGGCCGGCCGGGGTCGATGGGTGGGCGGTGCTGGGTCCCGGTCGGGGTGGTGAGTCTCTCTCCCGACCGGGCGAAGGCGCCGCCTGCCCCGTATAGCTCCGCGGTCGTCTGATGACCTCTCGCTTGTGGGGCTCAGGCATCCCCCCAGTAGGGCCCAAATGTGGTGGGACGTCTGCGGGACCAAACAAACAAATAAACACATGGCAAGCCAAAACTCTAAAACCCTCCCTGGTCCACGTGACAGTGGCCAGAACCGTGAACAAATGCAGCGATCTGCGGAGTGTAGCCACTAGGGCTTCTTCCCCTCGCATTCTTGTCTTTCAAGCCGCTGAACGGTCAAAACAACTGGCTTCGCTTTCCACATTTCAGCGACGAGACGGCTGTGATCGCTTCGGACGTATCAGGCGATGCGAAAAACTTAGAGACGGTGGTTTGGAAGTAGAGTTCGAACGCACAGAAGAGGCAAAAAGAGCGCTGATGGCAAATTAATTTGTATACCTAGCCAGAGGCCAACAGGGAAAACAGATAGTAACAATACCGATGACTGTAAAACACACACGACGAAGAATTACTCGAATGGTGTAATTAACTGCTTTGATCTCAGAGGCGTTAGTGATGCTGAAATTACCGATGGTTTGTCAGATGACGGGGTCATTGAGGCGCGGAGACTGACGATAAGGAAAGGACAGGAAGTGCAGCCCACAGACAATATCATCTTGACGTTTAGCTCAATGGACTTGCCTGAATCGGTTCGTGTCGGATATATTACTGTAAAAGTCTGAAGGTTTATCCCCAATCCCATGCGATGTTTTAGATGTCATAGATACGGTCACACAACCCAATTCTGCCGTGGCCGTCCCATATGTGGAAAATGCGGATCATCGGCCCACGCTGCTGATCAGTGTAACGCAGAATCGCCTTGTGCATACATTGTGGTGTGGGTCAGATCGCACATAGCACATTCGACAGGGGATGCTCAACATATAAGAAAGAAAAAAGAAATCATTGCAATCAAGTGTACACAGAATATTTCGTTTCGGGAGGCTCTAAATTTATATGATGGAACCCATCCAAAAGTTACCGTATGGAGCAGACAGAAGTATTTTGCTTTTTATATACCGATCGCTCGTATGCCCTATAATCGACTATGGATGTTTTATATATGATGGGGCGTGCATTACAACGAAGTGCCGTCTGGACGTAATCCACAATACAGCCCTTCGTATTGCCACTGGAGCTTTCCGTACTTCACCGGTTAGTAGCTTGATGACCGAGACTGATGAACTTCCTCTTGCGTTACGCCGTACACTACCGGGATCGAGACACTCGTGTAAGGTCGCACAGAACCGGAAGCACCCAGCATACAAATGGATATTTTCAAGGCCTTCGCCGCCACCCCGTCCACTCAGTAATCAGCGTGTCCTACCCTTTTCTGAACGCATGGCCCCGACGTTTCGTTAGTGCAACATCAAACCAGGTTCTGTGGCACGCGCTGTCACTCAGAGTCCCCCCGCCCTTGGCAGGTTGTCCCAATCCAAACAGACCTTGCTCTGTCCTGCTCAAAGAAGGGCAGTGTCAACCCTGAAGAATTGCGCATGTTGGCGTTGGAGAAAATACACCAGTACCGTGAATTCTCTCGCATATACACAGACGGCTCCAAGTCCTCGTCGGGAGTAGGATGCGCGTGCGTCGGTCGACGCGGTATTGGATACTTCCGCTTACCGAAGCAGGCGTCGATTTTTACTGCTGAACTATATGCCATTTTGCAAGCTCTACTATATACGGGATGACCAGTCCACAAATCACGTGGTTTTTACTGACTCCTTAAACAGTCTGCTGGCAATGAAGTCTTTCAACCCAGATAACAGGATTGTCCAACGGATTCTCCGCATCGTCAAATCCAAAACTGTTCTCGACAAAAATATCGTATTCTGCTGGATCCCTAGTCATGTTGGACTTGCTGGAAATGAAACTGCCGATTTGGCCGCCAAGCACGCTACCAGTAATGGCCGTGAGATTCGCCTACCTCTTCCGCCAAGAGATATGTATCCCTCCATTTTATCATATATACGATCTGAATGGCAACGAGCCTGGAATTCCAAGCCCAGTAAACTGAGAGTAATACAACCAGAACTAGGATTATGGCAGTCCTCACACCGGACCTCGCGACGAGAGGAAGTGACGCTTTGTCGATTGAGGATAGGACATACCTTCGTGACACACAGCTATATACTGACCGGTGATGACCGACCTTTGTGCCCACGGTGTTCTGACCCTCTTACCGTTTATCATGTTTTAATAGGCTGTTTATCATTAGAACCTCTACGACACCAGATTTTAGGACGTGTAAACAGAGACACTTTGGGTATGCTGCTAAAGGATAATTCTAAGGTTGTGTCGTCTGGGGACATTTTTACTTTCCTTCGACAGGCAAATTTTGATGTTATCTATAGCCGTCCCTGATTTTTTATCTTGCTGCCTGCTGTAGGAGCATAGTAGCTAGCCTGTAAACACAGTTATGGGCGCAAAATGACCATAGCAGTCGACGCGCCCCTAAACCCCAATTCATCATCATCAGGTAGCCTATGGATTTTCCCTGGCTTAGTAAGTGTGGTGTTTGGTTTCCTGGGTGTCTGGTTTCCAGCATCACCCTTCCCAATACTGCAAAATGTACCAGAAGGGTTCACTGAATCTGTCTGCTATTGGCGACTTCGTGATTTAATTTTTGGCAGTGCTAACATGTTCCTCATCATTGAATAAAATCATCCAGAATGCTAGGTATCAGGGCAGATGATATCTGCCTCCCTCTAAGTTCACAATTTTGCAGGTAGTTCCACTACTCGCATTAACCTCTAGTGTTATTTTCTTGTGCTTATGAGCTGTCTGGTTGCAAGCTCCAATGAATAATGTACTTCATAACCTATCTTTTTACTTGATTTGCCTGATGTAATGGAGCATTATTTACAATATTTACCATAAAGATAAACTACAACAAAGTTTTTTTTTAATATCTGGCATGACAACATCTGAATTATTGAATTCCAGCTCACTCAAGAAACAGCTCATTGTCAAGCTCTTCTTCTTGTCCTGTGGAAAGGAGTTCTACACCTCAGCCTACAGCCTGCAACCTGCAGCCTAAATCAGTGCCAGTTTCTCCAGACCACCATGCCAGCTTCCTGGCTAATTTACAAGAAGAGGAGAACAGATGGCAAGATGTCACAGGTAATGTCATACATGGCTTTTTTTTTGTCAAAATGGCACATGTGCTGGTACGACCTTTCATTTTGGTCTTGACCTTTAGTGTTATTTGTGGTATGCAATTAGTATTTGAGTGGTGATCAACTTCAACTCCATGGGATTGCTTCATAATAAATTGTTACTCTGGTAACTATGGGCACAGCAATAGGGAAAGGGGAGAAGTATGGGACTATGACGCCACTTTTTATGAACACAAAATTATTACACGTCCTGGAAATTTTTGATTTAGCCTTTTGACTCTGAACAATATATGGGAAAACTCTACCTGTTGGTGCCCTCGTTTAATTGACATACTATTACCCCCAGTAGCCAGTAGTTCCAACATTAGCACTATTACCGATGAGCATAGTCTGGGGCAGCACCCGCTGTTGTGGTTCTCGCTGACCCGCGTGCGTTGCCACGCCGGCAGACGCCGAGAAAGACCACTTGGTCGGGCAGCGGCTGACCAAGACCCTGCGCTGCCTGGTGGCCGACAAGTGCGCCCTCGGCTACCTGACCGCCTTCCTGGAGAGTCGCAACACAGCAGGCTACCTACACTTCTGGATCGAGGCGGAGGCGATACGGCGGCGGCTGGAGACGGACGACCGGCCGCCGCCGGGCAAGCCACCTCCGCTCGCTGGCGGTGGCGACTCGCCCACTGTGGACTCACGCCCCGCCAACTCACCTGACCACCCGTCTGACCACCTGCCTAACCACCTGCCTGACCACCCACCTGACCACCCGCCTGACCACCCGCCTGACCACCCACCTGGCCACATACCTGATCACCTGCCCGCCCATCCTACCAGCCATCCACCCGAACATCCGCTAGACCTTCCTCCCGAACATCCTCCCGACCGTCCGCCCGACCATCCGCCCGACCATCTGCCCGACCATCTGCCCGACCCGCAGCGAGACTTGCCACTCTCCGTTCCAGCCCACGGCCGGAACGGAGAGTGGCCGGCCGCCACCGCGCTGGTACGCCTGCTGCGCAAGTACGCGCTTGGCGAGGGCGGCGCGCAGCAGCTGTGTCTGCCGACGCCGCTGCGCGTCGAGGTGCAGCGGGCGGCGGCGACGGACGCGGCGGACGCGGCGGCGCTGGCGGCGCGCGTGCAGGCGGTCGCCGACGCCGCCATCACGGACGGCCACCTGGCCGAGTATCTGCAGAGCGACCACTACCAGTGCTACCAGGTGGACGTGCTCACCAGCTCCAGCGTCGAGATCTGTGATATCCTCTTCAACGAGACTGTCGTGTTCATGTTCATGGAGGTGAGCACAAGACATGTACTGGGGACTACGGTGGGCGACAGGTGATCGCATCGTCCACACCATGCCATTTGTGCACTAGGTTTGCATGTGTGCAGCACACAGTGATATGCTGTTGTCATCTGCATGATCAGAATCTCAGAACGTTGCTACATGACCGACGCAGTCGATGCGCTTGTAAACTCCAACCTGGGAATGTTGGAAGTTGCGGCGTGGGGTCGTCTTTTATCCGCCGACATCAATTGTCAGGGCATCATCACAATTTTTGTACTTGCGTGTAGGGTTAAGTTTCATCTGATATAGGTTGTGTTTTGGTGAATCATTGTGTATGCATAATCTGCCAGCTGACTGGCGATGCCGGTCAACTGTGCATTCTCGTTTGATTAGCGTGACGACTCGCCTATTAACGTCGGCCGTTAGGCTACATTCCAGCTGGTGTAGCAGAGGATACTTCCAATCGACTCACGGTTATCCCATTTATGCGTGGGGCCGGATGTGTGTAGTGCCACGTCTGACGCCTCCTGACGCGTGGGGCCGGGTGTGTGTAGTGCCACGTCTGACGCCTCCTGACGCGTGGGGCCGGGTGTGTGTAGTGCCACGTCTGACGCCTGACACGTGGGACCGGGCGTATGTAGTGCCACGTCTGACGCCTCCTGACACGTGGGGTGTGTATAGTGCCACGTCTGACGCCTCCTGACCCGTGGGGTGTGTATAGTGCCACGTCTGACGCCTCCTGACCCGTGGGGTGTGTATAGTGCCACGTCTGACGCCTCCTGACCCGTGGGGTGTGTATAGTGCCACGTCTGACGCCTCCTGACCCGTGGGGCCGGGTGTGTGTAGTGCCACGTCTGACGCCTGACACGTGGGGCCGGGAGTGTGTAGTGCCACGTCTGACGCCTCCTGACCCGTGGGGGTGTGTATAGTGCCACGTCTGACGCCTCCTGACACGTGGGGCGGGTGTGTATAGTGCCACGTCTGACGCCTCCTGACCCGTGGGGCCGGGTGTGTGTAGTGCCACGTCTGACGCCTGACACGTGGGGCCGGGAGTGTGTAGTGCCACGTCTGACGCCTCCTGACACGTGGGGTGTGTATAGTGCCACGTCTGACGCCTGACACGTGGGGCCGGGAGTGTGTAGTGCCACGTCTGACGCCTCCTGACCCGTGGGGTGTGTATAGTGCCACGTCTGACGCCTCCTGACACGTGGGGCCGGGAGTGTGTAGTGCCACGTCTGACGCCTCCTGACACGTGGGGTGTGTATAGTGCCACGTCTGACGCCTGACACGTGGGGCCGGGAGTGTGTAGTGCCACGTCTGACGCCTCCTGACACGTGGGGTGTGTATAGTGCCACGTCTGACGCTCCTGACACGTGGGGCCGGGAGTGTGTAGTGCCACGTCTGACGCCTCCGGGTGCCTGACACGTGGGGCCGGGAGTGTGTAGTGCCACGTCTGACGCCTCCTGACACGTGGGGTGTGTATAGTGCCACGTCTGACGCCTCCTGACCCGTGGGGTGTGTATAGTGCCACGTCTGACGCCTCCTGACCCGTGGGGTGTGTATAATGCTACGTCTGACGCCTCCTGACACGTGGGGTGTGTATAGTGCCACGTCTGACGCCTCCTGACCCGTGGGGCCGGGTGTGTGTAGTGCCACGTCTGACGCCTGACACGTGGGGCCGGGAGTGTGTAGTGCCACGTCTGACGCCTCCTGACCCGTGGGGTGTGTATAGTGCCACGTCTGACGCCTCCTGACCCGTGGGGTGTGTATAGTGCCACGTCTGACGCCTCCTGACACGTGGGGTGTGTATAGTGCCACGTCTGACGCCTCCTGACCCGTGGGGCCGGGTGTGTGTAGTGCCACGTCTGACGCCTGACACGTGGGGCCGGGAGTGTGTAGTGCCACGTCTGACGCCTCCTGACACGTGGGGTGTGTATAGTGCCACGTCTGACGCCTGACACGTGGGGCCGGGAGTGTGTAGTGCCACGTCTGACGCCTCCTGACCCGTGGGGTGTGTATAGTGCCACGTCTGACGCCTCCTGACACGTGGGGCCGGGTGTGTGTAGTGCCACGTCTGACGCCTCCTGACACGTGGGGCCGGGTGTGTGTAGTGCCACGTCTGACGCCTCCTGACACGTGGGGCCGGGTGTGTGTAGGGCCACGTCTGACGCCTCCTGACACGTGGGGCCGGGTGTGTGTAGTGCCACGTCTGACGCCTCCTGACACGTGGGGCCGGGTGTGTATAGTGCCACGTCTGACGCCTCCTGACACGTGGGGCCGGGTGTGTGTAGGGCCACGTCTGACGCCTCCTGACACGTGGGACCGGGCGTATGTAGTGCCACGTCTGACGCCTCCTGACACGTGGGGTGTGTATAGTGCCACGTCTGACGCCTCCTGACACGTGGGGTGTGTATAGTGCCACGTCTGACGCCTCCTGACCCGTGGGGCCGGGTGTGTGTAGTGCCACGTCTGACGCCTGACACGTGGGGCCGGGAGTGTGTAGTGCCACGTCTGACGCCTCCTGACACGTGGGGTGTGTATAGTGCCACGTCTGACGCCTGACACGTGGGGCCGGGAGTGTGTAGTGCCACGTCTGACGCCTCCTGACCCGTGGGGTGTGTATAGTGCCACGTCTGACGCCTCCTGACACGTGGGGCCGGGTGTGTGTAGTGCCACGTCTGACGCCTCCTGACACGTGGGGCCGGGTGTGTGTAGTGCCACGTCTGACGCCTCCTGACACGTGGGGCCGGGTGTGTGTAGTGCCACGTCTGACGCCTCCTGACACGTGGGGCCGGGTGTGTGTAGTGCCACGTCTGACGCCTCCTGACACGTGGGGCCGGGTGTGTGTAGTGCCACGTCTGACGCCTCCTGACACGTGGGGCCGGGTGTGTGTAGGGCCACGTCTGACGCCTCCACGTGGGACCGGGTGTGTGTAGTGCCACGTCTGACGCCTCCTGACACGTGGGGCCGGGTGTGTGTAGTGCCACGTCTGACGCCTCCTGACACGTGGGGCCGGGTGTGTGTAGTGCCACGTCTGACGCCTCCTAACACGTGGGGCCGGGTGTGTGTAGTGCCACGTCTGACGCCTCCTGTAACGTTGGGTCGGGTGTGTGTAGTGCCACGTCTGACGCCTCCTGACACGTGGGGCCGGGTGTGTGTAGTGCCACGTCTGACGCCTCCTGACACGTGGGGCCGGGTGTGTGTAGTGCCACGTCTGACGCGTCTTGTCGCCGTCAGTTTATGGAGCAGGAGGGCCTGTCGCACTATATCGAGTTCTGGATGTCTTCCAACAATTTCCGTGATCAGCTGTACGCCATGGGCGCCGACTGTGACGGGGAGCAAACCCAGGCGGACGCCATGATTCTCTACGACAAGTGAGTTTCCCCAGTGGGACATAGCGCAATGTGAGTGTCCCCATTGTGGACATAGTGCAGTGGAAGATGTCCCATATTGCAGCCGAAAATGCCTGTCATGAAGGGTGCCTATCGCCATTTTGCTCAACGACATATTGCTTCATCGGTTGCTGGAGTCACTAGCAAGCACATGTTGACTGTCTTGCTCTATCACGACCGTACTCGTCGCACACTTCCTTACTGACTGGTTTCATCTTGACTTGGTGCAGTATGCTTCGTTTGTGCACGCAATGTGCGATGTGTGCCCTCGCAAGATTGCTTGCTCGAAAAATGTCATGTTTTTGCTCGGAACAGCTGTCATTTGAACACTTCAACTGAGGCGGTTGCGATAATTATGCCTGTTGTGGCGTTGCACCTTCATCAGTGGCTGGGTTCTGTTGAACCCCTACTGTCACCAAACACTACTGCTGGTGTGTCATCAACGGAACATTATGTCCACTGTTGCGTGTCTGTTGGGGTTCGGTGACCGGACTAGCAGTTGAATGCGTCGTAAAACAACCCAAGGCTCCTCTCTGGTGACCGCACCCTCCCGGAGCCCGAAGCTGATGAGCGTTGCTGCCGGCAGGTACTTCTCACTGCAGGCGGCGTGTCCGCTAGGGTTCGGGGACCGGACCCGCACGGAACTGGAGCTGAACATCTGCTGCGACGGCGGCCCGCACCCCGAGTGCTTCCTCCGGCCCATGCTGGTGCTGCACAACGTCCTGCAGCAGGTGACGTGACGTGGCGGACGGCCTTCGTCCGGCCCATGCTGGGTCTGCGTGGCGTTCTGCAGTAGATGCTGCCGCGTCGCTGGAGAACAATGTCACCACCATCGCTCTGCACGTCCCCGATTCATGCTCAACTTCAGTTAAAGTTGACCATTCACTGATTTGGAACCAGTATATTTATTGCATCATTCGTCGTTCACTGCAACACTTGCATCGGCATTCCTGTCGTCTGTCATGAAGCGAGGACATCCGATCGGCTGGCCGAGCACATGGCACTGGGATTGGTACTCCGCTCACTGTGTAAAACACGCGGTCATGCTGGGAGTATCACGGGGAGCAATGTACAGCCGACACCGCTCTCGCTCGTCGGCCAGCTGGCCGGCGGAGGTCCGACGCCCAACTAGGCCTGTCCGCCCGCGCGGCACAAACTCTCGACACACCGCACCACGCGACATCGGACACGCTGTCTTTCGGCAATGAGGCAGTAGAGGGTTCGGTCCAAACAACCGGTGGGGTAGCGATCACAGCCCAAACTTGTCGCCTGCGTAGCACTGCCCAGTGCGCTGCCTGTGTCTTGGACGCCGGTCGGCCTGGTGCGTAGTAGCGCCAGCTGATACACACGTAGTCGCGCACCATCCTGTCCTGCCGAATGCGGCCGGCGCTTGGCGACTCGAGGCGCGCCCTCAGCTGAGCCAGGTCCAGCTCGGCCTCCGCCTCGGTCAGGCGCAACTCCAGCAGGTCGCCGGTGCCCGTGTCGATGTCGCCGGTGGCCGCCGGCGCCGCTGCCATCGCACGTCACGCTGGAAAACACTGCGCGCTACTCGATTCGGTTCCCGGAGAGCAACGTACGCTGATGGCCAATGCAGTCGAGGTGCCGTAAAGGGCCGGATGGCCTAGTGGTTAAGGTGTTGGGCTCTGGGTACCAAAGATCCCGGGTTCGACACTAGCGCCGCTCGGGACATTTCCCAATCCCACGGCCCACCGGCGAAACAGTATGGGCGGCGTCATCAGCCGCGAATGTGCATAAAGTGCGTCGTGAACCACCCAATAAACAAACGAGGTTCTCTAAAACCGAAATAAAATTGACGCTGTATGACCAACGCAGTCTATGCGCCCCTCAGTCCAAGTAACCAACCAAAGCCGATATAGCTAGCTATCCACCCGAAGAGCAAGGACACTAAATAACCACTAGCACTGCATGCGCCCTTAAGTCCAAATAATCAGCCTGTCAATGACCGGAGCGCAATTGGCTGCACGCCGCCACCCGACCGGCTCGCCGGCTGGACGAAGAAACCACCTGGCGTCCTCTTAAGGTCATTCGGTCGACCTTGCCACAACTTGCGGGCATGACTTGTGTATTCATTCGTGCTCTCCGGAGCTCACATTCAGGATGACGGCGTGCAACAGATTCATTGCCTCGTCCGCCTTGCCGCCGCGCTCATGACCTGCGTTAAAGAGGAAGTGTTATATTTTGGTCGATTTCTCACACTCTGTTAGTGCTGTCTAAGTCCAAATTTTCATTCTGGTTCCCCTTCCCTCCAAAATGGTTTTGGAGCGCCGCTGGAGGTTGCAGACCCAGCGCGCGGTTACAGACAGAGCGGGAAGTTACAGACACAACGGAAGGTTATAGGCACAGCAGGAGGATGTTGGCCGCAAAACGAACAACTCTGACTGAAGTGACGATATCCTTGGCTACATTACTCCTGGAAACGTGTACCAATTGAGTGCCAGCAATTCAGCGTGTCGTCAGCGACACACAGCTCCATCCTCGGAAATTCGGCCACATTCTGCAGTGAATATGGACCACCTTTGTATGTTTAGCAGCGCTGGTCCCTACTCCGGCTGCCCACGCCGTAGAGCCTAGTACGGTGTGGCTGAGCAGTAGGACTGCAGAGCTGACACTGTCGTCTGGTGTATCTGCCGACAGTGCTGAAACCCAGCCGCGTTGCCCGATGAAATACTGATCGCATGGCTCTCATCGGCTGTGTGATGTGATTGGTATTAAATCAAGGATGTATTGACATTTGGGTTCACGCGCACAGGCCCATAGGTTTTGTGGACAACGAGGTAGATGAATGATGTTCCCAATGTGCTCTCCAAGCGGCTGTGTTGCAATGAATTATTATTATTATTATTATTATTATTATTATGTGATATTATGTGTGTACCTCGCCCGGGACATTCATTTTGGACGATTGTGTATGTATTGCAGAGGTATCTACACGTATTTCTCAACTCTCAAGTGTTCTTCAAGTACGCCATGGATTTGGTGAACACAATACGCCATCCAGCGAAGCCCTGCCTTTTCGACAGAACTGGTAAGCGGTTTTGCGATAGAATGGATCACAATCTAAATCACATGGGCTTCCAAAATCGAAAGATCGTTGAACTCAGACACAAATGTTCCAAACTTGCACACTTTGTGATCTTTACCGACGTTCTCGGAGCTCGCTATTGCGAGCATGGGCAGAACCCGAAACAGTACTCTCGCGGTTCTGGCACGGCAGTTCACCTGAGCGTCACATCCTGGCCCGATAGTGGAGCATTTGAAAACTTAATATATATTTTGCTGCAGCCTTTCGCGTTTTAAATAATCCGCTCATAATCAGATGCCAGGGTCCTGTTTTCCTCACAGCTTTACCGCTCAGTTTATGCCGCATGGAACTTCAGGCGCAGCAACCACCATTGGGACCTGTGGCCGCACAAGTCACGTGGCATGGCGACATAGCCGCGCGGACACGGTGACGGCTGAGTTGACGTCATTCCAAGTTCCACAAAAAATACGTTTGCTTTCAACGAAAACAACAAAAACATTTCGAATAATATGGCGTTGGAAGCTGCAAGAAGAAAAATTACGAGCCGAAACATAGCTATACAAATTTTAAGAGCGAGTCGATCGGGCTAAGTCGGACCCGGTCGTTCCGCCGAACTTGTGTCGTATGCATACAGTAATAGACTCATTCGAACTTTAACGTTGCTCCCAATAACTCCAACACGCTGGGCGTCGCTGTATTGGTTCACGCTGAGTTCGCAAGTGTGCCTCTTTGTGTGTGTGTGTGGCTCGCGTGCTTGAGTTAACTCGATTGTGCCATGCCGCTTGACGTGGCCTGACGACCAGATCGATCTGTCAGGGTCGCATTGTAGGTCGGTCGTTAGCTGAGGCAGCGGCCGGCAGCGGTATTGATTCCCACTGTCTTGCACCTGTTCAGGACCACCTGCTCGTTTGCTGGCGTTGGGATGGCACCGGGAGCGTTAGTATAGCTGAGGGCTCTGGACTTGTCTTTGGTGTTCCGGTCATCCTATCATTCGGTCCCATATAGTCCCCCCACCCCTTCATTCTGGCGTCCCAGACCTTTGGCGTCCTGGCTCGTTCCCTAATAGCTAGTGCTGCTGGTAGCTTTTCTGACTTGTGGCCCGTGATAACACTTGGTACTGTCCGACATTTGCGGATATCCCATAACCGCCGAGGCTGTTCCCTAACCGGTGTCATCTGCAGCATTTTCTATAATTTGTTACGTATTGGGTCTGCTCCTGACCTGTTCACATATTGAGTTATTCCCGACCTCCAGCGCTCCCGGAATTTCGACATTTCTCTTCATCTCCACCACTCCCGGCAGTCCTCCGAGCTCTTCCTGTTCGGCGGTCCCGCGATCTCTGTTGTCCTTCGCGGGCCAGCAGTGCAGGGTGGTTCTGGTGGCTGCGAGGTGGACACCTGACGTTTGCTCTTCCGGAGTGACGCTCGGGACTTATGACCTGCCACCGCCCGGAGGCGGCGGGCCGGCCGTCCGAGACTGAAGGCTGAGTCGTGGATGGTCGCCTGGTGACGATGACTGTGCTGTTTCTGACAGACGCGGCCAGCACGTGCAGTAGTGACCTGGGCTCCTCGGTGACGGGAGGTTCGGTGCCGGAGCGCTGGTCCCACTCGGACCCCGGCCAGCTGCACAGACGGCGCTACTACGGGTCAGTGAGCTTCGCCGGCGCAGACGGAGGGAGATGCACCGCATATGGCCTCTGTTAAATTGGGCTCGAACGATCAACTTTTGTTGAAGCGCCCTAAAGCCCAAGTAACTAACGAACGATTGATGCTGAACTATAATAGGAAGGAAACAATTTATTCCTGAAAAAAAAAATATTATGGTTAGAATTGTTTGCATGCAATGGCAATTTGTGCCGAAAAACGAACTCTTCGCAGTTTTCGTGTTATGTTTCATATTGCCCAATCACCGCGTTGTGTTTCGTATTACCACCGTCGTTCAGGTTTGGTGCTTTGCCGGAGTCCATTAACCAGTGTCGGCCGCTGACAGGGTTGGACAAGGAGCCTTGTCCTAGATCTTAGTCATCCAGAATGTTGTCCTCTCCGTAAATTATCCTATTTTCCCACTGCAAGAATGGTGTTGTTTTGCGATGAAATAGTACCATCGTATTACCCTACTACGAAATGTCCAGACAACCTGGTCCATGGCTCCAATTCAGGTATCAGTGTCTTGTATAGTCACATAAATTATAGTTGCATCTCACATTCCTGTCTTTGTTTTGTCCAGCTTGTTACCCACAATCCACTTATTTCCAAATTACGAACGAAAATGAGATATCCACCCTCAAGTCCAGAAGTATGAGCAGTATTTTGAGATAACAAAGTAACACTATTATTCCCTCCGAACTTGATGACCCGACATAGTATGCTCTCCAGTCTCCAACTCGGAACGATACGCCCACCTGGATGGCGGCCGTCCCGAGTGACCTGCATGCCGTTGTCGCCAGACTGAGTATCGGCCACGTGAACCACGTGGGCAGGTACGAGTCGCACCTGGAGCCGCAGCCGGACCCGGAGCGGCCGTCGGCCCTGCGGCGCGCGTTCCGCTCCATCCTGCGGCACGACGAGCACAAGGTACGCGGCCCGGCGGGCCGGTCGTCACGTTCCGTCGGCGTTGGTAGCCACGGCAGGCTGCTGGCTGCTTACGGTCCGCCTCGACTGCCCCGTCTGCCATTTACTGCCCTCTGTCCACCCGCACGATGATAACAGCATGGTACAGCGTGGGCGGCGCCATTAGCCGTGACCGTGCATAAAATGCGTCGTGGAACACCCAATGGATAACAGCACGCCCCCCCCCACCACCACCACCGCCACCACCAGACTCGAGATGAGTACGAAAATGTCACAGCAATCGTATTCAAACGCATAATGCAAGCTATTGTTTGCCTTCTCTGCCCGCACACCACTAACAAGCATAATGTTTCTTTTGTCTTCCTACATGAGATTAAGAGAATGCATATTGTCTTACCACAGCCACATGGCCAAGGTTTTGGATGCTTGTCATCCTACACGACAAGGCAATGTTTATCCTCTGTTGGTCCACACAAGAGCCGGGTGCTATTTTTGTCATATGTCCACCCGTGCGTCATCATATCATTTGTCTCTTGTCTCGGTTTTGCTCGACACTTCATTGTTGGGTGGTGGTTGTCTCTGTCATTGGGCTGACGGTTCACACGACTATTTGCCTTGTCCCGGCGTGTTCAGACTTCACACGGGCGGGTCGTGCCGCAGGGGACAGCAGTCTGACCCCATTGTGCTCGCGGTCTTACGAGCAGACGATCCAGTTCGTATTTTGCCGGTCGGATGATAGTGCGCCTCTGTCAATTAGCGGTTGCTTTTGATCGTATAGTGCTGCCCTAAAGAACCACACACATACATAGATCACATAGTGCTCTCTATCATGTAGTTTGGTTCAGGAAGCAATTTACGAAACGCTCGTGTGCATGCGTTTCCTTTTCCGTATCTGTCTGCACACGTTTTTCGCGTGCTGTGTTTGTGTTGGGTGAAATTGAGATGGTTTGCGATGGAAAGAGGGCCGAGGTTTGCTATTCAAGATATTTGTATGCTTGAGTTTTGTAGGCTGACTGTATCAGGTGGGAAAACCGGCCTGCTACATGACTCATGGCCATCCATCAATGACAAACAATTAAATTGTCATCTTAGGCTGACAATGTGCTTGATACTGCCGGGCGAATATTTTCTGTAGCTGACTACCCCGTCCGTCTCCACAGGTCAAGGAGGAGATGGCCTGGCGTGTGGCCAACTTGATAGTGAAGGACGTCACTAGCGTAACCTTGGGCCTGGGCGGCAGTCCGACCCACCGTCCCCACTGCTGACCGACCGCCCCGCGCCTACCCAGGCGGCACCCGCCGTGATCTGCAAGCGTGAGAGTGCTGCACCTGCCGATTACCAGCCACTCGTCGGAGCCGCCGATTGATGTTAGCCAGTGGCATCTATTAGCGCGAACGTTGGAGCTGATGTAAGCGGGTTAACGCGTGACGCTTTTCTGAGCGTGATGCGCGGTGCTGGATATCGCCAATGGCGTTGTAATCTCCAGTTTTCACAGTCTGCGAACGTGTTTTTCCCGTCTGCCAACGATCATTTTCACGTGTTTTATTGTTGATTGCCGTGCGGGCACAAATATGCGTCGGCGATGCCGGCTTGAATACAGTTTGTATACGTGTGTTAATGCTTAGGCTTGCTGATAATGGTGGTCCCTGGGAAGGCTGCCATGGTAGTACTGTCGTCATCGAAAAAAGGCAACCACGAACGAGACGAGAAGGCAACGAGCTCGTGAAGCATGAAATGACATCGTCGATGCGCCCGAAAGCCCAAATAACAAACAAGCATGAAGGGTGCGCACTTTATGCACATTCACGGATGGTGGCTCCGCCGAGTCTCGCCAGTGGGCCGCCAGTGGGAAGTGTCTCAAGTGGTGCGAGTGTTGAACCCGGGACCTTGGCATTTGGAGCTCAACACCCTAACCACCAACTCCCTCTCCTCCGCCCCCTGAGCGTCGTCCGGCCGCGTTGTGTTCGTGCATAGTTAGACTTAGTGCGGTGTGTGCCCATATCGTCGACGCCGGAGATCCTGTGTAGCTTGGGTCGACTTTGTTACCGCCACAGCCGGAGATACCCTGAGTACGGCAGCCGGACCGGTGGCGCCCAGATCTACCTGGCAAGACCCAGATTACCAGCTGGGTTGTTCTGCCGCCAGGTGTCCAGTTATTGGACCTCGCGGTGATTAAATATGATGCTTCCATAAAGCCTGTATTTTTCTGGGCGTGCGATGGTGCCCGACTAGCTTTCGAGCATGTTTTGTTGTGATGGCGTTTCTGTTAAAATACGAGATTAGTTAGTTTCTTAATATACGTGGACATCGGCACTGCGACATTTCCGGACGTTCGTTGATCAATTGAAAATGTAAGTGGCATTGAGTCGTCTGTCAGTACCATTTAATATATTAGTTTGACCAGCGTAGGCCAATATTATTTGCACTTGAGCAAATTCAAGGCCCGTCTTGTGGGAAAATACGTTTTGAAAAACAGTGTATTCCGCGGAAACACAAGCCAGTTGCAGTCACCTTCACTACAACACTTCGAATGGGCAGTGATTTGCACTTTGCGTTCGTCCATCACAACCTATATATCACAATAGCTCACCAGTGCTGACTTAACATCACCATTTCACTAGTAGCCAGCTCAAACATCACCTCTGGACAGGGAAACTACAACGGCAGGGAATCTCGACCAGCTGACGCTCTCAGGGGCCTAGGAACCCAGGGAACCCAGGGGCGTCAGACTATCGGGCTCCTGAACAGCATCGGGCTAGGCGACCTCCGACTGTAGAGACTTGGCCCTTAAGCTAACTGATGTACGACCGTGGGAACGCTGAACCGGCGGAGCCTCGACTCCAGGCACCTCAGCCCGACGTCATATTCTACAACTGCTCTGCCGCAGCAGACATCACCGGCGCTTGATCCACTCGAAGTGGCCGCAGCGCGCCTGCGGGTCGTCCGGCTTGCCGACGCCGCGCGCGCAGCACCAGAACACCTTGCCCAGGTTGGGGCCGGCCTTCTTCACCACGCGCCGCACGCACGGCTCGCGGTGGCCGCGACACGCGGGCGGCCGACACACGCGCAGCGTCTGCCGCCAGAAGTCGGCCGCCGCCCGGCTCTGACGCGCCTCGACGGCCGCCTGGGGGCTCCGGTCGGCGCCGTGGAACACCTGGGCGACTTCGCCCGCGCCGGGGGCGGTCTCGGCGTCCAGGTCGGCGGTGTCGGCCAGGTCGAGGCGATGACAACCGGACGCGACCGTCATGGCGACGTACAGGTCGTCCAGCTGTCCGTCCCTGTCGTCACCCTTCAGATGCCCGCCGCCGCCGCAAGGATCTGCCGTCTGTTGTACCTGGTCGGCGCACTTACCCACCGCCGACCGGCCCTCCTCGGCGACACGTCCACTCCCCGCCTGCGGAGACCGGCCGTTGCACGTGACCTCGGTCGACCCGGGCCGGCCCCGGCCGCCGTCCGACGCCCCGCCCGCCGGCACGGCTCGGCGCACGAAGCCGAGAAGCGTCGTCTGTCCGCTGCGGACCCGCTTGGGCGGCCCGGCCGACGGTGCGGCCGCCGTCCGCTTCGCCGCCGCCGGCAGGCGGGCGCACCACTCCTTCAGCGTCACCTGTCGGCCGGCGAACTCCGGGTAGAAGCGCGAGCAGGCGGGCGGACAGCGCGGCGCCGCCAGCAGACGGCCGCGCCACGCCGCCCGCACCGGACAGTGGTCGCTGCCGTGCACGTCGGCGAGCACGTGGCAGCTGAGCAGCGGTGCCGCCAGCCGGCCATCCGACAGGATATAGTCGATGCGCGTGCCGTAGTTGTTGGCGCGCGCGTTCTTCTGCGTGTTCCAGCAGGTGTAGACCTCGGCCGCGCTCGGATGCATGTGGCGGAACGTGTCGACCAGCCGGTCAGTGTCGGCAGCACGAGTGGCGGCGTCATCCGGAGGATTGGCGGTGTCGTCCCGAGATCCGGCAGTGTCATCCAGAGGTTTGGCAGTGCCATCCGGCGGTCTAGCAGTATCATCTGGAGGTCCGGCGGTGTTATCCGGAGGTCTGGCGGTGTCATCTGGAGGTCTGGCGGCGTCATCCTGAGGATTGGTGATGTCATCCGGAGATCCGGCAGTGTGATCCGGATGTCCGGCAGTGTCATCCGGCGGTCCACTAGTGTCATCCAGAGGTTTGGCAGTGTCATCTGGCGGTCTAGCAGTATCACCTGGAGGTCTGGCGGTGTTATCCGGAGGTCTGGCCGTGTCATCTGGAGGTCTGGCGGTGTCAGGCGGTAGAGTAGAGTCGTCTTGCGAACTGGCAGTGGCATCGGGAGAAGGGGTGGCTTTTTCGTATGACCAGGCAAAGCCAGATACATTCTTAGGGCTGTCAGAAGATCCGACATCGCCGTCAGGGAGCTCAGTGGAGTTGCCAGATCGGGTAGTCTTGAGAAATGACCGGGCAGTGTCACCAGAAGGCGGTGTAATGTCTCCGGAGAGCGCGACCAGGCGTGACGGTTCCGTCCTGTCCTCTGGAGATCGTAGCCAGCCATTTAAGAACTGGCGACTGGCACTTAATTGAAACTCCTGAAACTCAAGAAAGTTTGAGTTAGACCATAATTTATCTGTAGACACCAATATCACGAACATCAATTTTTTTCAGCATTTCCAACCGAACCCAACCAGACACGCGAATTTTTTGCGCATATTCAAGCTCGACGGGGCGGGATGGTGGCGGAGAGTTACGACGTGGTGGTGGAGAAGTACGGGGTGGTGGTGGAGATGGACAGGGTGGTGGTGGAGAGGTACGGGGTGGTGGCAGAGGGATGGGGTGTGGTGGAGAGGGACGAGGTGGTGGTGGAGAGGGACGAGGTGGTGGTGGAGAGGTGCGAGGTGGTGGTGGAGAGAGACGGGGTGATGATGGGCAGGGTGGTGGCAGAAGGACGGGGTGGTGGTGGAGAGGTACGAGGTGGTGGTGGCAGAGGGACGGGGTGGTGGCAGGGAGGGACGGGGTGGTTGTGCAGAGGGACGGGGTGGTGGCAGGGAGGGACGGGGTGGCGGTGGAGAGGAACCGGGTGGTGGCGGAGAGAGATGGGGTGGTTGTGCAGAGGAACGGGGTGATGTCTGGGGGTGGACGGGGCCATGATGCGTCGGCTGCTGGTGTGTGCGCAGGCCCTCCGGCTCTGGCGGAGATGATCGAGCGGCGCTCCAGCGTGTCGTGCAGTCCAACTCGTGGGACGGGGGTGCTGTCTGCAACTGCTGAGTCAGAACTGAGACCACAAAACGCTGATTTGCTTTTGTGGTTAGTGCGAGGACTAGGTTGCCCATTGTGCGGAGAGAACCAGCGTTCGCCTCGTCCTTCCGACCTGGCGTGGACAGTTGGCTTCCACAGCCAAGCTAGCGAAACGCTGTATCGATGATGTCACAGTGTCACATGTCTTAGTAAATTATTCCAACATCTGTATTTTGACGGCCTGCACCTGACGTGAGCCATAAAAGCCATCGAATGTAGGCCCAGCAATCTTCCTCTTCTTCTCCTCCTACCACTACCACTGCCACTACTACTGCCACTACTACTACTACTACTAACACTACTGTCATATACTGAGACACATGTCGGCAGTTGTTCCACGACACCCACCACCCAGTACCCACCGTCAGGTCTCCCGGGTCACACGTGTCGATGGGTCGGTGAGTGCAGTTAAGGTCGCCCACCACCAGCACGTGGTGACCCGCCGCCCGCACCGCTGCCGCCCGCAGCTGCAAGGCACGGTAGAACCGCAGCTTGTACTGCAGCCGCTCGGGCCGGTCCGGATCTACGCGCGGACAGTAGACGTTGATGACCGCCAGATGGCAGTCCTGTGCGCCGCCAGAACACTGGAACACATGTCAGGTGCGAATCAGCAGCGCGTTCTTTACGCTTGAACAATGCGATTAAGACTCTGAGCTATGGGACACATCTTGTTCTGGTGATTACAACGTTCCCATCGTATCCAAAGAGCTTCACATACAAATTCACCATATGCTGGGTTTTACGGTTCAGTAGCCCTTGGGACTGGTCAACATAAATTGGTAAATTGACCACAATAGCCGGCGCAATGGTCGGACGTGCCGTAAAGAAAACATTTGGTTCTTTGACACCTTTATGTACTATTGATCGAAACAAGACAATTATCGATTTCTAGACGATTCAACTCGCGTAGGTGACATATTTGACAATGTGTGCACCACGACCACTCACTTCATATCTAAGCGGCGTCACCACACAGGTCACCAGGATTACTCGGCACCGGCCATCCTCGGCGCTCCCCCCCCACCGTCTCCTCACCTGGCAGGACAACTGGTGCAGTGTCACCACGCAGCGACCCTCGGCGTCCATCTCGGCCCGCTCGGCTGGCGCCAGCTCGACCTCCAGCTCGCCGTAGCAGCCGACCTGACCGCGGCCGACCTGTTGACCTCGTGACCCGGCCAGGCCGGGCTCGGCCGCCAGTGGCGTGGCCGCCTCGCGACAGAACGTCGCCACACCTGCCGAGCACGCACTGGTCTTCAGTGTGGTGGTGTCTTCGGCGATATGGGTACAGTCGTGGGGCATAGCCGGGAAGCGACCTGTGGGGGCTCGCCACGACAGCAGCAGAATCCAGAGAAAGCATGAACAGCTGCTCTTTGCGTTTGCTGCAAAGCTGCTCAGGCGGCCGAAATAAAATATATGAGCATCACTGATCGGCACACGAAGCGATCCCAAGGTTTTGCTGCTTACCCTCACATACTGATGTAAACGCCTTGCGGCGGATTATTTCACGTTTCAGAGATTTATTCCAACCTGGCCGAGAATGAGTTTCAAGATGAGACATACGTTCATCCTCACCCGAGTATGATAGAAGTACTGCGATGCTCCTCACCCGAGTATCATAAAAGTACCGCGCTGCTCCTTACTCGAGTAGAAGAGAAGTGCCATGTTGCTTATTATCCGGGTATTGTAGAAGTAATATGCTGCTTCTCACCCGAGTATTATGAAAGTACTGTGTTGCTTCCAACCAGAATATTATAGAAGTACCGTGCTTCTCCTCACCCGAGTACCCGCTGCGACGTTGGCAGAAGTCGAAGTAGGAGGAGTATCCCGGAACGATCGCGAGAGGTTCAGTCAACATCTCACCTGTAGGTGGAAAACACAGGGCTACGTCTCGCACCTGAGCAAAATCTCGATAAAATCACACCACTAAACGTGAACAAAAGACGTGCGAAACTCAAAGGTACGGGAAAAAACGAATGAAAGTTGGAAAAATTAATTTCACGACCCAATTTGCTTAAAATTAAGTGTTGCAAAAAAGCAAAACGTCTGAGCATGAATGCAAATTTCAATTTAATCAGGCATTGCAGACAGTTTTCAGACAACTTCATAAATATCACTGTGTTCACTTAGCATGTTTCTAGTGGTACCGAATTTTGGGCACTCATATCAATGGTAAATATACAAACACCCATGCAGTAAACTGGTGTTGTGTAACAGCACATCACTGTTAATCCATTGATCTGGAATTGCTTTATTTAATGTTAATCATCATATTAGTATTATCACCACCAACTTCATTGTTTCTTGGGATAGCTATTCAACAGACTCATACAGTTCTGCTTTGGACCTTGTCGCCTTGAAACTCAATATTAAACTGCTTGATGTGCAAGAAAAGAAACATCATGATTGCTATTTTTTGTTTGCTATATATGATTGGTCCATTTGTGAAAGTCAGTTCATTGATTTTGGAGTTGCACAAAGTATAGTGCAAATATTAAAACTGAAGGCATACTTACGAGTAATCTTGGTTTCCTGAAGGCATATTATATCAGAGTCTAAGCTATCTAGCATTGCTTTCAAGTTTTTTGAAGATCGAATGCCATTGATGTTCCATGTTGTTATTGTGAACATCTCCATCTTCTGAAAGACAGTAACACATGGTTACACACTAATGCTGATACTATATTTACTGCTAATGACAGAACCACTCCAACACCATTGCTACATGACACTACATCTTACAAATTTCTTAGGCATCATTGGCTTCATCTCGCATTGCGTCTACATATTACTGCAACAGACTTAACTGATCCTGACATTACTTCTATTCACTTTCTGCCAACATTACTTCCACTTAGCATAATTACTACACATTACTTCTAGACTTCACTGCTGCCAATTCTATTAGGACCCAGTACAACATACTGGCCACAAGCACATACTAATGTCAGTGTGTGATGCACTGTGCATGGCTGGAGAGCCCAGGTGCATCTGAGGATGGGTCAGGATTCCTGAGGAAGAGTAATATAGGAGTAGGTTGCCTGTCTCACAATCAAAAGATTGTGAGTTCAAGTCTCACATGCCGCTACTCTTCGCCAGTGAACAATTGTAGTGAGAGATTGGTAACACAACATGACTCGATCGTTGATGTGTCATAAAACCAACAACCACCACTGGGCCAGGATTCCTCTTACTTTGGTACCCTGCTCACATCAATTTGCCATTTGTCTATTCCATCTTAAATGCTTCAGACCTAGACCCAGGGTAAAAATAATGGTTTTTCATTAGGTGTGAGATGTAAAAACGAGCGCAGTAGGATGGCGAAATTTGGCATGGAATTAGTGGCCTTTATAAAGATGTTGATGCTATTCAGACTGAAGATTGAGCCAATGATTTAGGCACTTATTTGTTTTCAGATTCATAATTTAGGCAGATCTAAATCTGGGATATGAAGAATACTGCCCATGCTATAACCTGGTATTGCATGCCATATCACATCAGTTCCCAAACCCACCCTGGTTTGATGAGAGATCTGAAGTATATTACACATGCAATACATGATGGAAGCTTTTGAAAACCTCCCCCTAATAGTGGGTTGTTCATGAAGATTCTTGAACCAAAGTTGCCCAATCCTGCAATGGTCTTGGCATTCTCCAAGATTATAAATTGTTTGATCAGGAAAGCCTTTATTTTTTGTGCTCCCTTCTGATTTAACAAAAGTGTTAAGTATTGATGTGATATTGAAAAAGAGATCCAGGAAGGCTGTACATAATCCTATCAAGAAAAAGGCATGTAATCATTACTCATGTTTGATTTACTGCTGGCTTGAACCTGAGTAGCATCACAGCAGAAGATGATGTCATTGTGCCTCATATCATGTATAACTGAAATTATTTGTATGTTCTTGGAAGCTCCTGATATTTCCTCCAATGTTCCCAGAAGTTGCTCATTATTATCACTTGCTGATTTGAAGCTTTTCATCTTATCTTTATCTTAAAGAAAAGCTTACCTCCACTCAAAAACTCACATAACTATCTTAGACAATTCCACTTTGCCAATCTATCATCACAATAAAACAAATATTCAGCAAAATGGTGTGACATCCATGATCCCTGAACCATGCCTGAAAAATTATACAGCACTAAGCAAAAACTGTATGTATTATGAAGCATCATAGTGATCACTGCACCATACTTTGAATCACAGGAAACACCTTCAAAATCATGGTTTTTCAGTCATAACTAAGTTTGTTTCCTTCTGCATCTATGTTGCCTATACTTAGCTCTTTGTCACCTTTGTTTAAAAAAATCAGCTAATGCAGCCTTAGTCAATGTGCTTCAACAAGTACAGTCCATATTAGTTTTTGGATTTGTGCTCATGGTAGTTATTTGGGTTTTCGGGCGCATCAACTGCAGTGGTTATACAGCGCCCATCGGGGATTTGTGCTCATGGACTCCTATATAAATTCCAGATAATTACTGTATTTGCCTTCATGAGAAGTTATTATTACTGTACTCTTCATAATATTTTCTTTCCACTGCACCTAGTGCATTTCTCCCAAACATTAGGGCACTAGATGTGTGTTTCCCTCCAGGGGTTGGAACATTTTTTTTTTGCAGTACCTGGTGAGCATGCATGGACTTCAAGCTACATTCTGGATGAGAGCTTTGCACTTATGGCTTTACAAAGGACAAATCAGAACAATGACATTACAAAGTCATAAAGTGATACAAATTAACAAGAGCCACAAGGGCCCATCCAAGTCAAGTCTATACACGGAAGATACCGTAATCCTGGCATAAGGACAGCTTCACCCAACAAATTCACATTCCTAATAAAAAATGCATTCACCAAAATCCCCCACACTCACCAATGCCTATCTACCTTACCTATCCAACCCTATTCACTCAATATCATGCTACACATGACTTGAGTGCTCTACCAATAATCTCTAGGCTCAATACATGCCTGCTAAAATGGGCCTGATGAGTGTATACCTACTTAGCATAAATATCACCTTAGACTTTATCATCTAAATGAGTATTCATTTCACCAACAAAACACCAAATTCACTCAAATAGCATTCAACATTATCAGAAAAACATGCTTCACAATGCAGATACATGTAGAAACATCCCTCTTTCCAAAAACACAATATGGAAAAGTGTGGAGTTGAACATATGAATCTGCTGGGAAAGCATACAATGAAGAATGTATATTTGCAACATAAAAAATATAGCCTAGCCTTCAGATGTTTATCAGCAACTTCCAAAGGTTGGATCATAGATAGGCTATAACCAACTAATGTTGGATCCTCTAAAGTATACCAATGTTGAATCACCTTCAGCACATTGATGTTGAATTGCCTACAACTTATTGATGATGAATTGTGTAATATCATTTCCATAAAAGGAGTCATTATCTGCTGTGCCAATGAAAAATATTTTGGTCTGAAGTGGTGTGATATGGAATCGTCAATGTCTTGTTCACATGTCATTTCTCAAAGTCCTTACATTTTCCCAGAATTTGTGCTTAGGACTTTCTACAAAAATATCAGATATATACCAAGTGTCCTGGCATGAGACATCTAAAGTTCTCACAGTTCACTGAAAGTACCGACAATACGATGACAAAATACATAAAATTGCTTGATCGATTATTTGGGCTTCAGCGCGCATAATTGAACAAGTGGTTTTACAATTCATGAAATATTTATGGAAGTACCTACGTACTTACCTACGAAATACTACTGCCGGATACGCATGTTTAAGAGCCTCGGTATTATACCGGAATCCCATCTCAGTCCAGCTTTGTCTCAACTGCGTCAATCACGCACAATTTAAACTTGTAGCTGAACGCGCCCAAGGCCCTTTACATACGCTGAACGCGCCTTCCTGCTGCACCTTCTACACTGCCTCGCCTTCCCTTCCCCCAGGTCACCCCCATGGCTTCCTGCGTGTCCGCTCGAATGGTACAAATGACGTCATCTGGCGTACGACTTTTGGACCGTTTTAATGGTTTGATGGATATTAAAATGGAAATATTTTGAATTCAAATATCTTTCTAAATCTTATAATATCACGTCTGTGCTTTTGGAATCATGTTCAGCTGTTATTTTGTCATCATCAGTTAGGCTGCGAATTAGGCGACTACCATCACGAAGGCAGCGTTTTAGGGGCACGCTTTTTCTGAAATTCTTAGATGGCGCAGTTGAGTCATAAATAACGCAGTTGTTTACATAGCTCTCTCGTAGGTTGTTTTATGTCCCATGTCACACGTTGTGTTGGATGTACCTGCGTTTTCGCTGTAGTTTTATTGCATAGTTTTGTGTTGTGTTGTATCTCGTGTGTAGTTCCAATGTTAAAAGTAACTTTTGCTGTCGTTAATTAGTGATGGAAATTGAGGTGTGTTCCTACGGTATTAGGTATCTTATATGCTGATTCCGCTAATCCGGTAAATTAGCAGTTTTGGGTAATTTATGACTTCGAGGAATTTATTTTTATAATGCAATGCTTTTGAATGTACTCAACATGATGAGACCATTTGATTCCCCTGCAAAGGCATGCTTTTCAATTGGGAGGCAGCATATCACCCAAAAATGGTCTTGGAATTTGGTAATATAGCATAAAAGGTAATGTTTTAAATGCAAGAAAAAATTATGTAACATAACCTAACCTAGCCAAGCCATCTACGCAAGAAAACGAAATATTTTTTGGAAAAATGGAAAATTTAAAAGCAATTTTTTATTCGAAATTTTTTTTTTCTTCATGTTTAGAAAAGCCTACCCTTCCCAAAACTTTTTTGAAGAAAAACGAAATTACAAGAAAAATCACCTGCCGCAGGTTTTAAGAAAAAACATCTTAAACAAATCCCTAGCCTAGCTTAACCTAACTAAACATAACCCCTTGTATGTTTCATGGAGGTAAAATATGTGCAAAACTTGTTCTGTTGATTACCTTAAACTGCAATAATTCTGCTTACCTTATGTATCATGATTGAGATGGAGAAGATGGCATAAAATTCAGTGTTGGTATCCTATGGTTTATTTTTCAAACATCTGAAAGAAATATATGGAAAGAAGAGATTGTCAACCAACATGCTTCCGTTTCCAAGAGATGAAAATGCATTCAAGATCTGGTTGACTGAGTCAAAGAGAGCTGATGGAGTTCATCCAACCAGCTCATTCACTTGTTCCAACCACTTTACCTCGGATGATTTTGATCCTGGCTACAGATGCAGGTGTAGTTAATGCCACAGTGTCAACACCTGCCTCTCCTGGTGTCATTCCATGAATTAGCCTGCCTCTCAGATCTGTATGGTATGGAGTGTTGAATCATCCTTGTCTGGTATGCTTGATGCATTTTGGAGCATATTAGACATAAAGACACAAAAGATTAGTGCGACTATGAGCCGCAACGGCCCTTTTTGGTTGTACTCTGAACACTCAACCAGTTGCTCACCATATCTGTCGATCAGCCCTCCTTGGAACACTATTCTTCTTAAGCAGGCACTCAATTCTTAGTAATTGCCTATGGTGTTTTTAAAGATGTTCAATGTGCTGCTACTAACAATGGTTATTGGCAGCTGGTTCCAGTGTTCTATTACCCTGTTGCTGAAGAAATACTGTCTTAATATTGTCTTGCTGAAGTTAACTTGAATTTTGAATTGATGAACTTCAATTGCATCATTTCTGTTAGGTTCAACTATTTACCTGACATATCCATTCTCATGATCATGAACAAATTTCAAGACTTCAATGAGATCTCTTAACTTTTTATATTTAAGTGAAAACATATTCAATTTCTTCAATCTTTCCTCATATTCCAGGTTGCTTATGTCATTAACCATTTTTGTAGCCCTCCTTTGTACTCTCTAAAAGCCAACAATCTTTTTCATAACTAGGACAACAAGCTTGGACAGTATTCAAAAGGTAACCTGACATGAACGGTAGTGCTTCCGGGTGTCTTCCTCACTTCTGTATGATACATTTATATTTATTGCCCAAAACATTCCCAGTGCCCTCTTCCTGGATTCTTTTCTCTGTTCTGATGCCCCAGATTTTGTATTCAGAATAACACCAAAGTCCTCCTCCTGCCGAGCCACCGATGGTACTTGGCCACCGCCATCAAATATGAATCCTTCATATCCTGCCTACCTTATATTCATATCTTATCTTTTTATAGCTAAATAAAGAAACAGTTCAATTAGTTTGATACCACCTCGATTCACATTATGTATTTTAACACGACCATCATCACCAAACTGGGACCATCATCACCATCGGTCGCGGCGGGCGCTGCATGCCACATATGTGGTAGATGGTGATGACAAACCAGTTTAATTCTGATGTCTGCTTCATCACGGACTCAACTTGCACAGGCGACAGCAGCATCGTGAGGCGCGGGTTGGGCGTCCTTAGTAGCTGGCAGCCGAAGCTAGGAGTGTGGCTAGCTCCGGAGGTACCCCTATTCACAATCCGACTACTATCCCACAATACGACAGGCCATCAACAAACACATACAACAAACATGGGATACTGTACCAACGCAGCTACACGAAATACACCCCAAACACGAACACTGGCACTCCATCAACCAAAACACCAGACTAAGAGAACGGACACTAACACGACTACGCATAGAACACACAGCACTCACACACTCATACCTCCTACTCAATCAACCACGACCACAATGCACTACCTGCCGCCACACACTCACAGTCAAACACATGCTCATATACTGCACCAAATGCAACAACCAAAGACAACATATCACAAACTATTGCACCACGAACAACATCCCACTGAACCTCACCACGCTCCTCAACGACGACCATCCAGCATTACACGAACACCTCTTCCACTTTCTCATGTCTACACGCATTATGGAACAATTGTGAAGAAAAGGAAAAAAGATAAAAAAGGAAAAAATATGTTAAAAAACGAAAGAGAAAATGAACAAAACCAGGAAAGCGGGGAAAAAAGAAAAAAAGAAATGTTACAAAAAGAAAAGAAAAAAAAGAAAAGAAGTATATATATATATATATATATATATATATATATATATATATATATATATATATATATATATATATATGTTCTTGCAATGTTCAATTCTGGCGATGACCCGACCCCCCACGCCCCCCCCACTACACCCCATACCCAAACGTGGCACCGACCGGACTAACTCTCTCTCTCGACTTCATCATCTCTGGCTCTCAAGCAACTCTACTGCACCAGCTCTACATCTTCAATTGATCCAGACTACCTCAGCTCTACTCTTCAAGACCATCTCAACGCTACTTCACCACTGCCCGACGACTCTACTAAACCTCCACCTCGGATTCATCCTCCTACCCTACGCTACTCACTCTCTTACACATCTTCTCTCAACCGGAACCAGCCGATATCACCACACGGTGGCAGGCTGGCAAAATTCACTCACTCACACACACACACACACACATGCGCTCTCTTACACATCTTCTCTCAACCGGAACCAGCCGATATCACCACACGGTGGCAGGCTGGCAAAATTCACTCACACACACAAACACACACACACACAATATATGACGTCATAGCGAATGCCTGAGGGTAAACTCTGACATGCTTGATTGGCTCCTTCCTTTTCGCTTACTGCGACAGCACCGAATGCATGCTTGCCGAACAGAGCTCGTGCGCAGACCCTTTCGTTCTCTTGTAACATAGAGTTGCGCACTTCATACATTTTGTGAAAACTCTTTGTCGGTGGTTCGCGCCTTTTCTTGGTTTTAGCACGCTTGGAGCTGCTGTCTTTGATGCATTAGAATTACAGAAATAGGTACGTATGTTCCTAACCATCTTGTTGACTGTCCCAATTGTTTTCCTGGATGCACATAGGTCAGGTACCTAGGTGTGATCCTCGCCATTTCAGTGCACATTCCGAGTCTGGATTTGCTATCGTGTTCCTCACCACTCGTGACATACAGAATCTTGGCAGTAAGTCGGCTGTACATTCCGGGTTCCGGCTTAATAAGACCCAAAATGTTCAGCCTCAATTTGGGTTAGGCCTGTGATGCAAGCCTGGTCTAACCGAACCAAAACTATGATAAAAATATACAGGGTATTTTTTTGGTATTGGCACGGTTTTATGCACATTTACCTCCATAAAGCAAACAAACTAGTTAGGTTTGGTTAGGTTAGGTTAGTTTAGTTTTCATTTCTAAGATGGACATTTTTTCCAAAAAGTTTCAACATTTTCATGAAAAAAATTGTAAGTTGTTTCATTGTTGGAAAAAACTGATGTTTGTTGGTGCCATGCATACCAATACATTATGTACTCCAGGATTGTGACTAGACTAAATGAAATATTGTGAACTCCAGAAGTGAAAACAAAGAACAACATTGTTTGGTTAGAGTGCTACCACTCAAAGTCCATACCTGAAAACTAGCAGTTTCAGCGATCCCTGCATGCCAACCAGTCAACATTACAATACATCTTTGAAAGGCAGTAGAAAGCATACCACACATGCTTGTTGGTGTTGCACTAAAAACTGCTCTCAACTGGTGGTGCTCCACATGTGTGAAGATGCTATATGTGGCAATATAGTCAATAATTAATGAAATATTCAATATTGATTCAATATTTATTCAATATTGATTCAATAATTATTCAATATTGATTCAATGTTTAATATTGATTCAATATTTATCAATATTTATTCTTATATATGATATCTTTAGATTAATCAATATATATTTAATATTTATTTCCAGATACTTGTGCTGGACTGCTCTCCAACAAATACCAGAAATCCCTAGTTGGCAAAGCTGAGGGTACTTGGTATCACCAGAGTAAGCACTAAAGCACTACCAAAAGGCATTTTTGGAGTGCTTGAGATCTTGGACAACAACAGAAGTTAGCAATAATTATAATGAATCATTCGTGAACTTGGCTCACTAGTTGTGGGACTAGTCCTTCAGAGAAGTGTTTGTTGAAGGATGATCCCAGTTGTGTGGTCTGCTCAAGATGAGTTTGTGTGCAATTCATCCTGAGCTCTGCCAGGATAAATGTTATTGGTGTAATCACATCACATCATGCCTATTTATCATCAATATTTGTTTGTCAACTTTGGGAATACATCACCCACCTACACACAGGCAATGTCTATCCAATTTTCATATATCATGGGTATATTTTGGGAGTACTTTGGCTACTGAGGGCATTTCCCACTAGATGCATTCCTTGGCACAATTGCACCTATTCATGACTTAGCTTGCTGACATATTGCTGATTTAGCAGTTAGCTATATGTACACATATGTTTGTATGGTACATACAACATGAAATGCTAACATTTATTTTTAATTCCATTAAAGCAATGCTACCTGGTTGTGGACAACTCATTTTTTAATGCAGCAAAATTTTGGGCATGCTTAGTTTGCCAAGATGTTTATGCATGCAAAAATGCTCACATTGGTTTTCAGCCTCACTAAAACAAGGTTAATTGTCAGCAAGTGCATAGCTATTTTTTGGAATCCAGCTAAACAATTCATACTCCAGCAAAAAATTTTGTGCTCCACAACCAAAAAAAAAAAAAGAGAAAATCCTACACTAAGTTGTTTTTCTTCAGCAGTTGATGTTCAGCTAGGGTAAGTTGGGATATATATTTAATTGAATAAATTAATTGAAAAGTACATATGCATAGAATATATCATTTTTGTATATACAGGGTGAGTGGAAAGTCCTGGCGCTTTTCAACATTTTCGCAAACAAATGCAACTGGGTCATATATATTGAACAACAGGTTGTAACAGTGACTGGGAACAACACACATTCTTTCACCAACCGCTCACTCGATGTAGCCGCCCTCGGCGGCGATGACGGCCTCGACGCGAGAGCGGAAACCCTTGCAGGTCCTGATGATGTAGGCCGCCTCCAGCGCCTCCCACGCCGCCACGATGCGAGCCTTGAGCGACTCCAGGTTGGGATGAGAAGTGGCCTGGACCTCATCCTGGAGAACGCTCCACACGCTGTAATCGAGCGGGTTGAGGTCGGGCGACTGAGGTGGCCACATCTCCTTCCGCCAGAAGTGATCTGGCCCGCCGAGCTCCTCTGTCAGCTTGGCTTGGATGGCGGTGGCGTTGTGAGCGGGCGCTCCGTCCTGTTGGAAGACAAAATTGCCCTCCGGGTAGGTCGCCTTGACCCAGGGGATGACGTGCGTGTCCAGGAGTCGCTCGTAGACCTGCCTGTTGATTTTCTCGTTGGCGTCGATGAAGATGATGGGGCATTTCTGCCCGTCGGACCCGACACCACCCAGGACCATCACCTTCTGCGGGTGCTTGTTCACGGGGTTGAACCAAATCCGAGGTTCCACTTCGTCAACAGGCTGGTCGGACAGGTAGCGGGAGTTCCTCCGGTTCAGCTGGGCGTCGACGTGGAAGAGCTTCTCATCGGAGAAGATCCGAACGAAGCCGGTGGTCACCGGGCTCTTCAAGAAGGTGAGCAGCAGCTTGCTCTTCTCCAGACGGCGGAGACGCGTGGCCTCGGTTAAACGCGGCCTGTTATGGATCACTCTGGACTCCATGTTCAAGTCTTTGTGGATCAATTCCGCATTGATGTCTCGGGAAAGCTGAACTTCTTCGCCAGTTTTCTGATTGACTGCCGCGGATTTTCTTCGATTGCTTCTGACACGGCGGCCACGTTCTCGGGAGTTCTGAGCGACCGCGGCCGACCTGACCTGGGGGCATCTTCTAAGGACTCCACAGATCGGAGCTTCGCCTTTATCCGCTGAACCGTTCGCCGAGAAACGCTGCATCGTTCCGCAACTTGCGCCTCGGTTAAGCCGGACCCGGCCGCCGCGCGCAGGCAGCCAGCGACAAGGTGCCACTTCGTCTGTTTATCCATGACTGAACGCGATTCGAAGGTCATATTTGCACGCCCCCGGCTGACCGGGTCGGCGAGGGTCACGCCTGCGGCCATTGGCAGACTGGCCACCAATCACAGCGCGCGCTGCCAAGCATACCAGAAAAGCGCCAGGACTTTCCGCGCACCCTGTACCTATATATATCTTGCATACTTAAGTAATAAGCTATAAATTGTCATTGATTTGTAAATTGTCTACAAATTTTAACTTTAATTTTGCATTTGTGTTAGACATAAAGACGAAAGATCAGTGCAACTATGAGCCACAGGGGTCCTTGGATGCACTCTGGTATGCCAAAATGGAAACCCTCTATTCTTATAATGATTGTCTATGCTGTTTTTAGACATGCTTGGTGTTGCAAATGATCAATTCTTGTTGAAGCAAGACTGTCCCTGTGAGTGAAGAAAGACTGTCTTAACCTTGTCCTGCTGTGATCAACTTTTATTTCAAATTGATGACCTAGTTGCATCATTTATATTATATTCAAACATTTCTGATATATCCCTGTTCCTGACCATCAACAAATTTAAAGACCTTGATAAGACTTTCAGCCTTCCATATCTAAGTGAAAACATTCAATTTCTACAATCTTTTTTCTTATATACCAGGTTGCATATACCATTAACCATTTTTGTTCCCCTGTTTGTCCTCTCTAAAAGCCAACAGTCTTTTTTCAGAACTAGGGGACCAAGCTTGGAACAGACTAAAACCACCACTGACCTTAGATGTTGATGCACCTCTAAACTCCAATCCACCACCACCAAGCTTGGACCAGTATTCCAAATGTGGGATGGCATGTGCACAGTAAATCTTCCTGATGACTTTTTTCCTATTTATTGCCCCAACATTCTTAGTGACTTGTTCCAAGGAGGTTAGGCTATGCTGGGTTAGGGTTGTTTCATTTTTATTTGATTTTAATGCATTTTTTGTTATCCTGTTTCCTATCCCAAAGCCATTTTTGTGCTATTTTGCTCACAAACCCTGAAATATGCATTTACACAGAAAATAAGTGATCCCAACATCTTAGTTGCATTCATGAGCATTGCATTGGAATGATTAATTTCAAGAATTCATAAAACCCCTCAAAGCACAAGTTTACAATTTTTGCATTCACATCATGGCATTTTAAGATGCCCAAAATACAAGTTTTACATGCATTTTGCCTCCATGAATTGAACAATGATGTTTGGTTATGTTGGGATTTTTCTTTCAATTTAGAAATACAAAATTGTTGACATTTTTACATGAGGGTCTAATTCACTAACCAGAGCAGCAAAGGATTGATGAAAATGTATAGCTTGGATAGAAACATGGTAAAGGGGAAGGCACACCATCTGTATGATGTGCAACTATGTTGGTTATACATCATGCACACAGGGCTTGGTCTTGCTGTTCTGTTCTAAACCATGTAAGCTGATGTAGGTGAATCCTAGGACACTGCCATTGAGTGGCACAATTGATGGTCTAATGCTACATGGTGTGATATAATTACACAAATTTATAATAGGCATTTATATATTACTGGTGTCCTAGCGGATTAATGAAGAACAATACCTACATTTATTTTAATTATCACAACTGTTTTCAAAGAAATATTTGTTTTAATGCTACACTACATAATCATAATTTTGGTTTTCAATCTACTGACATATTAAACAAATGTCCATATTTTCTAATCCTCAAAGACAGTGTTGAACACTGTCAGCATTGGAATGGCTCCATCTGTGCTTTCCATATAATACTTCTTATTCCAAACCACCTGAAGCAACATAGGATGTGGGCACAAGGCACAGTATACACACATGATGGTAGGTTCACTGATGGGTCCGTATTTTGTGACAGGGGTGCAGGGATTTTTATCAGCATTTTTTCCACCCAGAAGGGCACCTTAAAACATGATTTGGTGTGGGGAGGGAAGGAATGGGTGCAATCAAGATATGCTTCTATTTAACCCATGCCATCTTTCTGGTCAGATCCTCACACCCATCTCGGGGGTGGTTAGTAACCCTCCTCTAAAATCCAAATTAAGCATCGCACGAAAACGAAAGAGGTGTTGTCGGAAAGCGCTCGACGAGAAGTGTTCGGGTCCACCCTCAAAACAATTTCCCCCAAAGGTAGTGTGACATTTTTGAAGAAAATGGGTGGAAAATACCACCTAATGAAAGTTAAATCGACCTCCCTGTCTATGGCTTTTGTGGCATCCTTGCTTGCTAGCTGCTCATTGTGAAACCAACATGAACTCAACTGAAGACATCCTGATGCCCTTCAACAATTGAAATATGCCAGTTGGGGTGCACCAATGACCTCTGATCAGGAAATTTCCTAAAACCGTATCACAGAGCCTCTTCTGATTCAGATAGTCTACCCAGTATCCTGAAACCCGGTATCATCCAGCACTCCTTAAGTCCTTATTAAGCAAGCGATGAAGCCCTGCATTGAATACAATATGCAGGCTTATCAAAGTTGCTCAGTGATAAATTATTCCACTTTCTGAACACTCAATCGACATCCTTCTTCAAGAAGTATCAGCATCCTGCTCATTGATGTGAAGTATTTATGTCTCCTTTGTAACAGTATCCTGTTTATAAATAGCATGTGCATGCCCTCAATATGGAATGGTGTTACACAAACATTTTGCAGTGCAATTCGGGTAAAGGGATGACCTATGTGAGATGGAATACAATACCAGTTCATCATAGTTATTATTCTCCTTATCCCGAATACATCTTTTCCTAAATTATGGATCTTAAAACAAATGATAAAGGTCCAGTCATAATCACCTACACCATCAAGTCAAATTTTAGTCTGAAAGGCATCAGAAAATTTTTAATTACACTAATTGCATGTCAAATTTCGACATCCTGCTATGTTCATTTCGACATCTCACACCTAATGAAAAACCAATATTTTAACCCTGCCCAAAGGTGACATCACCAGGGGGCTAGATTTTCATGACTTCACAACTTGCATTATGTTTTTGGCTCTGGGGAGTTCATTTTGGGGGATTTATGAGAAAACAAAATTTATTTGGAATGAGAAAAGGACATCGAAATCGACCAGGACTTTTTTGCCCCCCCAAGTATATTTTTTATTTATTGAAATTTCAAAATTTTGAGTTAAAGTTTTCTTTAATTTTCCTTTTTCAATGGGTAGAGCAGACCGAGAAACTTTTTAGGTAGTCAACTTTCCCCAACCCAAAATGCTTTCTTTAGCTAGAATCCTCTATTTGAAATGCAATTTGGCAAATATGCAGAATTTATATGTAGTCAAAAACGAAAAAAAATTCCATTCAAACGCTTTGTTTCATCCCTAAAGATAAGCAAATGCTGAAAGTTTCATTAAAATATCTGTATCTGTTAAAGCATGATGACTGGTTGAAATTTTTTGGAGGTGACCTCACTTAACCTTGACTAACTCGTTGACCCTAGATGACCTAACTTCAAAATTTTGAACAGCATGCTAAATTGATGTGGGAAAAGGTATGCCAAATTTGGGCGCGCTGCCGCGCGCCGTTCGTCCACTGTCCGCGAAAAACCTGAGGGGGGCGGCTGAAGACACCCATCCCTGTCTTCCATCTTAACCCATCCCCCGAGACGGGATGGGTTAAGATACCACATAGCAGTTACCAGTTCATGCTGGACAAGTCAAGGTATAAGACGGTATGCCAACCGGTTTTCAGTCGAAGCGTGGTTGATCAATACAAAAGGCTACCTGCTGATGTAGTGGGCCCCTCATTTAATATATTTAAAGACAGGGTGGAAAAAGTTTTTAGTTTGGAAAATCTTGCTTTGAATTATAATTGGTGGCAAATAGGCAATATTTGTGCCAGTAGGTGTACATTACACATACCCTCCTAGTAGGTATGGATGAGTTAAAAGATTATTGATGGGTTCGGAAGAGTGTGTTGTGCAATAGCAAGTAAAAAGTGCTAGATGGGCTGTGGCAGATAGCTCCTCTGGAACAGGGTTATGGTATTGATTGTGATATTGTAATGCCATTTTCTCATCAATGCTTCTCTCCTTATGGACCAACTATATGTTGCATATATTATTTTTCCTGTATAGGCTTAAATCGGATGGGCCACTGTGGCCCTTAGCAAGTCTTAATACTTTGACACCTAATAACTTCATGCTGTTTGATACCTGCTGCAAACACTGGGATAAGTATCTCGATATAATCTATCCTGCAAAGTATAAAAATCTGGAAAAAATAAGTTTTGTGGTAGTATTCCTGAAGACATAGTATTCCATGACTGGCTTTTTTCTCATTCCAGCTGATGTTTGTGGTGCCAAATTGTGCTTTTGTGATATACTGTGTTTTGTCTTTGTTGAATGTGTTTTGGTGCCTCATGCTGACTTAGACAGTGCAAGGCATTTTGGTATCGTCTGTTGTTGAAAATATGCGTTGGTCCCCATGCTGACTTTGTCAGTGCAAGTAATTCATATATTGTTAAGTCAAGCTCAACTTGTTAGCTTTTCTATGATGCTTTACAGACATGGTTAGAAAAATAGGTTGTTCCTATCTTTTTGGCATGCAGTACTTTATCATCTCCAGCAAATTATCCTGTAGTTTGTATTATTTGGAGGTTGAGATTTTTCAAGACAGTGACATATCACTATTGGATTAAAAATGTACTTTAGAAAATGTCTATGGGTATACAGACCCAGTCATTTAATACCAATGAGGTATAGCCATTATTCCAGATGACATTGATTTTATTTATTATTTTGTGAATACACGATTATTCTCACTGTAGCACATTTCATATTTGCACCTTTGTGATGAAGTGGCTAAAACTCAAAGGTCAAATGAGTATTAGCTGGTTTAAGCCATCAGGTGGCTATAACTAGTGACAGCCAACTTAAACCCTGGCTTAAACTGGCCAAGCTACCATGTGGCTTACCAACCGTGATTCAATGATAGCCAACCTTGGTGAGGATTTGTGTTATTTGGCGAGTGGTTTGATTTCACCAATGCATGTATCATGTGCTTTTGGTTGTTATCATTGCAATTTCTTTGGCCCATGCAGGTTTCTGCAGTGCCTTGCCGGCTTCGGTTGGGTCCGGCGACTCGCCATGGACTTCCTCGAGTACAGTGAGGCCCTGTGCGAGCAGAGAGGGGCCATGGTGCCTGGCAAACTGCGCGTCACAGACCAGGACGTGATTTTCAAGTACCGGAAAACGGGCAAGACTGAGCAGTTCCCTGGTGCCAACATCGACCTGCTCAACTGGCATCGCATGAGTGGCGACTGGGCACTGCGCATTTTTCTCAAGAACGGCGACCTGTATCGATTCGGTGGCTTTAAGGAGTCTGACCAGGAGAAGATCTCCAAGTTCTTTCAGGCGACATTCAATAAGGAGCTCGCGCCGAAACAGATAAGTCTGAAGGGATGGAACTGGGGTGCTGCAATTTTCAAGGGGAACTCACTAAGCTTCGATGTGGACGACACGACAGCATTCGAGGTGCCGCTGAGCTATGTATCCCAATGCACCACGGGCAAGAACGAGGTCACGCTTGAATTCCACAACAATGACGAGGCAACGGTGAGTCTGATGGAGATGCGCTTTCACATACCTCCCACCGGCGAGACCTCGGATCCGACCGAAGCCTTCCAGGACCAAGTAATGAAAAAGGCCAGCGTTGTAACGGCCACCGGTGACGTCCTCGCCATTTTCCGCGAGGTGCAGTGTCTTACACCGCGTGGTCGCTACGACATCGGCATGTATCCGACCTTCATGAATATGCACGGTAAAACGTTCGACTTCAAGATACCGATTAGTACGATCCATCGTCTGTTTCTGCTGCCGCATCGAGATGGCCGGCAGACGTTCTTTGTGCTGGCTCTGGATCCACCAATCAAGCAGGGAATGACACGATATCATTTCTTGATCCTACGCTTCGATCTTGATGAGGACGACGAAATGGACATCGAGCTGGGCATCAGTGACGAGGACCTCAAAACGAAGTATGAAGGACGCCTGCCGAAAGAGCTGAAGGGACAGTCGTACGAGGTCCTCAGCAAGATCACAAAAGGCTTAGCGAACAAGAAATTGACAGTTCCGGGCTCGTTCAAGGGCCACTCCTCCACTCCGGCCATTGCGTGCTCGTACAAGGCGGCTGCAGGCTACCTGTATCCGCTGGAGAGAGGTTTCATGTATATCCATAAACCGCCAATCTACGTGCGGCTGGAAGAAATAGTCAGCGTCAATTTTGCGCGCAGCGGCGGTGGCACGCGTACCTTCGATTTTGAGATCCAAGTAAAAAATGACCTTGTGCACACATTCAGCAGCATTGAGAAGGAGGAGCATAGCAACCTCTTCAACTTTGTTCAAGACAGGAAGATCCGCATCAAGAGCAAGGGTGGCATCGAGAAGGGGGCGAATTATGACATAGATGGCGGCAGTGGTGATGATGCTGATCCGTACTTGGAGAGGATGAAGCGAGAGGGCGAGGAACGTGACGAAGATGACACGGACGAAGATGAATCCACAGATGAAGACTTCAACCCTGATGGTGACGGTGCGGGTGGTTCGGATGTTGCCGAGGAGTTCGACAGCAGCCCAGAGAGCACAGAGAGCGAGGCTGATCCTGATGATCCGAGCCAAGTAGCGAAGAAGCAAAAGAAGAAGGAGAAGAAGGAGAGGAAAGAGAAGAAGCGGGCGAGCAATTCGGCAGACAAGCCTGCCAAAAGGAAAAAGAAAGATTCGGGTGCGCCGAAGCGAGCCATGTCAGCATACTTCATATGGCTGAACGAGCATCGTGAGCAGATTAAAGAGGAGAACCCGGGAATATCTGTTACAGACATAAGTAGGAAGGCAGGGGAGAAGTGGCGAGAACTAAAAGACAAGACAGAATGGGAGAAGAAATACCAAGAGGCAAAGGCGCGCTACGAAGAGGAGATGAAGGAATGGCGAGCGGCGGGTGGTGTTCCTGTTGGTAAAGCGTCGAAATCCGGTTCGAAGAAATCTGGTGGCAGCAACAAACCAAGTCCGAAGAAGTCGGTGGGAGGCACACCAGGTGCGAGTAGTGGTGGAGGTAGAGGATTTAAAAGTAAGGAGTACATTTCGGACGTGTCAGGATCCAGCGACGAAGACGCTGGTGGGAAGCCAGAGAAGAAGAAGACCAAACCCGGCCCTAAGTCATCCAAGGGTAAAACGAAGAGCCCCTCAAAGAGTCCTACAAAGAGTCCTACAAAGAAGAAGCCCGATGATGATGAAGACGAAGACGAAGAGGAAGAGGCGGTGTCGACACCCCCGTCGAGTGAGGGTGACGAATCTGAGGGCTCAGGTGGCGGTAGCGATTGAAGTGTCATTGCAACCAGGTCTGTGTTGCTTTTTGTATTGGACTGGGGTCCAAGGATGGATCAATCCATCTATCCATTTTGTCTGATGTTTTTTTTTGCTTCAATGATGCAGATGGCGCTGAATACAATGTTGTCTATATCTTTTACATTTCCATGATGGGATGTTTTAAGAAACTTTAGACACGGCGAAACAATGTGGTCGGCGCAATTAACCGTGAATGTGCAGAAAGTGCGTCGTGAACCACCCAATAAACAACACGAAACTTTAGACACATTCAACTGTCCTCGGATCATCTTGAACCTTCCATATGCCAGCGCGGCAGAAATGTTCGGAGATAAGTAATTCGAGCTGGTGACTCGGAATTATCCAACGCCGGAAGGTACTGTAGATTATTTGATTACTCGGTCACATGCTTTGTACACAGTTAGAATATGATACATACCTTTAGATAGCTGTGACATGTGCGTGCTGTTAAGCTGTCTATAGTTGTTCAGATTTGCATGTTGTATTTATCTTATCTTCTTAACTCCTACCTACGTCATTAGGCTGGCTCCAACAAATTTTAGGGAGCAAATTTGTCTAGTTTGTGACTTGCAGCAACTGACATGTGACAGCTGACCCAAGGGCATGCAACACTATTCTCCGTGACTAGCACTTTGCCTTGTCATTAACCCGCGCCGTCTTTCCGGTCGAATCCTCACACCCCGTCTCGTGGGGGGGGGGATTTGACATGGCCTTTCCCAATCATACTGCTGGACACACAAAGGCCGCGCCTGGGTCCCACAAGTCCCACCTGTACCTCAAAAATCAATTCTTACTTAGTATGTCGCTCTGCGGCCTCGAAGACCTCATCAGACCCCAAATAAGCCGTCTGACCCAAGTAAAGAAACGTGTCGGGGCGCAGAAAAAAGCCGGACCAGGAGCGCGAAGAATCGTGCCGTGGCCCAACAATATCGTACGGGAGGCTTTTCAAAATGGAATTATAGAATAGAACCAAAAATTCGGAACAGGTCCCGAAAGAAATCCCCCAGAAGGGTCGGTCTACTCTGAAAGGAGCCATCTGCTGAAGAAAAAAATCGCTGATCAGCCACAATGGCGTATCAGACGAGAAAGTGCCTCCGTCTCTCCTGAGAGGGGCGGGATCCCAAGAATCGCGCCCTCGTCCCCGGAAATTCACGTCTGGGCTCACGTAATTTACGTAGTTTGCTTCAAATATATACAGCGGGCCCATACAATTCCCACCGGTGTCCGGCAATTTGTACGGGGGCCACTAAAACGCGATGGTTCCCCAGCTAAATGCAATGCGCTCCGGAAACTAGTGTCAGGCCCTGAAATATCTCGTTCGGAACTCAGAATTCCCATCGGGGCTCCTGCGAACTGACGTCGAGAGTCACAAATAAGCACAGCGTGGCCCCCAAATCGAATCGGAGTCCGACAAAAATCAAACCGAAGCTGTCCAAAATAAGGAATTATTTCGAAAAATACGTGCCCAAGCCAGGAACGTCGCTCTGGACCCATAGACAGCACGAGATGCCTTCAGAAATCGCGTGCTGCCCCGAAAAGTACCAGACCTCGAAAACTCTCGGCTAAACACAGAATGCAGCTGAATAAAAATGGACACTTTTTTGGAATCTCTTCTAATAGTAATCGGTGTATAAATATAATATTCAGAAGAGGCCTCAAAAATCGCGTAGAGCCCAGAACATTCCAGTGTAGTTCCGGGTCCCGAAACTACGTCCCCTCGTGCGAAAGGTCGTTCCGGGACCCAGATGAATCGTACTGGCCCCGCAAGCGTGCGCCAGGAGCCACAAATAAACGCAGTGGGACTCTTAAAAGCGCAACGGAAAGTCGAAGATGCACCGGAACCTCCTAAGCGCAACGAATCTCGCAAGGAGCGGCATTGTCTTGAATGCATGCATTGCAGCCCTAGATAAGCATACCGGGAGCGGGAGCTAACAAAAAAAAAACACAGGTGGCCCTGAAAGCACACCGGGGATATGAGATCGCGTGAAGGCCTAAAATAGGCCGAGGCCCACAAAGACCGATGTCGTCCAGCACAAAAGAAGAAGAAAAGAACGGACACTAAATAAACACATCGGGGTTTTCGAAAACGCGCTTGGTATCCAAAAAGAAATAGTCAGTGATACACGCAAATACTTTTGTGCCAATATACCCTTGCGCAAATATACGTACATGGAAAAGTACGTACGAGGAAAAGTACGTACGAGCAAATGTGCGTCAATGCGAATGTGCTTATGCATAACTTTACGTACCTTTGCTCATACATACATTTTCTTTTGCATGCTTTTACGTTTGCATACTGCTACGTTTACTTACCTTTGCGTTTACGTGCATTTGTAGATGCATACATTTGCGCTTACTTACATTTGTGCATACGTGCATTTGCGCATATGCACTTTTGCGCATACGTACATTTGCGTTTACATACTTTCGCACAAACGTACATTTGCGCTTACTTACTTTTGCGCTTCTGAACATTGGCGAAAACGTACATGACAAATATACGTACATATGCTATACGTGGGTTCGCTATTGCATAGTTTTACGCCTACGTACTGCTACGCTTGCGTGCATTTCCGTTTACGTACATTCGCGCATGCGGCATTTGCACTTACGTACTTTTACGCATACATACATATGCGCTTACGTACATTTGCACATACGTACATTCGCGCATTCGTACGTTCCCGCTTACGTATATTTCGCATACGTACTTTTGCGCTTACGTACATTTGTGCATACGCGCGTTTGCCATACGTACATTTGCGTTTACGTGCATTTGCTATACGTACATCTGCGCTTACACACATTGTTTACATGCATTTGCATATGCACATCTGCCATTCGTACACTTGCTTCACGTACATTTGTCCGGTTACCCGTGGCAGCAATTAGAAGAGTAAGAGGTTCAGCATAAACCATAGAATCGCACGAAGTGTGGCAAATACGTCGAACGTGCAAGACGGGTGCAGAAAACAAAACAAAAATGTTTAGAATTCAATTAAGTTGCTGACTTTGCCGCCGTAAACTCGGATGACATCTGCGGACGTAGCGCCAGTTGTATGGGTACACAACACCTCAAAGCGAGCGCGGTACCAAAACCAGCTGCGCCTAAAAGCCAAGTGCAGCTGATCAACCTGACGCTGTTGACTCAGGTTAGTGTCGCATTTGGCAGATGGCGAGGCACTCCCCCCCCCAGCAACCCCCGAGCGTGGGTAAGGGGAACTGGGTCTGTCGGACGGCACTCGAGCGTGAATACCCGAGGCTGTAGGCGTAGGGACAGGGGAATGGGGCCATGGTCCACCCACTTTTCAAAGTGTGGAGGTGAGGGGAAAACAAAGGTAGCTCCCCCACTTTTCAGACATTTAAGCTTTCTAAAAAGCAGTACGCACACCCTTGAATATGTGAGAAACTCTATGCAATTCATAACTAAGTAAAAACGCTATATGACCAACACAGTCTATGAGCCCTAAACCCAAATAAACATAACTAAGTAAAAGATGCACATATAACTTCGCAGCACTTCCTTTTTAAAGTCATGCACACTTGGTCATGACCTTACAACAACGCAAGTAATCCATAAGTTGGTGTAATACAACAGATGTATGGATATTTAAACCATATATTATGTTACGAAAATACTATAAAACAGATAATGTGCCAGCAAGTACCAATATACATTCAGACTAGAGTTTCACTGTGGTTCTTTGACTGTGAACATATTTAACATCGATTTAATTAACATTGCCTGGAGTAGAAGATTATAAAAGTTGAAGGCAGCAACGTAGCACGTGTGCCATACGTTACTGGTTACAATAAAGCTAAAACATACAAGTCGTGAGTGCAAGTCACTAGCCTTGATATTGCATAGCTGCGTGAGTGTACCCACGGATTCGGAGAAAAAAAAAAACAAGGACGCGGTAAGTTTGAACGGGATAGAAAGGCCTGCCACACCCCCTCCCACACAAATACAAACCCTTGGATTTCAGCCACCTTTTTCAAGTTTATAGTCAATCTGGAATGTCACTGCGCAGCCACGGAACTGCGTTTAAGACCATAAAAACGCGTCGGTCCCCGGAAAAGAAGCGCGTTGGAGCACTAAACAAAATGCACCGGGAGCCCGAAGTGTCGCACTGGGGCCCAAAAGCATCGCACAGGTGGCTTACAAAATCGAAGTCGACACCAAAAATCACAAAGGGATTACCCAGTCGACGCGAACACTGGATAATTCAGAATATGCCCCGAAAGAAAGTTCTACTAAGAACCTCTGTTCTGAAGGATGCCATCGGCTAAAAATACTCGTTGAGCAGCCGCAGTGGTATACCAAAGAGGCAAATGCCCCTCCCCTCATCCTGAAGAGGTGGGCTCCCAAGAACCCAAGAATCGTTCCCCAAAATTCCACAAAATGGTTCCGGGGCCCCATCAATTTTATAAATAAATACAACGGGCACCAAAAGATTTGCACCGAGGCCAAAAAATGTGTGTCGGGGAAGGCCAACATCGCGTTGGAGCCAGGTAGATACAACGCGCCTGGGAACTAGCGCGATACCCCCAAATATCGCGCTTGGAACCCAAGTTTCCTGTCGGCAATCCCATAAATTCTGGTCTGGGCATAAACAATTTCCATCGGGGATCAAAAAATTGACGTCCATGTCCTCAAATAACCACAGCCCGGCACCAAAGTCGTATCGGACCCTCGCAAGTACAAAGTTAGAGCCCTTCAAAATGTATAGTGATTCCGAAATATGAATGCCGAAGCCAGGAAAATCGTTCCCTAGCCCAAACATACCACCAAATGCCTCAATAAATCGCGAACGGCAATGAAAAACGTACCGGAGCTCGAAACATCACGGTGGGGCAGAACAAAAATGTCGCCGGGGCCCCGAAAAAAATCATGCCGTGTCTCGGAATTTACGTGATTCGAAAGAAACCACCAAATAATGCGTCCAGCCCAGAAAACTGACGTCGGATCCCCCGGAACCATGCGTCTGGGCACGAGAAGTCGCGACGGGATCCCGAGAGAGTATACCGGAGCCCCCAATATCCTGTTGGGATCCCACAAATGTCAACGAGGAACCATAAATGAATACAGCATGACGCTAAGAACACAACTGGAGGATGAAAATGCACCGGGCCCTCCAAAATGTACAGAGTCAGGCAAAGAGTGGCAAGGTCTTAAAACATTCGTTGTAGCTCCAAATAAACACACCGTGAGCTTTAAAAAGAGAAGACACAACACAACCCTTGAAACTTAAAAAAAGAAGACACACCACATCCCTCGAAGCACATCCAGGCTTCCAGACCGCATGGTGGCCTCAACAAGCAGGCTGGGTTCGTAAAAATCGACATCGTCCTGGAAAAGGAACAAATATACCGGACACCAAACACATTCTTCGGGGTCTGCGAAAACTTGCCGATACCTAAAAAATATGTCGTCAATGCATAAAAAAGCAACAAAACTTTGAAAAAATAGCTGGGGTCGCGAAAATGTGCCAGGCCCCTCACAAAAATTGGCCGGAGCCCAAAATATATACGTAGGCAAAGAAAAACGAATGGTTAAAGAAGAACACCTAACTATAAGCCTTGGCTCGGTAGTCAATCTGGGAGCGTATATGACCAAATATATGAGGTGCATCAAAGCTCGGCGGTTATCCGGATTTTTTTTATTCACTAGAACACATGGGAAGAAGAGAACTTATCATCGAATTGAATTCGGGAAGGAACCTTGTGGCTCTTAAGTCCGAACACGTTATTACTTTATGAGGTGCCGTGTGTTGTCACCTGTCAGTTATTTTGCACTGAATTTTTGGTCCACAAAATAAGCACTTATATTCCGTTGCAGCCGGGTACCACATGATGTAGTTGTAGCATTTCGTTTCAAGTGACGGATATCTAAAGTGACGAGGTGTATTACAGATATGATCCAGGTGTGTGGTCACCTATGTGTTGGAGTTAGTCCCTGGGGACGAACACCGTACCATGCATTTTATTTATTTCGTTTTTCTTTGTCCCAGTCTGTCAACTCGCCAGTCTTTGTCTGCGACACACCGGATCAAATAATGATCAACCAGCGATCACCCGTCTTTCCTGTTTCTCATCCTCTCCAGCATCAATAATAACACCTCTTTTGCCATGGACCAGCAAGTAAGTTAGATTCTTGCTTATTCCTTCTCCTCACCAACATCGGCGAACATTTACAACGGGGATATCCTAAAGATGTATGGCACTATATCATGGGAACTAAGGCAAACCACATGCCTATTCGTAAGGCTGTAATAAGCTAGCACCCATCCCCACACACACATGCACATAGCGGAAGTCGATTTTTTTAAACAGTGATGCTAATGGTTTCACTCGCACCAGGAAGAGAAACCTATTATTACACAAGAATCCCTCAGTCGTGAAAAATTCCAAGTCCAGCGAGAAGTGTAAATTTAAAAGTCCTTATACTGCGATGATAGTTCTTTTCTAGTGCCACACGTTGCTGACAGCTATAGGCACGCCCAGGGGGTCTGTCCCCTCCTTTATCGGTGAAAGTGAAAGCGTGTTCACTATTAAAATCCTCGGGTTTTCTATCTAAAAATGCCCAACGATGGTACTTTGCTAAATTTCTGAGTGCGCCTCTGCTGCTGATCCTGACCCACCCGCTGTTTGAAAGTTCCTACGCCTATGCCGGAGGCGGTACCGGCCGAGACGACCGCCATCGATGCACCGCACGCGCATCATCTCCGGATTGGCTGGGGCGGCCGCGGCGGCAGCGGCGACAAAAAGCGCCGCGCTTTGCAGCGAAAGTGAAGGTGTGTGGCGGGAGGCGGCATCGCGCTCCAGTCACCGGGCCGCCTCAGTCGGCAGTCACGCGCGCACGAGCCTCCTCTCTCCTCTCCGTCAGGTAACCGGCGAGCTGACGACGGAGGGACCGCGCGCCCAGCCACCGACCCACAGGTGAGTGGGCTCTGTAGGGAGTTGTGGTGCCGCCCGCCCAGCCACCGACCCACGGGCAAGTGGGCTCTGTAGTGAGCTCTGGGACCACGCCCATCCACCGACCCACAGGTGAGTGGGCTCTGTAGGGAGTTGTGGGACCGCCCGCCCATCCACCGACCCACGGGCAAGTGGGCTCCGTAGGGAGTTGTGGGATCGCGCGTCCATCCACCGACCCACAGGTGAGTGGGCTCCGTAGGGAGTTGTGGGACCGCGCGCCCATCCACCGACCCACAGGTGAGTGGGCTCCGTAGGGAGTTGTGGGATCGCGCGTCCATCCACCGACCCACAGGTGAGTGGGCTCCGTAGGGAGTTGTGGGACCGCGCGCCCATCCACCGACCCACAGGTGAGTGGGCTCCGTAGGGAGTTGTGGGACCGCGCGCCCATCCACCGACCCACAGGTGAGTGGGCTCCGTAGGAGTATGGGACCGCGCGCCCATCCACCGACCCACAGGTGAGTGGGCTCCGTAGGGAGTTGTGGATCGCGCGTCCATCCACCGACCCACGGGCAAGTGGGCTCCGTAGGGAGTTGTGGGGCCGCGCACCCAGCTGCAGACCCACGGGTAGGTGGGCTCTGCAGAGAGCTGCTGGACCGCGTGCCCAGCCTCCAACCTACGGGTGAGTAAGCATACCGATCAACTGAAGTGCAGATGCGCTTTAGCTTCTGGATGCCGAAGGCCTTGTGTGGGTTCCTGTGCCAGTTTGGCGTACTTAGTTATGCTTCGGAATTGCTACATGCTGTATGTGGATGTTGTTAATGTATGCCGCCATCAGCTGTCAAGAAAATATGCTTAAAACATTTCCGATGACTGTACGGAATTTGGAATCGCATTCTTCTTGCAGTTGCAACTTGCAAATGGACTACGAGAAGCCTGATGTCACGTCACAATAACTAAAATACTTTCTTCCAAAGCGTCCGCCCGATCGCGGAAGGCCAAAAGGCAACCATCGCTGATGACATCTATGTTCATGGCAACGCTGGTGCCCGAGCTATATTTGTGATGATGATTTGTGCGCTGCTTCATGCTTCCTCTGGAAAATCACGGGCCGCGTTGTTTCACTGCACTAATCTCTCCCATCGTCACCAACTCGGGGGTGGTGCTCGGGTGGGGTGGGGAAAGACGGCTGTGAACTTATTTGGCATAACGTGGCATTCTAGAGAATGTGAAACTGCATGGAGGAGTGCGCCGACAGCGAGGTGACATTTTTTTCCTCACACGGCACGATTTCCTCCCAGAAGTGAACGATGCTTAAATGGAAATGGATATAATTAGGTGAAATATTATGGTATCGTGGACACCCCCTGGTAGTTTGAAGAGGCCTCGCCATCATGAGTGTCCTGTGTTGGAAGTGAAGGAGCAATTCGATGCACAAAAGGTCCCCAGTACTGTGCTGATTGGATCTGTTTCTGAAACGGCTGAATAACTCGCCTTAGTAGCCGCAGGGGTCCGCGATGATCAGAGCCGAACGCCAGGGTCAACCTTGTGACTAATCAAGGGTCCCTGTGACGGTGGAATGTCACCGAGGAGGTGACTGTTGCGTCGGCAGTAGCTCAATTGGTTTATATTGCGGGAATACTGATGTACTGGCGTCGCAGCCGCGCCTCATGATCCCCAGTGTTGCCAACACGGGCGCCTGCGATGCGATGACTGACGGAAGGGCGGGGGGGGGGGGAGGGCTGACCTTGCATCGCCGACTCGCATTCGTTTCACTCTTAGCGTGATGCAATCCCATGCTGCTGATGTAGGCGTTTGCTCTCTCTGTGCTTCACGACTCTGCTGACTGTTCGATATTTCCATTGCGGTCGGTGAGTGGATGGGTGCCAATGAGGTGGCGCCGGTCCGTCTGTTTCTGGTATGTACATGTCTGCGACGGCCAGGTACAGGCCATGCATCCGGCGTGTGGCGACGCTGCAGCGAATCTGGCTGCGTTCGCGTGTGAGGGATTGAGCTCTTGCTATCCTGCAGTGTAACGTTCAATTGTGAGCATAATTTCAGCCAGGCTGGGATGGCGCTCGATCACTGATATATCGCTGTGCTCTGATTACTCTGTGATGCATGCAGCACATCAAAAGGTGTGGTGTTGTGTAGTTGTGTGAGTGTAAGTGTGGTTATGTGTTAGGGCGTAGGTGTGGTTGTGTGATCGTGTGGTGATGTAGGTGTGGTGGTGTAAGTATGGTTGTGTGGTAGTGTAGTCGCAGATGTGGTTTTGTGATGGTGTAGGTGTAGGTGTGGTTGTGCGGTGGTGTGGTGGTGTAGATGTAGGTGTAGTTCTTACTCTGAATACTGATCAGTCAGTAGTGCAGTGGGAACTGATATGACGAGATTGCGTTTGAATATGTCTGCCCGCTGATGAGATGCACATTGATTCCGGGCGAAGGTACAATACCCACTGACGGCTGCCGAGCTTTGGCGAGATCGTGGCGCGCGCAAACCAGTTCGGCGCGCCTCAGCGTGGCCAGTCGCCCCCTCAGGACGCGTCCGGCGCCGTTGCGACACCGTCGGCGGCCGCGCAACGCTCATCTGTGCCGCTACTCTGCAGCGCCGGCGGCTCCAGCGGCTCCAGCGGCCGGCCAAATCCCCTGACCGGTCCGGGCCGGTCGGACGGGCCGACGCGCCGGCACGCCACCCGCATGGAGCCGCCGACAGCCGGCCCGGTCACGTGACTCTGCCGCGCCGGCAGCCCGGCTCGATGTGGTGAGTGCGCCGACGCACGGTGGCGCGTCGGCCTGGCCGTGTCGTCGCGTCGAGGCCGACGCGAGTCGCGCTGTCGCCGAACGGAGAACCGGTCGGCGGCCCAGTGGCGTCGGTCACATCCCGAACATCGTGAAGTTACGATTGTGATGCGGCTGAGACGCGAACTCGGCTATCAGAATGTTACCCACTGATGTTTTGTTGTTTTGTGTTTGTCTATTAGCCACAGTAGTGCAATCACTACTGCACAAGTGTTTATTGCCGCATAATGATGGAAGTCCCCTATTCTAAATAAGTCGTTTGGCCGAAATATGCCACGCAGCCTGTTGACAGTGATTACAGGATAGACCAAACCAACATGGCATTGCTTGACGCAAGTATCGTAGCACAGATCCAAAACTGCAAATAAACACCTGCTTTGTTTTGCTGTTCGGCTGCTACCGTGATATAACCGCAAATGTTTCGCCTTTGCTAAATGTATGGCGAGGGGTGGTGTATGCCTTCCCCTCAGATCAGCAACCGGGATTTTAGTGTTTCTTGGTTACTCTGGCTTAGTTTGCGAAGCGACTGAATCCGATGTGTGATGCTCGACGGCGACCGTGCAAACATGCATCCCTACTGAAACGTAATGTTGATCAGTATTTGCGTACCAATCCCCTCCCGAACAAATTGGCAGAGACCAACGCAACATAATATCGGCTTATTTATGTACATACCTGTTGTCCGTTTGGGGATGGCTGGCAACGAGAGACCCATGCATACATGCATGCATCCATCAATTGTAGTGCATATCGAACTGCTTTCATGCTATATGACCCAGCAGTCGAATGTGTGGTAAAATAATCCGAAAACTGCTTTCATAGCTTCCTTTCAAATGCGCAGCCAAGAGGGCTGTGGGTACGCCCCCTCCCCCTAAGCAACCAAAATTCACTTGATCGAA